>JANJGN010000462.1:0-402500 GCA_026770705.1 Isurus oxyrinchus | reverse complement strand
CCTCAGTACTGACCCTCCGACAGTGCAGCACTCCCTCAGCACTGACCCTCCGACAGTGCAGCGCTCCCTCAGCACTGACTGATAGTGCAGCATTCCCTCAGTACTGACCCTCTGACAGTGCAGCACTCCCTCATTACTGACCCTCCGACAGTGCTGCGCTCCCTCAGTACTGACCCTCCGACAGTGCAGCACTCCCTCAGTACTGACCCTCCGACAGTGCAGCACTTCCTCAGTACTGACCCTCTGACAGTGCAGCGCTGCCTCAGTACTGACCCTCCAACAGTGCAGCACTCCCTCAGTACTGACCCTCTGACAGTGCAGCACTCCCTCAGTACTGACGCTCCGACAGTGCAGCGCTCCCTCAGCACTGACTGATAGTGCAGAATTCCCTCAGTACTGACCCTCTGACAGTGCAGCAATCTCTCAGTACTGACCCTCTGACAGTGCAGCATTCCCTCAGTACTGACCCTCCAACAGTGCAGCACTCCCTCAGCAATGACCCTCCGACAATGCAGCACTCCCTCAATACTGACCCTCCGACAGTGCAGCGCTGCCTCAGTACTGACCCTCCGACTGTGCAGCACTCCCTCAGTACTGACCCTCCGACAGTGCAGCGCTGCCTCAGTACTGACCCTCTGACAGTGCAGCACTGCCTCAGTACTGACCCTCCGACAGTGCAGCGCTCCCTCAGCACTGACTGATAGTGCAGCATTCCCTCAGTACTGACCCTCCGACAGTGCAGCGCCCCCTCACACTGACCCTCTGACAGTGCAGCACTCCCTCAGCACTAACTGATAGTGCAGCATTCCCTCAGTACTGACCCTCCGACAGTGCAGCACTCCCTCAGTACTGACCGTCTGACAGCGCAGCACTCCCTCAGCACTGACCCTCCGACAGTGCAGCACTCCCTCAATACTGACCCTCTGACAGTGCAGCACTCCCTCAGTACTGACCCTCTGACAGCGCAGCACTCCCTCAGCACTGACCCTCCGACAGTGCAGCGCTCCCTCAGCACTGACTGATAGTGCAGCACTCCCTCAGTACTGACCCTCCGACAGTGCAGCGCTGCCTCAGTACTGACCCTCTGACAGTGCAGCACTCCCTCAGTACTGACCCTCTGACAGTGCAGCACTGCCTCAGTACTGACCCTCCGACAGTGCAGCGCTCCCTCAGCACTGACTGATAGTGCAGCATTCCCTCAGTACTGACCCTCCGACAGTGCAGCGCCCCCTCACACTGACCCTCTGACAGTGCAGCACTCCCTCAGCACTAACTGATAGTGCAGCATTCCCTCAGTACTGACCCTCCGACAGTGCAGCACTCCCTCAGTACTGACCGTCTGACAGCGCGGCACTACCTCAGTACTGACCCTCTGACAGCGCAGTACTCCCTCAGTACTGACCCTCCGACAGTGCAGCACTCCCTCAGTACTGACCCTTTGACAGTGCAGCATTCCCTCAGCACTGATCCTCTGACAATGCAGCGCTACCTCAGTACTGACCCTCCGACAGTGCAGCACTCCCTCAGCACTGACCCTCCGACAGTGCAGCGCTCCCTCAGCATTGACTGATAGTGCAGCATTCCCTCAGTACTGACCCTCTGACAGTGCAGCACTCCCTCATTACTGACCCTCCGACAGTTCTGCGCTGCCTCAGTACTGACCCTCCGACAGTGCAGCGCTCCCTCAGTACTGACCCTCCGACAGTGCAGCACTCCCTCAGTACTGACCCTCCGACAGTGCAGCACTTCCTCAGTACTGACCCTCTGACAGTGCAGCGCTGCCTCAGTACTGACCCTCCAACAGTGCAGCACTCCCTCAGTACTGACCCTCTGACAGTGCAGCACTCCCTCAGTACTGACGCTCCGACAGTGCAGCGCTCCCTCAGCACTGACTGATAGTGCAGAATTCCCTCAGTACTGACCCTCTGACAGTGCAGCAATCTCTCAGTACTGACCCTCTGACAGTGCAGCATTCCCTCAGTACTGACCCTCCAACAGTGCAGCACTCCCTCAGCAATGACCCTCCGACAATGCAGCACTCCCTCAATACTGACCCTCCGACAGTGCAGCGCTGCCTCAGTACTGACCCTCCGACTGTGCAGCACTCCCTCAGTACTGACCCTCCGACAGTGCAGCGCTGCCTCAGTACTGACCCTCTGACAGTGCAGCACTCCCTCAGTACTGACCCTCTGACAGTGCAGCACTGCCTCAGTACTGACCCTCCGACAGTGCAGCGCTCCCTCAGCACTGACTGATAGTGCAGCATTCCCTCAGTACTGACCCTCCGACAGTGCAGCGCCCCCTCACACTGACCCTCTGACAGTGCAGCACTCCCTCAGCACTAACTGATAGTGCAGCATTCCCTCAGTACTGACCCTCCGACAGTGCAGCACTCCCTCAGTACTGACCGTCTGACAGCGCAGCACTCCCTCAGCACTGACCCTCCGACAGTGCAGCACTCCCTCAATACTGACCCTCTGACAGTGCAGCACTCCCTCAGTACTGACCCTCTGACAGCGCAGCACTCCCTCAGCACTGACCCTCCGACAGTGCAGCGCTCCCTCAGCACTGACTGATAGTGCAGCACTCCCTCAGTACTGACCCTCCGACAGTGCAGCGCTGCCTCAGTACTGACCCTCTGACAGTGCAGCACTCCCTCAGTACTGACCCTCTGACAGTGCAGCACTGCCTCAGTACTGACCCTCCGACAGTGCAGCGCTCCCTCAGCACTGACTGATAGTGCAGCATTCCCTCAGTACTGACCCTCCGACAGTGCAGCGCCCCCTCACACTGACCCTCTGACAGTGCAGCACTCCCTCAGCACTAACTGATAGTGCAGCATTCCCTCAGTACTGACCCTCCGACAGTGCAGCACTCCCTCAGTACTGACCGTCTGACAGCGCGGCACTCCCTCAGCACTGACCCTCCGACAGTGCAGCACTCCCTCAATACTGACCCTCTGACAGTGCAGCACTCCCTCAGTACTGACCCTCTGACAGTGCAGCACTGCCTCAGTACTGACCCTCCGACAGTGCAGCTCTCCCTCAGCACTGACTGATAGTGCAGCACTGCCTCAGTGGTGACCCTACGACATTACTGAACTTTAGTGCACTTCCCTAACAACTGCTGCATTCAGCAGTATAAATAAAAGCAACATATAAACTGGGTGTCACATAGATCCTTATTGTTCCTCCAATGCAAAACTGTTCTTAAAACTTTTTAAGAATTAATAAAAAATCTAATATATTTTTGCCGAACAAGACTTTGTGTTGAGTTGAATTTCAGCACCGCTGTAACTTTAATGGACTGGAAATCTACAGTTAAGCAACACAGAGGCATGAAAGAGCCACCAGGTGCTCCACTCACCCCTCGGGCACTGGCTGCAAACTGATGAGTGTTTCAGTGGACTGCAAGACAGAAGGACGATTGGGCGCCATGTCCAATTTCCTCACTAAAGCTGGCCATGGAACAGTCACTGGTGGAGGCGCACACAGCTCCTTGCAATGTCCGCATCCCGGTTTGGACCTCTCTCCCTCCATGGTTCAAGCCAACAGTGCAGCCTGGCTTTGCAGGTTAGGTGAATGCCTGTCCCTGAGCTGAGAGCACAGCATTCAGCCCGGAGGGTGAAGCTGCCGCCAATCGGTCAGGCGGAGTGGGGCGGAGGTGGGTGGGGTTTCGAGCAGCTACGCGTAGCACTAAACACTGGCCGTCCGAGTGGTGGCCAACACCCCCCCCCCACCCCCACCCCCCACCCACCCCCGCGGGATGGGTTAAGGGGTCTTCACTCTTAACCAGGACAGGTTCTTAGTACACCCACGCTAACCCACGTGTCTCTCTCTTTCACCCTGCAGCAGGAGTACATGAGGAGCTGTGTGCCTCGTGGCTTGTAGAGAACGAGGGCGACAGAGAAGAGACCGGAGGGTTCTGGATGGGCGGAGAGAGGAGCATCACCCTGCTACAGAGCCAAAGCGAGCCGTGGGTAGTAGACGCTCAGCGACACCTCCGGGACTACAGACGCTGCAGATAACCAAGAACCTGTGTTGCCAAAGGCTGCACGTGTCTAGGGAACTGGTCGGTCGCATCTGCCACCTGCTGCAGGATGTGGAGCCACGGGAACATGGTCTGAAGGCTACACAGAGCATAGGGCCGAGGCCCTGGACTGAGACACCTGCCTTTATCTTGTGCAGAAAGGCTTCACATCTTGGTGACATGAACACGGCTCATCAGAACAAGGAGCCACAGGCAGGGAGACGTTCTTGGGAGTTTATTGACAATAGTGAACAGTGTGTACAAGTGATTAACGCCCATACCCAGGCTGCGAAACTGTATCTTCTTAAACCTTCCAAACCCTGCCACTAAGTCCTGACGCTCCCTCAACATCCACAGCGGAGGTGGAGGCAGCCCGCTGACTGCTAAGCCCTGGCTGTGATGACCTTGGCAGGTGACCTATGGAGAGCCGAGACTTGGAGGCCCTCAGCCTGCTTTTCGGGGCCCCGCTGTGAGGCATTGGCCCCCTCCTCAGCCTGCGGAGCTGGGTCTGCGGATCACAGGAAGAGGGGAGAGAGATGGGCCGGACACTCCCGGAGTTACCCGGGTGGATGGGCCTGGGGTGTGCACCTGTTGATTCTCCTCCCTGTAGGTGCCCAAGGGCCCCTTGAGGAGACGGGGTAGCTGGAGAGAGATCGAGTTGCCCAGCATCCCTCTCGCGTACACACTGTTGGAGGCCGACAGCGATAGCGTTGAGCCCGCACAGCAGTGCAGGAGCGACATCCTGGACCAAGGTCTCCATGGCGGCCGCCATCCTGCCAGTGTTGACCTCAGTGCGTTGGCAATGCTGGCACTATCACCTCAGCCTGAAGACGGACGGACTCCTCCATTGTGCCTTGCAGTCTGAGGAGCCCAGCGGACGTCCCTTCCTGATGTTCCCGAGCTTGCCTTTGCAGCTCCAGCAACTGTGACATGACCGAGTCCAGAGGCTGGTCATCTGACTCGGACTCAGCAACGTTCCGGCCTCCGGCAGTCCTCCGAGTGCCGGCGATCTGGGAAGTCCCTGCCTCCACCTGCTGTGGATCAGACCGTGCGATGTGCTCACCAGATTGTGATCCTGAGGCTATTCTGAAGCTAGGTCCCACCGAGGTGTGTGTCTCTGCGCTGGTGGAGGGTGTGGGTGAGCGCTGTGATGGGACATCAAGGAGGCTGCCTCAAGATTCCTCTTCAGAAGTTTCTTCAGGTCTTAACTGGAGGCCCTGGGTCATGGACTCTGTCGGCTGTTTCCCAGATGTGCCTGTGAAAACAAGGGGAGATAATTAATGCACGGCAGTGACCTGTGAAAGAGGACACTTCACTCACAGCATGGTCGTCTGATGGATGTTGCACTGCTGGACCCTCACTTGGTAGAACAGCACCGACCTCACTGTCAGCACAGGACCGGTCCAGATCCTCGCCGCCCAGCTGGATGGCTCTGTTTTCAAAGCCCGTGAGGACCTTGATTTTGGACATTCCTCCACCGGTCAGCGACCTCTCCCTCTTGTTGTGAGCCAGCCTGTCCGACATGAATAGAGATGGAGAGAGTGTAAGCAGGATGCCAGTCAGGCCAGATGATAAGTGTGCCTGGCCTGTGTGGGTGGTGAGTGGTCCCATGGACGAGATGAGGACAATGACGGTGGGTGTGAGAGGGTAAATGGTGATGTCGCTTGCAGTGGCAGTGAGTGAGGGCCCTGTGGATGTGCGATGGGTTTGTGAGTGTGAGAGTTGAGAGTGATGGGTAGAGTGACTTATCCTGGCGGAGATCATTCATCCTCTTGCGGCACTGGGTAGCTGTCCTCTTTTGCAAGACGTTGGCGCTGACCACCGCCCTCCCCTCCTCCTGGATTGGTGGCCTTGCTTCCTGGTCTTTGTCCAGAGTGGGGGTAGAGAGCTTCTCGATGGGTCTCTGCTGTGTCCAGTAGGAGCTCGAGGGAGGCATCACTCAATTTGGGAGCAGCATGTTTGTTCCCTTTGGCAGCCATGACTTTCCAGCAACTTCCGATGCCTCAGAGAGAGAGAGAGAGAGCTCTGTGCAGGAGCAGCCTTTAAACAGGGCGCCTGGATTAATGAAGGCCTGAGGTGAAGGTGGGCCGGGTGAATCAGCAGCTATGCTGCCAACGGCCCAGTGTGTTTCCTGGGAACACATTATGAATGAGGTGGGACTGGGACGATACATCGTGATGTTCCGTCATTGCAGCCAACATGTAAAGCACCATTTCTCCCATACATTACTGCACTTAATGTGAATTCTGGACACTCCCCCCCCCCACACTAGCCCCCCCCCACACTCCCCCCCCACACTACCCCCCCCCCCACACTCCCCACCCCCCCACACTCACCCCCCACACTCACCCCACACAGCCTCACATTCACCCCACACACAGGCTCACACTCACCCCACACAGCCTCACACACAGCCTCACACTCCCCACACTCATCCCACACACACCCTGCACAGCCTCACACTCACAACGCACAGCCTCACGCTCACCACACAGCGTCACGCTCACCCCACACAGCCTCACGCTCACCCCGCACAGCCTGACACTCAACCCACACAGCCTCACGCTCACCCTGCACAGCCTCACACTCACCCCACACAGCCTCACGCTCACCCCGCACAGCCTCACGCTCACCCCACACAGCCTCACACTCACCCCACACACAGCCCCACGCTCACCGCACACAGCCCCACGCTCACCGCACACAGCCTCACGCTCACCCCGCACAGACTCACGCTCACCCCGCACAGCCTCACGCTCACCCCGCACAGCCTCACACTCAACCCGCACAGCCTCACGCTCACCCTGCACAGCCTCACACTCACCCCACACTCACCCCGCACAGCCTCACGCTCACCGCACACAGCCTCACACTCACCCCACACAGCCTCACACTCACCCCACACAGTCTCACGCTCACCCCGCACAGCCTCACACTCACGCTCACCGCACACAGCCTCACACTCACCCCACACACAGCCCCACACTCACCACACACAGCCTCACACTCACCCCACACAGTCTCACGCTCACCCCGCACAGCCTCACACTCACCCCACACTCACCCCGCACAGCCTCACACTCAACCCACACAGCCTCACGCTCACCCTGCACAGCCTCACACTCACCCCACACTCACCCCGCACAGCCTCACGCTCACCGCACACAGCCTGACACTCACCCCACACACAGCCCCACACTCACCCCGCACAGCCTCACGCTCACCCCGCACAGCCTCACGCTCACCCCGCACAGCCTCACGCTCACCCCGCACAGCCTCACGCTCAACCCTGCACAGCCTCACGCTCACCGCACACAGCCTCACACTCACCACACACAGCCTCACACTCACCACACACAGCCACACACTCACCCCGCACAGCCTCACACTCACCCCGCACAGCCTTACCCTCACCCCACGCAACCTCACACTCGCCCCGCACAGCGTCTCACTCCAACCACACAGACTCACACTCACCCCCCACAGCCTCACGCTCACCCCGCACAGCCTCACGCTCACCCCGCACAGCCACACACTCACCCCGCACAGCCTCACACTCACCCCGCACAGCCTTACCCTCACCCCACGCAACCTCACACTCGCCCCACGCAACCTCACACTCACCCCACACACAACCTCACACTCACCCCACACACAACCTCACACTCACTCCAAAGAACCCACACATAGCCTCACACTCACCCCACACATAGCCTCACACTCACCCCACACACAGACTCACACACACCCCACACAACCTCACACTCACCCCACACACCCCATATTCACCCCACAGACACGCCACACTCATCCCAGACACCCCACACAGCCTCACAATCACCCCGCACAGTCTCACACTCACCCCGCACAGCCTCACACTCACCCCGCACACAACCTCACACTCACCCCACACACAACCTCACACTCACCCCACACACAACCTCACACTCACTCCAAACAACCCACACATAGCCTCACACTCACCCCACACACAACCTCACACTCACCCCACACACAACCTCACACTCACCCCACACACAACCTCACACTCACTCCAAACAACCCACACATAGCCTCACACTCACCCCACACATAGCCTCACACTCACCCCACACACAACCTCACACTCACCCCGCACAGCCTTACCCTCACCCCACGCAACCTCACACTCGCCCCGCACAGCGTCTCACTCCAACCACACAGACTCACACTCACCCCCCACAGCCTCACGCTCACCCCGCACAGCCTCACGCTCACCCCGCACAGCCACACACTCACCCCGCACAGCCTCACACTCACCCCGCACAGCCTTACCCTCACCCCACGCAACCTCACACTCGCCCCACGCAACCTCACACTCACCCCACACACAACCTCACACTCACTCCAAAGAACCCACACATAGCCTCACACTCACCCCACACATAGCCTCACACTCACCCCACACACAGACTCACACACACCCCACACAACCTCACACTCACCCCACACACCCCATATTCACCCCACAGACACGCCACACTCATCCCAGACACCCCACACAGCCTCACAATCACCCCGCACAGTCTCACACTCACCCCGCACAGCCTCACACTCACCCCGCACACAACCTCACACTCACCCCACACACAACCTCACACTCACCCCACACACAACCTCACACTCACTCCAAACAACCCACACATAGCCTCACACTCACCCCACACACAACCTCACACTCACCCCACACACAACCTCACACTCACCCCACACACAACCTCACACTCACTCCAAACAACCCACACATAGCCTCACACTCACCCCACACATAGCCTCACACTCACCCCACACACAACCTCACACTCACCCCACACACAACCTCACACTCACCCCACACAGCCTCACACTCACTCCAAACAACCCACACATAGCCTCACAATCACCCCGCACAGTCTCACACTCACCCCGCACAGCCTCACACTCACCCCGCACAGCCTCACACTCACCCCGCACAGCCTCACACTCACCCCGCACAGCCTCACACTCACCCCGCACAGCCTCACACTCACCCCGCACAGCCTCACACTCACCCCACACAGCCTCACACTCACCGCACACAGCCTCACACTCACCCCACACACAGCCCCACACACACCCCACACAGCCTCACGCTCACCCCGCACAGCCTCACGCTCACCCTGCACAGACTCACGCTCACCCTGCACAGCCTCACACTCACCCCCCACAGCCTCACACTCACCCCCCACAGCCTCACACTCACCCCCCACAGCCTCACACTCACCCCCCACAGCCTCACGCTCACCCCACACAACCTCACATTCACCCCACACAAACACACACTCACCCCACACAACCTCACACTCACCCCACACAACCTCACTCACCCCACACACAACCTCAAACTCACCCCACACACAACCTCACACTCACCCCACACAGCCTCACACTCACTCCAAACAACCCACACATAGCCTCACACTCACCCCACATATAGCCTCACACTCACCCCACACACAGACTCTCACACACCCCACACAACCTCACACTCACCCCACACACCCCATATTCACCCCACACACATGCCACACTCATCCAAGACACCCCACACAGCCTCACAATCACCCCACACAGCCTCACAATCACCCCACACAGTCTCAAAATCAGCCCACACAGCCTCACAATCACCCCACACAGCCTCACAATCACCCCGCACAGTCTCACGCTCACACCGCACAGCCTCACGCTCACCCCACTCAGACTCACGCTCACCCCGCACAGCCTCACACTCACCCCGCACAGCCTCACACTCACCCCACACAGCCTCTCACACACCTCACATTCACCCCACACACAGGCTCACACTCACCCCACACAGCCTCACACACAGCCTCACAATCCCCACACTCATCCCACACACACCCTGCACAGCCTCACACTCACAACGCACAGCCTCACGCTCACCCCGCACAGCCTCACAATCACCCCCCACAGCCTCACACTCACCACACACAGCCTTACACTCACCACACACAGCCTCACACACACACCGCACAGCCTCACACTCACCCCCCACAGCCTCACACTCACCCCCCACAGCCTCACACTCACCCCACACAGCCTTACCCTCACCCCACACAGCCTTATCCTCACCCCACAAAGACTCACAATCACGCAAACAGCCTTACACACACTCCGTACACACCCCACACAACCTCACACTCACCCCACGCGGCCTCACACACACCCCACACTTACCCCACACAGCCTCACTCACCCACACAGCCTCACTCACACTCAACACATCAGCCCAAACCCAGCCTCACACTCACGCCATACAGACTCACAAACACCCCACACATAGCCCCACACATACCCCACACTCACCCCACACTCACCCCACACTCACCAAACACTCACCAAACACACCCCACACTCACCAAACACACCAAACACACCTCCCACACCCGCAACACACACCCGCACACTCACCACACACAGCCACAGACTCACAAAACTCACCCCACACAACCTCACACTCACCCACACAGCCTCACACTCACCCACACAGCCTCACACTCAATCTACACAGCCTCACACTCACCCCGCACAGCCTCACGCTCACCCCGCAAAGCCTGACGCTCACCCTGCACAGCCTCACGCTCAGTCCGCACAGCCTCACGCTCAGTCCGCACAGCCTCACGCTCAGTCCGCACAGCCTCACGCTCAGTCCGCACAGCCTCACGCTCAGTCCGCACAGCCTCACGCTCAGTCCGCACAGCCTCACACTCAGTCCGCACAGCCTCACACTCAGCCCGCACAGCCTCACACTCAGCCCGCACAGCCTCACACTCACCCCGCACAGCCTCACACTCACCCCGCACAGCCTCACACTCACCCCGCACAGCCATTACTCACCCCGCACAGCCTCACACTCACCCCGCACAGCCTCACACTCACCCCGCACAGCCTCACACTCACCCCGCACAGCCTCACAAACAGCCCACACTCACACCACATAGCCGCACATACAGCCTCACACACAACCTACACAGCCTCACACTCACACCCCACACAGCCTCACACACACTCCACACAGCCTCTCATACACCCCGCACAGCCTCACACTCACCCCGCACGGCCTCACAAAAACCGCGCACGGCCTCACACTCACCCCTCACTGCCTCACACTCACCCCGCACTGCCTCACATTCACCACGCACTGCTTCACAGTCACCCTGCACGGCCTCACACTCACCCCCCACAGCCTCACACTCACCCCCCACAGCCTCACACTCACCCCCCACAGCCTCACACTCACCCCCCACAGCCTCACACTCACCCCCCACAGCCTCACACATACCACACACAGCCTCACTCTCACCCCACAGCCTCACACGCACCCCCCACATCCTCACACAACCACACGCAGCCTCACTCTCACCCCACACAGTCTCTCACACACCCGACACTCACCCCACACAGCCTCACACTCACCACGCACTGCTTCACAGTCACCCTGCACGGCCTCACACTCACCCCCCACAGCCTCACACTCACCCCCCACAGCCTCACACTCACCCCCCACAGCCTCACACTCACCCCCCACAGCCTCACACTCACCCCCCACAGCCTCACACATACCACACACAGCCTCACTCTCACCCCACAGCCTCACACGCACCCCCCACATCCTCACACAACCACACGCAGCCTCACTCTCACCCCACACAGTCTCTCACACACCCGACACTCACCCCACACAGCCTCACACTCACCACGCACTGCTTCACAGTCACCCTGCACGGCCTCACACTCACCCCCCACAGCCTCACACTCACCCCCCACAGCCTCACACTCACCCCCCACAGCCTCACACTCACCCCCCACAGCCTCACACTCACCCCCCACAGCCTCACACTCACCCCCCACAGCCTCACACTCACCCCCCACAGCCTCACACTCACCCCCCACAGCCTCACACTCACCCCCCACAGCCTCACACTCACCCCCCACAGCCTCACACTCACCCCCCACAGCCTCACACTCACCCCCCACAGCCTCACACTCACCCCCCACAGCCTCACACTCACCCCCCACAGCCACACATTCACCCCCCACAGCCTCACTCTCACCCCACAGCCTCACACGCACCCCCCACATCCTCACACACACCACACGCAGCCTCACTCTCACCCCACACAGTCTCTCACACACCCGACACTCACCCCACACAGCCTCACACACACCTCACACACACCCCACAGAGTCTCACACTCACCCCACGCAGCCTCACACTCACCCCACGCAGCCTCACACTCACCCCACGCAGCCTCACACTCACCCCACGCAGCCTCACACTCACCCCACGCAGCCTCACACTCACCCCACGCAGCCTCCCGCACAGCCTCACACAGCCTCACACTCACCCCACACAGCCTCACACTCACCCCACACAGCCTTACACTCACCCCACACAGCCTCACACTCACCCCACACAGCCTCACACTCACCCCACACAGCCTCACACTCACCCCACACAGCCTCACACTCACCCCACACACACGCCACACTCATCCCAGACACCCCACACAGCCTCACAATCACCCCGCACAGTCTCACACTCACCCCGCACAGCCTCACACACAGCCTCACACTCCCCACACTCATCCCACACACACCCCGCACAGCCTCACACTCACCCCGCACAGCCTCACACTCACCCCGCACAGCCTCACACTCACCCCGCACAGCCTCACACTCACCCCGCACAGCCTCACACTCACCCCGCACAGCCTCACACTCACCCCGCACAGCCTCACAGTCACCCCACACAGCCTCACACACACCCCACACTTACCCCACACAGCCTCACTCACCCACACAGCCTCACTCACACTCAACACTCAGCCCAAACCCAGCCTCACACTCACGCCACACAGCCTCACAAACACCCCACACATAACCTCACACTCACTCCCCCACAGCCTCACACTCACCCCCCACAGCGTCACACTCACCCCCCACAGCCTCAAACTCACCCCCCACAGCCTCAAACTCACCCCCCACAGCCTCACACTCACCCCACACAGAATCTCACACACACCATGCACTGCCTCACACACACCCCACAAACCACACACACTCACCCCACACAAACCAAACACACCCCACACACACACCCCACACACACACCCCACACACAAAACACACCTCACACACACCTCACACACACCCCCCACACCCCCAACACACACCCGCACACTCACCACACACAGCCACAGACTCACAAAACTCACCCCACACAACCTCACACTCACCCACGCAGCCTCACACTCAATCTACACAGCCTCACACTCACCTCAACCACTATACACACACATCACGCAGAGCCTCAAATTCACACCGCACAGCCTCACACTCACCCCGCACGGCCTCACACTCACCGCACACGGCCTCACACTCACCCCTCACTGCCTCACACTCACCCCGCACTGCCTCACACTCACCCCGCACTGCCTCACACTCACCACGCACTGCTTCACACTCACCCCCCACAGACTCACACTCACCCCCCACAGCCTCACACTCACCCCCCACAGCCTCACACTCACCTCCCACAGCCTCACATTCACCCCCCACAGCCTCACATTCACCCCCCACAGCCTCACACTCACCCCACACAGCCTCACACACAGCCTCACATTCACCCAACACACAGTCTCACACTCACCCCACACAGCCTCACACACAGCCTCACACTCCCCACACTCATCCCACACACACCCTGCACAGCCTCACACTCACAATGCACAGCCTCACGCTCACCACACACAGCCTCACGCTCACCCCACACAGCCTCACGCTCACCCCGCACAGCCTCACACTCAACCCACACAGCCTCACGCTCACCCTGCACAGCCTCACACTCACCCCACACTCACCCCGCACAGCCTCACGCTCACCGCACACAGCCTCACACTCACCCCACACACAGCCCCACAGTCACCGCACACAGCCTCACACTCACCGCACACAGCCTCATGCTCACCCCGCAGAGACTCACGCTCACCCCGCACAGCCTCACGCTCACCCCGCACAGCGTCACGCTCACCCCGCACAGCCTCACACTCAACCCGCACAGCCTCACGCTCACCCTGCACAGCCTCACACTCACCCCACACTCACCCCGCACAGCCTCACGCTCACCGCACACAGCCTCACACTCACCCCACACACAGCCCCACACTCACCACACACAGCCTCACACTCACCCCACACAGTCTCACGCTCACCCACACTGCCTTACACACACTCCGTACACACACCACACAACTTCACATACACCACACACAGCCTCACACTCACCCCACACAGCCACACACTCACCCCACACAGCCTCACACACTGTCCACACAGCCTCTCACTCACCCCGCACAGCCTCACACACTGTCCACACAGCCTCTCACTCACCCCGCACAGCCTCACACTCACCCCGCACAGCCTCACACTCACCCCGCACAGCCTCACACACTCCACCCACAGCGTCACAAACACCCCACACACACACCCCACACACACACCCCACACACACACCCCACACACACACCCCACACACACACCCCACACACACACCCCACACACACACCCCACACTCACTACACACAGCCACAGACTCACAAAACTCACCCCACACAACCTCACACTCACCCACACAGCCTCACACTCAATCTACAGAGCCTCGCACTCACCTCAAACACTATACACACACATCCCGCAGAGCCTCAAATTCACCCCGCACAGCCTCACGCTCACCCCGCACAGCCTCACGCTCACCCCGCACATCCTCACGCTCACCCCGCACAGCCTCACGCTCACCCCGCACAGCCTCACGCTCACCCCGCACAGCCTCACGCTCACCCCGCACTGCTTCACAGTCACCCCGCACGGCCTCACACTCACCCCCCACAGCCTCACACTCACCCCCCACAGCCTCACATTCACACCCCACAGCCTCACACACACCACAGACAGCCTCACTATCACCCCACACAGACTCTCACACAACCGACACTCACTCCACTCAACCTAACACTCACCCCACACAGCCACACAATCACCCCACACAGCCTCAAACTCACCCCACACAGCCTCAAACTCACCCCACACAGCCTCAAACTCACCCCACACAGCGTCACACTCACCCCACACAGCCTCACACTCACCCCACACAGCCTCACCCTCACCCCACACAGCCTCACCCTCTCCACCCACAGCCTCACACACTCCACCCACAGCCTCACCCTCACCCCACACAGCCTCACACTCACCCCACACAGCCTCACACTCACCCCACACAGCCTCACACTCACCCCACACAGCCTCACACTCACCCCACACAGCCTCACACTCACCCCACACAGCCTCACACTCACCCCACACAGCCTCACACGCACCACACACAGCATCACAGTCACCCCACACAGCCTCACATACACCCCACACACCCTGACACACACCCCACAAAGACTCACACATACCCACACAGCCTTACACACACTCCATGCACACCCCACACAACTTCACACACACCACACACAGCCTCACACACACTCCACACAGCCTCTCACACACACCCCACACAGCCTCACGCTCACCCCGCACAGCCTCACGCTCACCCCGCACAGCCTCACGCTCACCCCGCACAGCCTCACACTCACCCCGCACAGCCTCACTCACCCCTCACTGCCTCACACTCACCCCTCACTGCCTCACACTCACCCCACACAGCCTCACACTCACCCCACACAGCCTCACACTCACCCCAAAGAGCCTCACACTCACCCCACACAGCCTCACACTCACCCCACACAGCCTCACACTCACCCCACACAGCCTCACACTCACCCCACACAGCCTCACACTCACCCCACACAGCCTCACACTCACCCCACACAGCCTCACACTCACCCCACACAGCCTCACACTCACCCCACACAGCCTCACACTCACCCCACACAACCTCACACTCACCCCACACAGCCTCACACTCACCCCACACACAACCTCACACTCACACCACACAGCCTCACACTCACTCCAAACAACGCACACATAGCCTCACACTCAGCCCACACACCCCATATTCACCCCACACACACCCCACACTCATCCCAGACACCCCACACAGCCTCACAATCACCCCGCACAGCCTCACACTCACACCATACAGCCTCACGCTCACCCCAGACACCCCTCACAGCCTCACGCTCTCACCGCACAGCCTCACACTCACCCCGCACAGACTCTCGCTCACCCCGCACAGACTCACGCTCACCCCGCACAGACTCACGCTCACCCCGCACAGCCTCACACTCAACCCGCATAGCCTCACACTCACACCACACAGCCTCACACACCACACACAGCCTCACATACACCACAAACAGCCTCACACACACCACAAACAGCCTCACACACACCGCACAAAGACTCACACTCACCCACACAGACTTACACACACTCCGTACACACCCCACACAACTTCACACACACCACACACAGCCTCACACACACCCCACACAGCCTCTCACTCACCACCCACAGGCTCACACTCTCCACCCACAGCCTCACACTCTCCACCCACAGCCTCACACTCTCCACCCACAGCCTCACACTCTCCACCCACAGCCTCACACTCTCCACCCACAGCCTCACACTCTCCACCCACAGCCTCACACTCTCCACCCACAGCCTCACACTCTCCACCCACAGCCTAACACTCTCCACCCACAGCCTCACACTCACCCCCCACAGCCTCACACTCACCCCCCACAGCCTCACACTCAGCCCGCACAGCCTCACACTCAGCCCGCACAGCCTCACACTCAGACCGCACAGCCTCACACTCACCCGCTACAGCCTCACACTCACCCCACACAGCCTCACACTCACCTCACACTCACCCCACACAGCCTCACACTCACCCCTCACAGCCTCACACTCACCCCACACAGCCTCACACACAGTGCAAACTCACACCACATAGCCTCAAACTCACCCCACACAGCCTCACATTCACCCCCCTCAGCCTCACATTCACCCCCCACAGCCTCACACTCACCCCCCACAGCCTCACACTCACCCCCCACAGCCTCACTCTCACCCCACAGTGACTCTCACACACCCGACACGCACCCCGCACAACCTAACACTAACCCCACACAGCCTCACACACACCCCACACAGCCTCACACTCACCCCACACAGCCCACACTCACACCACATAGCCGCACACACAGCCTCACACACAACCCACACAGCCTCACACTGACACCCCACACAGCCTCACAGTCACCCCACACAGCATCACAGTCACCCCACACAGCATCACAGTCACCCCACACACCCTCACACACACCGCACAAAGACTCACACTCACCCACACAGCCTTACACACACTCCATGCACACCCCACACAACTTCACACACACCACACACAACTTCACACACACCACACACAACTTCACACACACCACACACAACTTCACACACACCACACACAACTTCACACACACCACACAGCCTCACACACACTCCACACAGCCTCACACACACTCCGCACAGCCTCTCACTCACCCCGCACAGCCTCACACTCACCCCGCACAGCCTCACACTCACCCCGCACAGCCTCACACACTCCACCCACAGCGTCACACACACCCCACACAAACACCCCACACACACACCCCACACACACACCCCACACACACACCCCACACACACACCCCACACACACACCCCACACACACACCCCACACACACACCCCACACACACACCCCACACTCACTACACACAGCCACAGACTCACAAAACTCACCCCACACAACCTCACACTCACCCACACAGCCTCACACTCAATCTACAGAGCCTCGCACTCACCTCAAACACTATACACACACATCCCGCAGAGCCTCAAATTCACCCCGCACAGCCTCACGCTCACCCCGCACAGCCTCACGCTCACCCCGCACATCCTCACGCTCACCCCGCACAGCCTCACGCTCACCCCGCACAGCCTCACGCTCACCCCGCACAGCCTCACGCTCACCCCGCACAGCCTCACGCTCACCCCGCACTGCTTCACAGTCACCCCGCACGGCCTCACACTCACCCCCCACAGCCTCACACTCACCCCCCACAGCCTCACATTCACACCCCACAGCCTCACACACACCACAGACAGCCTCACTATCACCCCACACAGACTCTCACACAACCGACACTCACTCCACTCAACCTAACACTCACCCCACACAGCCACACAATCACCCCACACAGCCTCAAACTCACCCCACACAGCCTCAAACTCACCCCACACAGCCTCAAACTCACCCCACACAGCGTCACACTCACCCCACACAGCCTCACACTCACCCCACACAGCCTCACCCTCACCCCACACAGCCTCACCCTCTCCACCCACAGCCTCACACACTCCACCCACAGCCTCACCCTCACCCCACACAGCCTCACACTCACCCCACACAGCCTCACACTCACCCCACACAGCCTCACACTCACCCCACACAGCCTCACACTCACCCCACACAGCCTCACACTCACCCCACACAGCCTCACACTCACCCCACACAGCCTCACACGCACCACACACAGCATCACAGTCACCCCACACAGCCTCACATACACCCCACACACCCTGACACACACCCCACAAAGACTCACACATACCCACACAGCCTTACACACACTCCATGCACACCCCACACAACTTCACACACACCACACACAGCCTCACACACACTCCACACAGCCTCTCACACACACCCCACACAGCCTCACGCTCACCCCGCACAGCCTCACGCTCACCCCGCACAGCCTCACACTCACCCCGCACAGCCTCACACTCACCCCACACAGCCTCACTCACCCCTCACTGCCTCACACTCACCCCTCACTGCCTCACACTCACCCCACACAGCCTCACACTCACCCCACACAGCCTCACACTCACCCCAAAGAGCCTCACACTCACCCCACACAGCCTCACACTCACCCCACACAGCCTCACACTCACCCCACACAGCCTCACACTCACCCCACACAGCCTCACACTCACCCCACACAGCCTCACACTCACCCCACACAGCCTCACACTCACCCCACACAGCCTCACACTCACCCCACACAGCCTCACACTCACCCCACACAGCCTCACACTCACCCCACACAACCTCACACTCACCCCACACAGCCTCACACTCACCCCACACACAACCTCACACTCACACCACACAGCCTCACACTCACTCCAAACAACGCACACATAGCCTCACACTCAGCCCACACACCCCATATTCACCCCACACACACCCCACACTCATCCCAGACACCCCACACAGCCTCACAATCACCCCGCACAGCCTCACACTCACACCATACAGCCTCACGCTCACCCCAGACACCCCTCACAGCCTCACGCTCTCACCGCACAGCCTCACACTCACCCCGCACAGACTCTCGCTCACCCCGCACAGACTCACGCTCACCCCGCACAGACTCACGCTCACACCGCACAGCCTCACACTCAACCCGCATAGCCTCACACTCACACCACACAGCCTCACACACCACACACAGCCTCACATACACCACAAACAGCCTCACACACACCACAAACAGCCTCACACACACCGCACAAAGACTCACACTCACCCACACAGACTTACACACACTCCGTACACACCCCACACAACTTCACACACACCACACACAGCCTCACACACACCCCACACAGCCTCTCACTCACCACCCACAGGCTCACACTCTCCACCCACAGCCTCACACTCTCCACCCACAGCCTCACACTCTCCACCCACAGCCTCACACTCTCCACCCACAGCCTCACACTCTCCACCCACAGCCTCACACTCTCCACCCACAGCCTCACACTCTCCACCCACAGCCTCACACTCTCCACCCACAGCCTCACACTCTCCACCCACAGCCTAACACTCTCCACCCACAGCCTCACACTCACCCCCCACAGCCTCACACTCACCCCCCACAGCCTCACACTCAGCCCGCACAGCCTCACACTCAGCCCGCACAGCCTCACACTCAGACCGCACAGCCTCACACTCACCCGCTACAGCCTCACACTCACCCCACACAGCCTCACACTCACCTCACACTCACCCCACACAGCCTCACACTCACCCCTCACAGCCTCACACTCACCCCACACAGCCTCACACACAGTGCAAACTCACACCACATAGCCTCAAACTCACCCCACACAGCCTCACATTCACCCCCCTCAGCCTCACATTCACCCCCCACAGCCTCACACTCACCCCCCACAGCCTCACACTCACCCCCCACAGCCTCACTCTCACCCCACAGTGACTCTCACACACCCGACACGCACCCCGCACAACCTAACACTAACCCCACACAGCCTCACACACACCCCACACAGCCTCACACTCACCCCACACAGCCCACACTCACACCACATAGCCGCACACACAGCCTCACACACAACCCACACAGCCTCACACTGACACCCCACACAGCCTCACAGTCACCCCACACAGCATCACAGTCACCCCACACAGCATCACAGTCACCCCACACACCCTCACACACACCGCACAAAGACTCACACTCACCCACACAGCCTTACACACACTCCATGCACACCCCACACAACTTCACACACACCACACACAACTTCACACACACCACACACAACTTCACACACACCACACACAACTTCACACACACCACACACAACTTCACACACACCACACAGCCTCACACACACTCCACACAGCCTCACACACACTCCACACAGCCTCACACACACTCCACACAGCCTCACACACACTCCACACAGCCTCACACACACCCCACACAGACTCACGCTCACCCCGCACAGCCTGACACACACACCACACAGCCTCACACTCACCCCGCACAGCCACACACTCACCCCGCACAGCCTCACACCCACCCCGCACAGCCTCACACTCACCCAGCACAGCCTCACACTCACCCAGCACGGCCTCACACTCACCCCGCACGGCCTCACACTCACCCCGCACGGCCTCACACTCACCCCGCACGGCCTCACACTCACCCCGCACGGCCTCACACTCACCCCTCACTGCCTCACACTCACCCCGCACTGCCTCACACTCACCACGCACTGCTTCACAGTCACCCTGCACGGCCTCACACTCACCCCCCACAGACTCACACTCACCCCCCACAGACTCACACTCACCCCCCACAGACTCACACTCACCCCCCACAGACTCACACTCACCCCCCACAGACTAACACTCACCCCCAACAGCCTCACATTCACCCCCCACAGCCTCACATTCACCCACCACAGCCTCACATTCACCCCCCACAGCCTCACACTCACCCCCCACAGCCTCACACACACCACACACAGCCTCACTCTCACCCCACAGCCTCACACGCAGCCCCCACATCCTCACACACACCAAACGCAGCCTCACTCTCACCCCACACAGTCTCTCACACACCCGACACTCACCCCACACAACCTAACACTCACCCCACACAGCCTCACACACACCTCACACACACCCCACAGAGTCTCACACTCACCCCACAGAGTCACACACTCACGCCACACAGCCTCACACTCACCCCACACAGCCTCACACTCACCCCACACAGCCTCACACTCACCCCACACAGCCTCACACTCACCCCACACAGCCTCACACTCACCCCACACAGCCTCACACTCACCCCACACAGCCTCACACTCACCCCACACAGCCTCACACTCACCCCAAACACTATACACACACATCCCGCACAGCCTCACACACACCCCACACAGCCACACACCCCACACAGCCTCACGCTCACCCCGCACAGCCTCACGCTCACCCCGCACAGCCTCACGCTCACCCCGCACAGCCTCACACTCACCCCGCACAGCCTCACGCTCACCCCGCACAGCCTCACACTCACCCCGCACAGCCTCACACTCACCCCGCACAGCCTCACACTCACCCCCACAGCCTCACACTCACCCCACACAGACTCACGCTCACACCGCACAGCCTCACAATCACCCCACACACCCTGACCCTCACCCCACAAAGACTCACAATCACGCACACAGCCTTACACACACTCCGTACACACCCCACACAACTTCACACACACCACACACTTACCCCACACAACCTCACACTCACCCCACGCGGCCTCACACACACCCCACACTTACCCCACACAGCCTCACTCACCCACACAGCCTCACTCACACTCAACACTCAGCCCAAACCCAGCCTCACACTCACGCCACACAGCCTCACAAACACCCCACACATAGCCTCACACTCACCCCACATACACCCCTCACACACCCAACACTCACCCCACACACACCCCACACTCACCAAACACACCCCACACTCACCCAACACACAGCAAACACACACCAAACACACCTCCCACACCCGCAATACACACCCGCACACACACCACACACAGCCACAGACTCAAAAAATTCACCCCACACAACCTCACACTCACCCACACAGCCTCACACTCACCCCGCACAGCCTCACACTCACCCCGCACAGCCTCACACTCACCCCGCACAGCCTCACACTCACCCCGCACAGCCTCACACTCACCCCGCACAGCCTCACACTCACCCCGCACAGCCTCACACTCACCCCGCACAGACTCTCTCTCACCCCGCAAAGCCTCACTCTCACCCCGCACAGCCTCACACTCACCCTGCACTGCCTCACACTCACCCCGCACAGCCTCACACTCACCCCGCACAGCCTCACACTCACCCCGCACAGCCTCACACTCACCCCGCACAGCCTCACACTCACCCCGCACAGCCTCACACTCAGCCGCTACAGCCTCACACTCACCCCCCACAGCCTCACACTGACCCACACAGCCTCACACTCAATCGACACAGCCTCACACTCACCTCAAACACGATACACACACATCCCGCACAGCCTCACACTCAACCTGCACAGCCTCACACTCACCCCCCACAGCCTCACACTCACCCCACACAGCCTCACACTCAGCCGCTACAGCCTCACACTCACCCCCCACAGCCTCACACTGACCCACACAGCCTCACACTCAATCGACACAGCCTCACACTCACCTCAAACACGATACACACACATCCCGCACAGCCTCACACTCAACCTGCACAGCCTCACACTCACCCCCCACAGCCTCACACTCACCCCACACAGCCTCACACTCACCCCACACAGCCTCACACTCACCCCACACAGCCTCACACTCACCCCACACAGCCTCACACTCACCCCACACAGCCTCACACTCACCCCACACAGCCTCACACTCACCCCACACAGCCTCACACTCACCCCACACAGCCTCACACTCACCTCAAACACTATACACACACATCCCGCACAGCCTCACACACACCCCACACAGCCACACAACACACACAACCTCACACTCACCCCGCACAACCTCACGCTCACCCCGCACAGCCTCACGCTCACCCCGCACAGCCTCACGCTCACCCCGCACAGCCTCACGCTCACCCCGCACAGCCTCACGCTCACCCCGCACAGCCTCACGCTCACCCCGCACAGCCTCACGCTCACCCCGCACAGCCTCACGCTCACCCCGCACAGCCTCACGCTCACCCCGCACAGACTCACGCTCACACCTCACAGACTCACGCTCACACCGCACAGCCTCACAATCACCCCACACAGCCTGACCCTCACCCCACACAGCATTATCCTCACCCCACAAAGACTCACAATCACGCACACAGCCTTACACACACTCCGTACACACCCCACACAACTTCACACACACCACACACTTACCCCACACAACCTCACATTCACCCCACGCGGCCTCACACACACCCCACACTTACCCCACACAGCCTCACACACCCACACAGCCTCACTCACACTCAACACTCAGCCCAAACCCAGCCTCACACTCACGCCACACAGCCTCACAAACACCCCACACATAGCCTCACACTCACCCCACATACACCCCACACTCACCAAACACACCCCACACTCACCCAACACACAGCAAACACACACCAAACACACCTCCCACACCCGCAATACACACCCGCACACACACCACACACAGCCACAAACTCAAAAAACTCACCCCACACAACCTCACACTCACCCACACAGCCTCACACTCACCCCACACAGCCTCACACTCACCCCACACAGCCTCACACTCACCCCACACAGCCTGACACTCACCCCACACAGCCTGACACTCACCCCGCACAGCCTCACACTCACCCCGCACAGCCTCACACTCACCCCGCACAGCCTCACACTCACCCCGCACAGCCTCACACTCACCCCGCACAGCCTCACACTCACCCCGCACAGCCTCACTCTCACCCCGCAAAGCCTCACTCTCACCCCGCCCAGCCTCACACTCACCCTGCACTGCCTCACACTCAGTCCGCACAGCCTCACACTCAGTCTGCACAGCCTCACACTCACCACCCACAGCCTCACACTCACCCCGCACAGCCTCACACTCACCCCGCACAGCCTCACACTCACCCCGCACAGCCTCACACTCAACCTGCACAGCCTCACACTCACCCCCCACAGCCTCACACTCACCCCCCACAGCCTCACACTCACCCCGCACAGCCACACACTCACCCCGCACAGCCTCACACTCACCGCGCACAGGCTCACACTCACCGCGCACAGGCTCACACTCACCCCGCACAGCCTCACACTCACCCCGCACAGCCTCACACTCACCCCGCACAGCCTCACACTCACCCGCTACAGCCTCACACTCACCCCACACAGCCTCACACTCACCCCACACAGCCTCACACACAGCCCACACTCACACCACATAGCCGCACACACAGCCTCACACTCACACCCCACACAGCCTCACAGTCACCCCACACAGCCTCACACTCACCCCGCACAGCCTCACACTCACCCGCTACAGCCTCACACTCACCCGCTACAGCCTCACACTCACCCCTACAGCCTCACACACACCCCACACAGCCTCACACTCACCCCACACAGCCTCACACTCACCCCACACAGCCTCACACTCACCACACACAGCCACACACTCTCCACCCACAGCCTCACACTCTCCACCCACAGCATCACACTCTCCACCCACAGCCTCACACTCTCCACCCACAGCCTCACACTCTCCACCCACACCCTCACACTCTCCACCCACAGCCTCACACTCTCCACCCACAGCCTCACACTGTCCACCCACAGCCTCACAATCACCCCGCACAGCCTCACACGCATCCACACAGCCTCACTCACACCCAACACTCAGCCCAAACCTAGCCTCACACTCACCCCCACAGCCTCACAGTCACACCACACAGAATCTCACACACACCATGCACTGCCTCTCACACACCACACACAAACCAAACACACCCCACACACACCCCACACACACCCCACACACACCCCACACACAGCCAAAGACTCACAAATCTTACCCCACACAACCTCACACTCACCCACACAGCCTCACACTCAATCGACACAGCCTCACACTCACCTCAAACACTATACACACACATCCCGCAGTGCCTCAAATTCACACCGCAGAGCCTCACAATCACCACGCACAGCCTCACACTCACCCTGCACAGCCTCACACTCACCCTGCACAGCCTCACACTCAGTCCGCACAGCCTCACACTCAGTCCGCACAGCCTCACACTCAGTCCGCACAGCCTCACACTCAGTCCGCACAGCCTCACACTCAGTCCGCACAGCCTCACACTCAGTCCGCACAGCCTCACACTCAGTCCGCACAGCCTCACACTCAGTCCGCACAGCCTCACACTCAGTCCGCACAGCCTCACACTCAGTCCGCACAGCCTCACACTCAGTCCGCACAGCCTCACACTCAGTCCGCACAGCCTCACACTCAGTCCGCACAGCCTCACACTCAGTCCGCACAGCCTCACACTCAGTCCGCACAGCCTCACACTCAGTCCGCACAGCCTCACACTCAGTCCGCACAGCCTCACACTCAGTCCGCACAGCCTCACACTCAGTCCGCACAGCCTCACACTCAGTCCGCACAGCCTCACACTCAGTCCGCACAGCCTCACACTCAGTCCGCACAGCCTCACACTCAGTCCGCACAGCCTCACACTCAGTCCGCACAGCCTCACACTCACCCCGCACAGCCTCACACTCACCCCGCACAGCCTCACACTCACCCCGCACAGCCTCACACTCACCCCGCACAGCCTCACACTCACCCCGCACAGCCTCACACTCACCCCGCACAGCCTCACACTCACCCCGCACAGCCTCACACTCACCCCGCACAGCCTCACACTCACCCCGCACAGCCTCACACTCACTCCCCACAGCCTCACACTCACCCACACAGCCTCACACTCACTCCCCACAGCCTCACACTCACCCCGCACAGCCTCACACTCACCCCACACAGCCTCACACTCACCCCACACAGCCTCACACTCACCCCACACAGCCTCACACTCACCTCAAACACTATACACACACATCCCGCACAGCCTCACACACACCCCACACAGCCACACAACACACACAACCTCACACTCACCCCGCACAACCTCACGCTCACCCCGCACAGCCTCACGCTCACCCCGCACAGCCTCACGCTCACCCCGCACAGCCTCACGCTCACCCCGCACAGCCTCACGCTCACCCCGCACAGCCTCACGCTCACCCCGCACAGCCTCACGCTCACCCCGCACAGCCTCACGCTCACCCCGCACAGCCTCACGCTCACCCCGCACAGACTCACGCTCACACCTCACAGACTCACGCTCACACCGCACAGCCTCACAATCACCCCACACAGCCTGACCCTCACCCCACACAGCATTATCCTCACCCCACAAAGACTCACAATCACGCACACAGCCTTACACACACTCCGTACACACCCCACACAACTTCACACACACCACACACTTACCCCACACAACCTCACATTCACCCCACGCGGCCTCACACACACCCCACACTTACCCCACACAGCCTCACACACCCACACAGCCTCACTCACACTCAACACTCAGCCCAAACCCAGCCTCACACTCACGCCACACAGCCTCACAAACACCCCACACATAGCCTCACACTCACCCCACATACACCCCACACTCACCAAACACACCCCACACTCACCCAACACACAGCAAACACACACCAAACACACCTCCCACACCCGCAATACACACCCGCACACACACCACACACAGCCACAAACTCAAAAAACTCACCCCACACAACCTCACACTCACCCACACAGCCTCACACTCACCCCACACAGCCTCACACTCACCCCACACAGCCTCACACTCACCCCACACAGCCTGACACTCACCCCACACAGCCTGACACTCACCCCGCACAGCCTCACACTCACCCCGCACAGCCTCACACTCACCCCGCACAGCCTCACACTCACCCCGCACAGCCTCACACTCACCCCGCACAGCCTCACACTCACCCCGCACAGCCTCACTCTCACCCCGCAAAGCCTCACTCTCACCCCGCCCAGCCTCACACTCACCCTGCACTGCCTCACACTCAGTCCGCACAGCCTCACACTCAGTCTGCACAGCCTCACACTCACCACCCACAGCCTCACACTCACCCCGCACAGCCTCACACTCACCCCGCACAGCCTCACACTCACCCCGCACAGCCTCACACTCAACCTGCACAGCCTCACACTCACCCCCCACAGCCTCACACTCACCCCCCACAGCCTCACACTCACCCCGCACAGCCACACACTCACCCCGCACAGCCTCACACTCACCGCGCACAGGCTCACACTCACCGCGCACAGGCTCACACTCACCCCGCACAGCCTCACACTCACCCCGCACAGCCTCACACTCACCCCGCACAGCCTCACACTCACCCGCTACAGCCTCACACTCACCCCACACAGCCTCACACTCACCCCACACAGCCTCACACACAGCCCACACTCACACCACATAGCCGCACACACAGCCTCACACTCACACCCCACACAGCCTCACAGTCACCCCACACAGCCTCACACTCACCCCGCACAGCCTCACACTCACCCGCTACAGCCTCACACTCACCCGCTACAGCCTCACACTCACCCCTACAGCCTCACACACACCCCACACAGCCTCACACTCACCCCACACAGCCTCACACTCACCCCACACAGCCTCACACTCACCACACACAGCCACACACTCTCCACCCACAGCCTCACACTCTCCACCCACAGCATCACACTCTCCACCCACAGCCTCACACTCTCCACCCACAGCCTCACACTCTCCACCCACACCCTCACACTCTCCACCCACAGCCTCACACTCTCCACCCACAGCCTCACACTGTCCACCCACAGCCTCACAATCACCCCGCACAGCCTCACACGCATCCACACAGCCTCACTCACACCCAACACTCAGCCCAAACCTAGCCTCACACTCACCCCCACAGCCTCACAGTCACACCACACAGAATCTCACACACACCATGCACTGCCTCTCACACACCACACACAAACCAAACACACCCCACACACACCCCACACACACCCCACACACACCCCACACACAGCCAAAGACTCACAAATCTTACCCCACACAACCTCACACTCACCCACACAGCCTCACACTCAATCGACACAGCCTCACACTCACCTCAAACACTATACACACACATCCCGCAGTGCCTCAAATTCACACCGCAGAGCCTCACAATCACCACGCACAGCCTCACACTCACCCTGCACAGCCTCACACTCACCCTGCACAGCCTCACACTCAGTCCGCACAGCCTCACACTCAGTCCGCACAGCCTCACACTCAGTCCGCACAGCCTCACACTCAGTCCGCACAGCCTCACACTCAGTCCGCACAGCCTCACACTCAGTCCGCACAGCCTCACACTCAGTCCGCACAGCCTCACACTCAGTCCGCACAGCCTCACACTCAGTCCGCACAGCCTCACACTCAGTCCGCACAGCCTCACACTCAGTCCGCACAGCCTCACACTCAGTCCGCACAGCCTCACACTCAGTCCGCACAGCCTCACACTCAGTCCGCACAGCCTCACACTCAGTCCGCACAGCCTCACACTCAGTCCGCACAGCCTCACACTCAGTCCGCACAGCCTCACACTCAGTCCGCACAGCCTCACACTCAGTCCGCACAGCCTCACACTCAGTCCGCACAGCCTCACACTCAGTCCGCACAGCCTCACACTCAGTCCGCACAGCCTCACACTCAGTCCGCACAGCCTCACACTCAGTCCGCACAGCCTCACACTCAGTCCGCACAGCCTCACACTCAGTCCGCACAGCCTCACACTCACCCCGCACAGCCTCACACTCACCCCGCACAGCCTCACACTCACCCCGCACAGCCTCACACTCACCCCGCACAGCCTCACACTCACCCCGCACAGCCTCACACTCACCCCGCACAGCCTCACACTCACCCCGCACAGCCTCACACTCACCCCGCACAGCCTCACACTCACTCCCCACAGCCTCACACTCACCCACACAGCCTCACACTCACTCCCCACAGCCTCACACTCACCCACACAGCCTCACACTCACCCACACAGCCTCACACTCACCCACACAGCCTCACACTCACCCACACAGCCTCACACTCACCCACACAGCCTCACACTCAATCTACACAGCCTCACACTCACCTCAAACACTATACACACACATCCCGCACAGCCTCACACTCACCCCGCACAGCCTAGCACTCACCCCGCACAGCCTCACACTCACCCCGCAAAGCCTCACACTCACCCCGCACAGCCTCACACTCACACCGCACAGCCTCACGCTCACCCCAGACACCCCACAGAGCCTCACGCTCTCACCGCACAGCCTCACACTCACCCCGCACAGACTCTCACTCACCCCGCAAAAACTCACGCTCACCCCGCACAGACTCACGCTCACCCCGCACAGCCTCACACTCAACCCGCATAGCCTCACACTCAACCCGCATAGCCTCACACTCAACCCGCATAGCCTCACACTCACCCCACACAGCCTCACACACCACACACAGCCTCACATACACCACAAACAGCCTCACACACACCACAAACAGCCTCACACACACCCCACAAAGACTGACACTCAACCACACAGACTTACACACACTCCGTACACACCCCACACAACTTCACACACACCACACACAGCCTCACACACACTCCACACAGCCTCTCACTCACCCCACACAGCCTCACACACACCCCACACAGCCTCACACTCTCCACCCACAGCCTCACACTCTCCACCCACAGCCTCACACTCTCCACCCACAGCCTCACACTCTCCACCCACAGCCTCACACTCTCCACCCACAGCCTCACACTCTCCACCCACAGCCTCACACTCTCCACCCACAGCCTCACACTCTCCACCCACAGCCTCACACTCTCCACCCACAGCCTCACACTCTCCACCCACAGCCTCACACTCACCCCCCACAGCCTCACACTCAGCCCGCACAGCCTCACACTCAGCCCGCACAGCCTCACACTCACCCGCTACAGCCTCACACTCACCCGCTACAGCCTCACACTCACCCCACACAGCCTCACACTCACCTCACACAGCCTCACACTCACCCCACACAGCCTCACACACACCCCACACAGACTCACACTCACCCCACACAGCCTCACACACACCCCACACAGCCTCACACTCACCCCACACAGCCTCACACTCACCACACACAGCCACACACTCTCCACCCACAGCCTCACACTCTCCACCCACAGCATCACGCTCTCCACCCACAGCCTCACACTCTCCACCCACACCCTCACACTCTCCACCCACAGCCTCACACTCTCCACCCACAGCCTCACACTCTCCACCCACAGCCTCACAATCACCCCGCACAGCCTCACACGCATCCACACAGCCTCACTCACACCCAACACTCAGCCCAAACCTAGCCTCACACTCACCCCCACAGCCTCACAGTCACACCACACAGAATCTCACACACACCATGCACTGCCTCTCACACACCACACACAAACCAAACACACCCCACACACACCCCACACACACCCCACACACACCCCACACACACCCCACACACAGCCAAAGACTCACAAATCTTACCCCACACAACCTCACACTCACCCACACAGCCTCACACTCAATCGACACAGCCTCACACTCACCTCAAACACTATACACACACATCCCGCAGTGCCTCAAATTCACACCGCAGAGCCTCACAATCACCACGCACAGCCTCACACTCACCCTGCACAGCCTCACACTCACCCTGCACAGCCTCACACTCACCCTGCACAGCCTCACACTCACCCTGCACAGCCTCACACTCAGTCCGCACAGCCTCACACTCAGTCCGCACAGCCTCACACTCAGTCCGCACAGCCTCACACTCAGTCCGCACAGCCTCACACTCAGTCCGCACAGCCTCACACTCAGTCCGCACAGCCTCACACTCAGTCCGCACAGCCTCACACTCACCCCGCACAGCCTCACACTCACCCCGCACAGCCTCACACTCACCCCGCACAGCTTCACACTCACACCGCACAGCCTCACACTCACCCCGCACAGCCTCACACTCACTCCCCACAGCCTCACACTCACCCACACAGCCTCACACTCAATCTACACAGCCTCACACTCACCTCAAACACTATACACACACATCCCGCACAGCCTCACACTCACCCCGCACAGCCTAGCACTCACCCCGCACAGCCTCACACTCACCCCGCAAAGCCTCACACTCACCCCGCACAGCCTCACACTCACACCGCACAGCCTCACGCTCACCCCAGACACCCCACACAGCCTCACGCTCTCACCGCACAGCCTCACACTCACCCCGCACAGACTCTCACTCACCCCGCAAAAACTCACGCTCACCCCGCACAGACTCACGCTCACACCGCACAGCCTCACACTCAACCCGCATAGCCTCACACTCAACCCGCATAGCCTCACACTTACCCCACACAGCCTCACACACCACACACAGCCTCACATACACCACAAACAGCCTCACACACACCACAAACAGCCTCACACACACCCCACAAAGACTGACACTCAAACACACAGACTTACACACACTCCGTACACACCCCACACAACTTCACACACACCACACACAGCCTCACACACACTCCACACAGCCTCTCACTCACCCCACACAGCCTCACACTCACCCCACACAGCCTCACACTCACCACACACAGCCACACACTCTCCACCCACAGCCTCACACTCTCCACCCACAGCATCACACTCTCCACCCACAGCCTCACACTCTCCACCCACAGCCTCACACTCTCCACCCACACCCTCACACTCTCCACCCACAGCCTCACACTCTCCACCCACAGCCTCACACTCTCCACCCACAGCCTCACAATCACCCCGCACAGCCTCACACGCATCCACACAGCCTCACTCACACCCAACACTCAGCCCAAACCTAGCCTCACACTCACCCCCACAGCCTCACAGTCACACCACACAGAATCTCACACACACCATGCACTGCCTCTCACACACCACACACAAACCAAACACACCCCACACACACCCCACACACACCCCACACACACCCCACACACACCCCACACACAGCCAAAGACTCACAAATCTTACCCCACACAACCTCACACTCACCCACACAGCCTCACACTCAATCGACACAGCCTCACACTCACCTCAAACACTATACACACACATCCCGCAGTGCCTCAAATTCACACCGCAGAGCCTCACAATCACCACGCACAGCCTCACACTCACCCTGCACAGCCTCACACTCAGTCCGCACAGCCTCACACTCAGTCCGCACAGCCTCACACTCAGTCCGCACAGCCTCACACTCAGTCCGCACAGCCTCACACTCAGTCCGCACAGCCTCACACTCAGTCCGCACAGCCTCACACTCAGTCCGCAAAGCCTCACACTCAGTCCGCACAGCCTCACACTCAGTCCGCACAGCCTCACACTCAGTCCGCACAGCCTCACACTCAGTCCGCACAGCCTCACACTCAGTCCGCACAGCCTCACACTCAGTCCGCACAGCCTCACACTCAGTCCGCACAGCCTCACACTCAGTCCGCACAGCCTCACACTCAGTCCGCACAGCCTCACACTCAGTCCGCACAGCCTCACACTCAGTCCGCACAGCCTCACACTCAGTCCGCACAGCCTCACACTCAGTCCGCACAGCCTCACACTCAGTCCGCACAGCCTCACACTCAGTCCGCACAGCCTCACACTCAGTCCGCACAGCCTCACACTCACCCCGCACAGCCTCACACTCACCCCGCACAGCCTCACACTCACCCCGCACAGCCTCACACTCACCCCGCACAGCCTCACACTCACCCCGCACAGCCTCACACTCACCCCGCACAGCCTCACACTCACCCCGCACAGCCTCACACTCACTCCCCACAGCCTCACACTCACCCACACAGCCTCACACTCACTCCCCACAGCCTCACACTCACCCACACAGCCTCACACTCACCCACACAGCCTCACACTCACCCACACAGCCTCACACTCACCCACACAGCCTCACACTCACCCACACAGCCTCACACTCAATCTACACAGCCTCACACTCACCTCAAACACTATACACACACATCCCGCACAGCCTCACACTCACCCCGCACAGCCTAGCACTCACCCCGCACAGCCTCACACTCACCCCGCAAAGCCTCACACTCACCCCGCACAGCCTCACACTCACACCGCACAGCCTCACGCTCACCCCAGACACCCCACAGAGCCTCACGCTCTCACCGCACAGCCTCACACTCACCCCGCACAGACTCTCACTCACCCCGCAAAAACTCACGCTCACCCCGCACAGACTCACGCTCACCCCGCACAGCCTCACACTCAACCCGCATAGCCTCACACTCAACCCGCATAGCCTCACACTCAACCCGCATAGCCTCACACTCACCCCACACAGCCTCACACACCACACACAGCCTCACATACACCACAAACAGCCTCACACACACCACAAACAGCCTCACACACACCCCACAAAGACTGACACTCAACCACACAGACTTACACACACTCCGTACACACCCCACACAACTTCACACACACCACACACAGCCTCACACACACTCCACACAGCCTCTCACTCACCCCACACAGCCTCACACACACCCCACACAGCCTCACACTCTCCACCCACAGCCTCACACTCTCCACCCACAGCCTCACACTCTCCACCCACAGCCTCACACTCTCCACCCACAGCCTCACACTCTCCACCCACAGCCTCACACTCTCCACCCACAGCCTCACACTCACCCCCCACAGCCTCACACTCAGCCCGCACAGCCTCACACTCAGCCCGCACAGCCTCACACTCAGCCCGCACAGCCTCACACTCACCCGCTACAGCCTCACACTCACCCCACACAGCCTCACACTCACCTCACACAGCCTCACACTCACCCCACACAGCCTCACACACACCCCACACAGACTCACACTCACCCCACACAGCCTCACACTCACCCCACACAGCCTCACACTCACCCCACACAGCCTCACACTCACCACACACAGCCACACACTCTCCACCCACAGCCTCACACTCTCCACCCACAGCATCACACTCTCCACCCACAGCCTCACACTCTCCACCCACACCCTCACACTCTCCACCCACAGCCTCACACTCTCCACCCACAGCCTCACACTCTCCACCCACAGCCTCACAATCACCCCGCACAGCCTCACACGCATCCACACAGCCTCACTCACACCCAACACTCAGCCCAAACCTAGCCTCACACTCACCCCCACAGCCTCACAGTCACACCACACAGAATCTCACACACACCATGCACTGCCTCTCACACACCACACACAAACCAAACACACCCCACACACACCCCACACACACCCCACACACACCCCACACACACCCCACACACACCCCACACACACCCCACACACAGCCAAAGACTCACAAATCTTACCCCACACAACCTCACACTCACCCACACAGCCTCACACTCAATCGACACAGCCTCACACTCACCTCAAACACTATACACACACATCCCGCAGTGCCTCAAATTCACACCGCAGAGCCTCACAATCACCACGCACAGCCTCACACTCACCCTGCACAGCCTCACACTCACCCTGCACAGCCTCACACTCACCCTGCACAGCCTCACACTCAGTCCGCACAGCCTCACACTCAGTCCGCACAGCCTCACACTCAGTCCGCACAGCCTCACACTCAGTCCGCACAGCCTCACACTCAGTCCGCACAGCCTCACACTCACCCCGCACAGCCTCACACTCACCCCGCACAGCCTCACACTCACCCCGCACAGCCTCACACTCACCCCGCACAGCTTCACACTCACACCGCACAGCCTCACACTCACCCCGCACAGCCTCACACTCACTCCCCACAGCCTCACACTCACCCACACAGCCTCACACTCAATCTACACAGCCTCACACTCACCTCAAACACTATACACACACATCCCGCACAGCCTCACACTCACCCCGCACAGCCTAGCACTCACCCCGCACAGCCTCACACTCACCCCGCAAAGCCTCACACTCACCCCGCACAGCCTCACACTCACACCGCACAGCCTCACGCTCACCCCAGACACCCCACACAGCCTCACGCTCTCACCGCACAGCCTCACACTCACCCCGCACAGACTCTCACTCACCCCGCAAAAACTCACGCTCACCCCGCACAGACTCACGCTCACACCGCACAGCCTCACACTCAACCCGCATAGCCTCACACTTACCCCACACAGCCTCACACACCACACACAGCCTCACATACACCACAAACAGCCTCACACACACCACAAACAGCCTCACACACACCCCACAAAGACTGACACTCAAACACACAGACTTACACACACTCCGTACACACCCCACACAACTTCACACACACCACACACAGCCTCACACACACTCCACACAGCCTCTCACTCACCCCACACAGCCTCACACACACCCCACACAGCCTCACACTCTCCACCCACAGCCTCACACTCTCCACCCACAGCCTCACACTCTCCACCCACAGCCTCACACTCTCCACCCACAGCCTCACACTCACCCCCCACAGCCTCACACTCAGCCCGCACAGCCTCACACTCAGCCCGCACAGCCTCACACTCAGCCCGCACAGCCTCACACTCACCCGCTACAGCCTCACACTCACCCGCTACAGCCTCACAATCACCTCACACAGCCTCACACTCACCCCACACAGCCTCACACTCACCCCTCACAGCCTCACACTCACCCCACACAGCCTCACACACAGTGCAAACTCACACCACATAGCCTCAAACTCACCCCACACAGCCTCACATTCACCCCCCACAGCCTCACACTCACCCCCCACAGCCTCACACACACCACACACAGCCTCACTCTCACCCCACAGCCTCACACGCACCCCCCACAGCCTCACACACGCCACACACAGCCTCACTCTCACCCCACACTGACTCTCACACACCCGACACGCACCCCGCACAACCTAACACTAACCCCACACAGCCTCACACACACCCCACACAGCCTCACACTCACCCCACACAGCCTCACACTCACCCCACACAGCCTCACACTCGCCTCACACTCTCCACCCACAGCCTCACACTCACTCCAAACAACCCACACATAGCCTCACACTCAGCCCACACACCCCATATTCACCCCACACACACGCCACACTCATCCCAGACACCCCACACAGCCTCACAATCACGCCGCACAGCCTCACACTCACACCGCACAGCCTCACGCTCACCCCAGACACCCCGCACGGCCTCACAATCACCCCGCACAGCCTCAAACTCACACCGCACAGCCTCACGCTCTCCCCGCACAGCCTCACGCTCACCCCGCACAGCCTCACACTCACCCCGCACAGCCTCACGCTCACCCCGCACAGCCTCACACTCAACCCGCACAGCCTCACACTCACACCTCATAGCCTCACACTCAGCACACACAGCCTCACACACACCCCACACAGCCTCACACTCACCCCACACAGCCTCACACTCACCCCACACAGCCTCACACTCACCCCACACAGCCTCACACTCACCCCACACAGCCTCACACTCACCCCACACAGCCTCACACTCACCCCACACAGCCTCACACTCACCCCACACAGCCTCACACTCACCCCACACAGCCTCACACTCACCTCACACAACCTCACACTCACCCCACACAGCCTCACACTCACTCCAAACAACCCACACATAGCCTCACACTCAGCCCACACACCCCATATTCACCCCACACACACGCCACACTCATCCCAGACACCCCACACAGCCTCACAATCACGCCGCACAGCCTCACACTCACACCTCACAGCCTCACGCTCACCCCAGACACCCCGCACAGCCTCACAATCACCCCGCACAGCCTCAAACTCACACCGCACAGCCTCACGCTCTCCCCGCACAGCCTCACGCTCACCCCGCACAGACTCACGCTCACCCCGCACAGCCTCACGCTCACCCCGCACAGCCTCACGCTCACCCCGCACAGCCTCACGCTCACCCCGCACAGCCTCACGCTCACCCCGCACAGCCTCACGCTCACCCCGCACAGCCTCACGCTCACCCCGCACAGCCTCACGCTCACCCCGCACAGCCTCACGCTCAACCCGCACAGCCTCACACTCACACCTCATAGCCTCACACTCAGCACACACAGCCTCACACACACCACACACAGCCTCACACACACTACAAACAGCCTCACACACACCACACACAGCCTCACACACACTACAAACAGCCTCACACTCACACCTCATAGCCTCACACTCACCCCGCACAGCCTCACGCTCACCGCACACAGCCTCACACTCACCCCACACACAGCCCCACACTCACCACACACAGCCTCACACTCACCCCACAGTCTCACGCTCACCGCACACAGCCTCACACTCACCCCACACTCACCCCGCACAGCCTCACGCTCACCGCACACAGCCTCACACTCACCCCACACACAGCCCCACACTCACCCCGCACAGCCTCACGCTCACCCCGCACAGCCTCACACTCAACCCACACAGCCTCACGCTCACCCTGCACAGCCTCACACTCTCCCCACACTCACCCCGCCCAGCCTCACGCTCACCGCACACAGCCTGACACTCACCCCACACACAGCCCCACACTCACCCCACACAGCCCCACACTCATCCCACACAGCCTCACACTCACCCCGCACAGCCTCACGCTCACCCCGCACAGCCTCACGCTCACCCCGCACAGCCTCACGCTCACCCCGCACAGCCTCACGCTCACCCCGCACAGCCTCACGCTCACCCCGCACAGCCTCACACTCACCCCACGCTCACCCCGCACAGCCTCACGCTCACCGCACACAGCCTCACACTCACCACACACAGCCTCACACTCACCCCGCACAGCCTCACACTCACCCCGCACAGCCTCACACTCACCCCGCACAGCCTCACACTCACCCCGCACAGCCTCACACTCACCCCACGCAACCTCACACTCACCCCACGCAACCTCACACTCACCCCACGCAACCTCACACTCACCCCATGCAACCTCACACTCACCCCACACACAACCTCACACACAACCTCACACTCACCCCACACAAAACCTCACACTCACCCCACACAAAACCTCACACTCACCCCACACAAAACCTCACACTCACCCCACACACAACCTCACACTCACCCCACACACAACCTCACACTCACCCCACACACAACCTCACACTCACCCCACACACAACCTCACACTCACCCCACACACAACCTCACACTCACCCCACACAACCTCACACTCACCCCACACACCCCATATTCACCCCACAGACACGCCACACTCATCCCAGACACCCCACACAGCCTCACAATCACCCCGCACAGTGTCACACTCACCCCGCACACAACCTCACACTCACCCCACACACAACCTCACACTCACCCCACACAGCCTCACACTCACTCCAAACATCCCACACATAGCCTCACACTCACCCCACACACAGCCTCACACTCACCCCACACACAGCCTCACACTCACCCCACACACAGCCTCACACTCACCCCACACACAACCTCACACTCACCCCACACACAACCTCACACTCACCCCACACACAACCTCACACTCACCCCACACACAACCTCACACTCACCCCACACAACCTCACACTCACCCCACACACCCCATATTCACCCCACAGACACGCCACACTCATCCCAGACACCCCACACAGCCTCACAATCACCCCGCACAGTGTCACACTCACCCCGCACACAACCTCACACTCACCCCACACACAACCTCACACTCACCCCACACAGCCTCACACTCACTCCAAACATCCCACACATAGCCTCACACTCACCCCAAACAACCCACACATAGCCTCACACTCAGCCCACACACCCCATATTCACCCCACACACACGCCACACTCATCCCAGACACCCCACACAGCCTCACAATCACGCCGCACAGCCTCACACTCACACCGCACAGCCTCACGCTCACCCCAGACACCCCATATTCACCCCACAGACACGCCACACTCATCCCAGACACCCCACACAGCCTCACAATCACCCCGCACAGTGTCACACTCACCCCGCACACAACCTCACACTCACCCCACACACAACCTCACACTCACCCCACACAGCCTCACACTCACTCCAAACATCCCACACATAGCCTCACACTCACTCCAAACAACCCACACATAGCCTCACACTCAGCCCACACACCCCATATTCACCCCACACACACGCCACACTCATCCCAGACACCCCACACAGCCTCACAATCACGCCGCACAGCCTCACACTCACACCGCACAGCCTCACGCTCACCCCAGACACCCCGCACGGCCTCACAATCACCCCGCACAGCCTCAAACTCACACCGCACAGCCTCACGCTCTCCCCGCACAGCCTCACGCTCACCCCGCACAGCCTCACGCTCACCCCTCACAGCCTCACGCTCACCCCGCACAGCCTCACGCTCACCCCGCACAGCCTCACGCTCACCCCGCACAGCCTCACACTCAACCCGCACAGCCTCACACTCACACCTCATAGCCTCACACTCAGCACACACAGCCTCACACACACCCCACACAGCCTCACACTCACCCCACACAGCCTCACACTCACCCCACACAGCCTCACACTCACCCCACACAGCCTCACACTCACCCCACACAGCCTCACACTCACCCCACACAGCCTCACACTCACCCCACACAGCCTCACACTCACCCCACACAGCCTCACACTCACCTCACACAACCTCACACTCACCCCACACAGCCTCACACTCACTCCAAACAACCCACACATAGCCTCACACTCAGCCCACACACCCCATATTCACCCCACACACACGCCACACTCATCCCAGACACCCCACACAGCCTCACAATCACGCCGCACAGCCTCACACTCACACCTCACAGCCTCACGCTCACCCCAGACACCCCGCACAGCCTCACAATCACCCCGCACAGCCTCAAACTCACACCGCACAGCCTCACGCTCTCCCCGCACAGCCTCACGCTCACCCCGCACAGACTCACGCTCACCCCGCACAGCCTCACGCTCACCCCGCACAGCCTCACGCTCACCCCGCACAGCCTCACACTCACCCTGCACAGCCTCACGCTCACCCCGCACAGCCTCACGCTCACCCCGCACAGCCTCACGCTCACCCCGCACAGCCTCACGCTCAACCCGCACAGCCTCACACTCACACCTCATAGCCTCACACTCAGCACACACAGCCTCACACACACCACACACAGCCTCACACACACTACAAACAGCCTCACACACACCACACACAGCCTCACACACACTACAAACAGCCTCACACTCACACCTCATAGCCTCACACTCACCCCGCACAGCCTCACGCTCACCGCACACAGCCTCACACTCACCCCACACACAGCCCCACACTCACCACACACAGCCTCACACTCACCCCACACAGTCTCACGCTCACCGCACACAGCCTCACACTCACCCCACACTCACCCCGCACAGCCTCACGCTCACCGCACACAGCCTCACACTCACCCCACACACAGCCCCACACTCACCCCGCACAGCCTCACGCTCACCCCGCACAGCCTCACACTCAACCCACACAGCCTCACGCTCACCCTGCACAGCCTCACACTCACCCCGCCCAGCCTCACGCTCACCGCACACAGCCTGACACTCACCCCACACACAGCCCCACACTCACCCCACACAGCCCCACACTCATCCCACACAGCCTCACGCTCACCCCGCACAGCCTCACGCTCACCCCGCACAGCCTCACGCTCACCCCGCACAGCCTCACGCTCACCCCGCACAGCCTCACGCTCACCCCGCACAGCCTCACGCTCACCCCGCACAGCCTCACGCTCACCCCGCACAGCCTCACGCTCACCCCGCACAGCCTCACGCTCACCCCGCACAGCCTCACACTCACCCCACGCTCACCCCGCACAGCCTCACGCTCACCGCACACAGCCTCACACTCACCACACACAGCCTCACACTCACCCCGCACAGCCTCACACTCACCCCACGCAACCTCACACTCACCCCACGCAACCTCACACTCACCCCACGCAACCTCACACTCACCCCACGCAATCTCACACTCACCCCACGCAATCTCACACTCACCCCATGCAACCTCACACTCACCCCACACACAACCTCACACACAACCTCACACTCACCCCACACAAAACCTCACACTCACCCCACACAAAACCTCACACTCACCCCACACACAACCTCACACTCACCCCACACACAACCTCACACTCACCCCACACACAACCTCACACTCACCCCACACACAACCTCACACTCACCCCACACACAACCTCACACTCACCCCACACACAACCTCACACTCACCCCACACAACCTCACACTCACCCCACACACCCCATATTCACCCCACAGACACGCCACACTCATCCCAGACACCCCACACAGCCTCACAATCACCCCGCACAGTGTCACACTCACCCCGCACACAACCTCACACTCACCCCACACACAACCTCACACTCACCCCACACAGCCTCACACTCACTCCAAACATCCCACACATAGCCTCACACTCACCCCACACACAGCCTCACACTCACCCCACACACAGCCTCACACTCACCCCACACACAACCTCACACTCACCCCACACACAACCTCACACTCACCCCACACACAACCTCACACTCACCCCACACAACCTCACACTCACCCCACACACCCCATATTCACCCCACAGACACGCCACACTCATCCCAGACAACCCACACAGCCTCACAATCACCCCGCACAGTGTCACACTCACCCCGCACACAACCTCACACTCACCCCACACACAACCTCACACTCACCCCACACAGCCTCACACTCACTCCAAACATCCCACACATAGCCTCACACTCACCCCACACACAGCCTCACACTCACCCCACACACAGCCTCACACTCACCCCGCACAGCCTCACACTCACCCCGCACAGCCTCACACTCACCCCGCACAGCCTCACACTCACCCCGCACAGCCTCACACTCACCCCGCACAGCCTCACACTCACCCCGCACAGCCTCACACTCACCCCGCACAGCCTCACACTCACCCCGCACAGCCTCACACTCTCCCCGCACAGCCTCACACTCACCCCGCACAGCCTCACACTCACCCCGCACAGCCTCACACTCACCCCGCACAGCCTCACACTCACCCCGCACAGCCTCACACACAGCCTCACATTCACCCCACACAGCCTCACGCTCACCGCACACAGCCTCACACTCACCCCACACAGCCTTACCCTCACCCCACACAGCCTTATCCTCACCCCACAAAGACTCACAATCACGCACACAGCCTTACACACACTCCGTACACACCCCACACAACCTCACATTCAACCCACGCGGCCTCACACACACCCCACACTTACCCCACACAGCCTCACTCACCCACACAGTCTCACTCACACTCAACACATCAGCCCAAACCCAGCCTCACACTCACGCCATACAGACTCACAAACACCCCACACATAGCCCCACACTCACCCCACACTCACCCCACACTCACCCCACACTCACCAAACACACCTCCCACACCTGCACACTCACCACACACAGCCACAGACTCACAAAACTCACCCCACACAACCTCACACTCACCCACACCGCCTCACACTCAATCTACACAGCCTCACACTCAATCTACACAGCCTCACACTCAATCTACACAGCCTCACACTCACCTCAAACACGATTCACACTCACCCCGCACAGCCTCACACTCACCCCGCACAGCCTCACACTCACCCCGCACAGCCTCACATTCACCCCGCACAGCCTCACACTCACCCCGCACAGCCTCACACTCACCCCGCACAGCCTCACACTCACCCCGCACAGCCTCACACTCACCCCGCACAGCCTCACACTCACCCCGCACAGCCTCACACTCACCCCGCACAGCCTCACACACAGCCCACACTCACACCACATAGCCGCACACACAGCCTCACACACAACCTACACAGCCTCACACACACCCCCCACATCCTCACACACACCACACGCAGCCTCACTCACCCCACACAGTCTCTCACACACCCGACACTCACCCCACACAACCTAACACTCACCCCACACAGCCTCACACACACCTCACACAAACCCCACAGAGTCTCACACTCAACCCACACAGCCAAACACTCACCCCACGCAGCCTCACACTCACCCCACGCAGCCTCACACTCACCCCACGCAGCCTCACACTCACCCCACGCAGCCTCACACTCACCCCACGCAGCCTCACACTCACCCCACGCAGCCTCACACTCACCCCACGCAGCCTCACACTCACCCCACGCAGCCTCACACTCACCCCACGCAGCCTCACATTCACCCCACGCAGCCTCACACTCACCCCACGCAGCCTCACACTCACCCCACGCAGCCTCACACTCACCCCACGCAGCCTCACACTCACCCCACACACACGCCACACTCATCCCACAAAGACTCACACTCACCCACACTGCCTTACACACACTCCGTACACACACCACACAACTTCACATACACCACACACAGTCTCACACTCACCCCACACAGCCACACACTCACCACACACAGCCACACACTCACCCCACGCAGCCTCTCACTCACCCCGCGCAGCCTCACACTCACCCCGCGCAGCCTCACACTCACCCCGCGCAGCCTCACACTCACCCCACGCACCCTCACACTCACCCCACGCAGCCTCACACTCACCCCACGCAGCCTCACACTCATCCCACGCAGCCTCACACTCACCCCACGCAGCCTCACACTCACCCCACGCAGCCTCACACTCACCCCACGCAGCCTCACACTCACCCCACGCAGCCTCACACTCACCCCACGCAGCCTCACACTCACCCCACGCAGCCTCACACTCACCCCACGCAGCCTCACACTCACCCCACACTCACCCCACACACACGCCACACTCATCCCACAAAGACTCACACTCACCCACACTGCCTTACACACACTCCGTACACACACCACACAACTTCACATACACCACACACAGTCTCACACTCACCCCACACAGCCACACACTCACCCCACACAGCCACACACTGTCCACACAGCCTCACACTCACCCCGCACAGCCTCACACACTCCACCCACAGCGTCACACACACCCCACACACACACCCCACACACACACCCCACACACACACCCCACACACACACCCCACACACACACCCCACACACACACCCCACACACACACCCCACACACACACCCCACACACACACCCCACACACACACCCCACACACACACCCCACACACACACCCCACACACACACCCCACACACACACCCCACACACACACCCCACACACACACCCCACACACACACCCCACACACACACCCCACACACACACCCCACACAGCCACAGACTCACAAAACTCACCCCACACAACCTCACACTCACCCACACAGCCTCACACTCAATCTACACAGCCTCGCACTCACCTCAAACACTATACACACACATCCCGCAGAGCTTCAAATTCACCCCGCACAGCCTCACGCTCACCCCGCACAGCCTCACACTCACCCCGCACAGCCTCACACACACCCCGCACAGCCTCACGCTCACCCCGCACAGCCTCACGCTCACCCCGCACAGCCTCACGCTCACCCCGCACATCCTCACGCTCACCCCGCACAGCCTCACGCTCACCCCGCAAAGCCTCACGCTCACCCCGCACAGCCAAACACTCACCCCGCACAGCCTCACGCTCACCCCGCACAGCCTCACGCTCACCCCGCACAGCCTCACGCTCACCCCGCACAGCCAAACGCTCACCCCGCACAGCCTCACACAGACCCCACACAGCCTCACACTCACCCCACACAGCCTCACACTCTCCACCCACAGCCTCACACACTCCACCCACAGCCTCACACTCACCCCGCACAGCCTCACACTCACCCCGCACAGCCTCACACTCACCCCGCACAGCCTCACACTCACCCCACACAGTCTCACACTCACCCCACACAGTCTCACACTCTCCAACCACAGCCTCACACACTCCACCCACAGCTTCTCACACACCCCGCACAGCCTCACACTCACCCCACACAGCCTCACACTCACCCCGCACAGCCTCACACTCACCCCGCACAGCCTCACACTCACCCCGCACAGCCTCACACTCACCCCGCACAGCCTCACACTCACCCCGCACAGCCTCACACTCACCCCGCACAGCTTCACGCTCACCGCACACAGCCTGACACTCACCCCACACACAGCCCCACACTCACCCCGCACAGCCCCACACTCACCCCGCACAGCCTCACGCTCACCCCGCACAGCCTCACGCTCACCCCGCACAGCCTCACGCTCACCCCGCACAGCCTCACGCTCACCCCGCACAGACTCACGCTCACCCCGCACAGACTCACGCTCACCCCGCACAGACTCACACTCACCCCGCACAGCCTCACACTCACCCCGCACAGCCTCACACTCACCCCACGCTCACCCCGCACAGCCTCACGCTCACCGCACACAGCCTCACACTCACCACACACAGCCTCACACTCACCCCGCACAGCCTCACACTCACCCCGCACAGCCTCACACTCACCCCACGCTCACCCCGCACAGCCTCACGCTCACCGCACACAGCCTCACACTCACCACACACAGCCTCACACTCACCCCGCACAGCCTCACACTCACCCCGCACAGCCTCACACTCACCCCGCACAGCCTCACACTCACCCCACGCAACCTCACACTCACCCCACGCAACCTCACCCTCACCCCACGCAACCTCACACTCACCCCACGCAACCTCACACTCACCCCACACACCACCTCACACACAACCTCACACTCACCCCACACACAACCTCACACTCACCCCACACAAAACCTCACACTCACCCCACACACAACCTCACACTCACCCCACACACAACCTCACACTCACCCCACACACAACCTCACACTCACCCCACACACAACCTCACACTCACCCCACACACAACCTCACACTCACCCCACACACAACCTCACACTCACCCCACACACAACCTCACACTCACCCCACACACAACCTCACACTCACCCCACACACAACCTCACACTCACCCCACACACAACCTCACACTCACCCCACACAACCTCACACTCACCCCACACAACCTCACACTCACCCCACACAACCTCACACTCACCCCACACACCCCATATTCACCCCACAGACACGCCACACTCATCCCAGACACCCCACACAGCCTCACAATCACCCCGCACAGTCTCACACTCACCCCGCACACAACCTCACACTCACCCCACACACAACCTCACACTCACCCCACACAGCCTCACACTCACTCCAAACATCCCACACATAGCCTCACACTCACCCCACACACAGCCTCACACTCACCCCACACACAGCCTCACACTCACCCCACACACAGCCTCACACTCACCCCGCACAGCCTCACACTCACCCCGCACAGCCTCACACTCACCCCGCACAGCCTCACACTCACCCCGCACAGCCTCACACTCACCCCGCACAGCCTCACACTCACCCCGCACAGCCTCACACTCACCCCGCACAGCCTCACACTCACCCCGCACAGCCTCACACTCACCCCGCACAGCCTCACACTCACCCCGCACAGCCTCACACTCACCCCGCACAGCCTCACACTCACCCCGCACAGCCTCACACTCACCCCGCACAGCCTCACACTCACCCCGCACAGCCTCACACTCACCCCGCACAGCCTCACACACAGCCTCACATTCACCCCACACAGCCTCACGCTCACCGCACACAGCCTCACACTCACCCCACACACAGCCCCACACTCACCACACACACAACCTCAAACTCACCCCACACACAACCTCACACTCACTCCAAACAACCCACACATAGCCTCACACTCACCCCGCATATAGCCTCACACTCACCCCACACACAGACTCACACACACCCCACACAACCTCACACTCACCCCACACTCCCCATATTCACCCCACACACATGCCACACTCATCCAAGACACCCCACACAGCCTCACAATCACCCCGCACAGTCTCACACTCACCCCGCACAGTCTCACGCTCACCCCGCACAGCCTCACGCTCACACCGCACAGCCTCACGCTCACCCCACACAGCCTCTCACACAGCCTCACAATCCCCACACTCATCCCACACACACCCTGCACAGCCTCACACTCACAACGCACAGCCTCACGCTCACCCCGCACAGCCTCACAATCACCCCCCTCAGCCTCACACTCACCACACACAGCCTCACACTCACCACACACAGCCTCACACACACCCCGCACAGCCTCACACTCACCCCCCACAGCCACACACTCACCCCACACTGCCTTACCCTCACCCCACACAGCCTTATCCTCACCCCACAAAGACTCACAATCACGCACACAGCCTTACACACACTCCGTACACACCCCACACAACCTCACATTCAACCCACGCGGCCTCACACACACCCCACACTTACCCCACACAGCCTCACTCACCCACACAGCCTCACTCACACTCAACACTCAGCCCAAACCCAGCCTCACACTCACGCCATACAGACTCACAAACACCCCACACATAGCCCCACACTCACCCCACACTCACCCCACACTCACCAAACACACCTCCCACACCCGCAAAACACATCTGCACACTCACCACACACAGCCACAGACTCACAAAACTCACCCCACACAACCTCACACTCACCCACACAGCCTCACACTCAATCTACACAGCCTCACACTCAATCTACACAGCCTCACACTCACCTCAAACACGATACACACTCACCCCGCACAGCCTCACACTCACCCCGCACAGCCTCACACTCACCCCGCACAGCCTCACACTCACCCCGCACAGCCTCACACTCACCCCGCACAGCCTCACACTCACCCCCCACAGCCTCACACTCACCCCGCACAGCCTCACACACAGCCCACACTCACACCACATAGCCGCACACACAGCCTCACACACAACCTACACAGCCTCACACACACCCCCCACATCCTCACACACACCACACGCAGCCTCACTCTCACCCCACACAGTCTCTCACACACCCGACACTCACCCCACACAACCTAACACTCACCCCACACAGCCTCACACACACCTCACACAAACCCCACGCAGCCTCACACTCACCCCACGCAGCCTCACACTCACCCCACGCAGCCTCACACTCACCCCACGCAGCCTCACACTCACCCCACGCAGCCTCACACTCACCCCACGCAGCCTCACACTCACCCCACGCAGCCTCACACTCACCCCACGCAGCCTCACACTCACCCCACGCAGCCTCACACTCACCCCACGCAGCCTCACACTCACCCCACGCAGCCTCACACTCACCCCACGCAGCCTCACACTCACCCCACGCAGCCTCACACTCACCCCACGCAGCCTCACACTCACCCCACGCAGCCTCACACTCACCCCACGCAGCCTCACACTCACCCCACGCAGCCTCACACTCACCCCACGCAGCCTCACACTCACCCCACGCAGCCTCACACTCACCCCACGCAGCCTCACACTCACCCCACGCAGCCTCACACTCACCCCACGCAGCCTCACACTCACCCCACGCAGCCTCACACTCACCCCACGCAGCCTCACACTCACCCCACACACACGCCACAAAGACTCACACTCACCCACAATGCCTTACACACACTCCGTACACACACCACACAACTTCACATACACCACACACAGTCTCACACTCACCCCACACAGCCTCACACTCACCCCACACAGCCACACACTCACCCCACACAGCCACACACTGTCCACACAGCCTCTCACTCACCCCGCACAGCCTCACACTCACCCCGCACAGCGTCACACACTCCACCCACAGCGTCACACACTCCCCACACACACACCCCACACACACACCCCACACACACACCCCACACACACACCCCACACACACACCCCACACACACACCCCACACACACACCCCACACACACACCCCACACACACACCCCACACACACACCCCACACACACACCCCACACACACACCCCACACACACACCCCACACACACACCCCACACACCCCCCACACTCACCACACACAGCCACAGACTCACAAAACTCACCCCACACAACCTCACACTCACCCACACAGCCTCACACTCAATCTACACAGCCTCGCACTCACCTCAAACACTATACACACACATCCCGCAGAGCTTCAAATTCACCCCGCACAGCCTCACGCTCACCCCGCACAGCCTCACACTCACCCCGCACAGCCTCACGCTCACACCGTACAGCCTCACAATCACCCCGCACAGCCTCACGCTCACACCGTACAGCCTCACGCTCACCCCAGACACCCCTCACAGCCTCACGCTCTCACCGCACAGCCTCACACTCACCCCGCACACACTCTCGCTCACCCCGCACAGACTCTCGCTCACCCCGCACAGACTCACGCTCACCCCGCACAGACTCACGCTCACCCCGCACAGACTCACGCTCACCCCGCACAGCCTCACACTCAACCCGCATAGCCTCACATTCACACCACACAGCCTCACACACCACACACAGCCTCACGTACACCACAAACAGCCTCACACACACCACAAACAGCCTCACACACACCCCACAAAGACTCACACTCACCCACACAGACTTACACACACTCCGTACACACCCCACACAACTTCACACACACCACACACAGCCTCACACACACCCCACACAGGCTCACACTCACCACCCACAGGCTCACACTCTCCACCCACAGCCTCACACTCTCCACCCACAGCCTCACACTCTCCACCCACAGCCTCACACTCTCCACCCACAGCCTCACACTCTCCACCCACAGCCTCACACTCTCCACCCACAGCCTCACACTCTCCACCCACAGCCTCACACTCTCCACCCACAGCCTCACACTCACCCCCCACAGCCTCACACTCACCCCCCACAGCCTCACACTCACCCCCCACAGCCTCACACTCAGCCCGCACAGCCTCACACTCAGCCCGCACAGACTCACACTCAGCCCGCACAGCCTCACACTCACCCGCTACAGCCTCACACTCACCCGCAACAGCCTCACACTCACCCCACACAGCCTCACACTCACCTCACACTCACCCCACACAGCCTCACACTCACCCCTCACAGCCTCACACTCACCCCACACTGCCTCACACACAGTGCAAACTCACACCACATAGCCTCAAACTCACCCCACACAGCCTCACATTCACCCCCCTCAGCCTCACATTCACCCCCCACAGCCTCACACTCACCCCCCACAGCCTCACACACGCCACACACAGCCTCACTCTCACCCCACACTGACTCTCACACACCCGACACGCACCCCGCACAACCTAACACTAACCCCACACAGCCTCACACTCACCCCACACAGCCCACACTCACACCACATAGCCGCACACACAGCCTCACACACAACCCACACAGCCTCACACTGACACCCCACACAGCCTCACAGTCACCCCACACAGCATCACAGTCACCCCACACACCCTCACACACACCGCACAAAGACTCACACTCACCCACACAGCCTTACACACACTCCATGCACACCCCACACAACTTCACACACACCACACACAACTTCACACACACCACACACAACTTCACACACACCACACACAGCCTCACACACACTCCACACAGCCTCACACACACTCCACACAGCCTCACACACACCCCACACAGCCTCACGCTCACCCTGCACAGCCTCACACACACACCACACAGCCTCACACTCACCCCGCACAGCCACACACTCACCCCGCACAGCCTCACACTCACCCCGCACAGCCTCACACTCACCCAGCACAGCCTCACACTCACCCAGCACAGCCTCACACTCACCCCAGACAGCCTCACACTCACCCCACACAGCCTCACACTCACCCCACACAACCTCACACTCACCCCACACACAACCTCACACTCACACCACATAGCCTCACACTCACTACAAACAACGCACACATAGCCTCACACTCAGCCCACACACCCCATATTCACCCCACACACACCCCACACTCATCCCAGACACCCCACACAGCCTCACAATCACCCCGCACAGCCTCACGCTCACACCGTACAGCCTCACGCTCACCCCAGACACCCCTCACAGCCTCACGCTCTCACCGCACAGCCTCACACTCACCCCGCACAGACTCTCGCTCACCCCGAACAGACTCACACTCAACCCGCATAGCCTCACACTCACCCGCTACAGCCTCACACTCACCCCACACAGCCTCACACTCACCTCACACTCACCCCACACAGCCTCACACTCACCCCTCACAGCCTCACACTCACCCCACACTGCCTCACACACAGTGCAAACTCACACCACATAGCCTCAAACTCACCCCACACAGCCTCACATTCACCCCCCTCAGCCTCACATTCACCCCCCACAGCCTCACACTCACCCCCCACAGCCTCACACACACCACACACAGCCTCACTCTCACCCCACACTGACTCTCACACACCCGACACGCACCCCGCACAACCTAACACTAACCCCACACAGCCTCACACACACCCCACACAGCCTCACACTCACACCACATAGCCGCACACACAGCCTCACACACAACCCACACAGCCTCACACTGACACCCCACACAGCCTCACAGTCACCCCACACAGCATCACAGTCACCCCACACACCCTCACACACACCGCACAAAGACTCACACTCACCCACACAGCCTTACACACACTCCATGCACACCCCACACAACTTCACACACACCACACACAACTTCACACACACCACACACAACTTCACACACACCACACACAGCCTCACACTCACCCCACACAGCCTCACACTCACCTCAAACACTATACACACACATCCCGCACAGCCTCACACACACCCCACACAGCCACACAACCCACACAACCTCACACTCACCCCACACAACCTCACACTCACCCCACACAGCCTCACGCTCACCCCGCACAGCCTCACGCTCACCCCGCACAGCCTCACACTCACCCCGCACAGCCTCACACTCACCCCGCACAGCCTCACACTCACCCCGCACAGCCTCACACTCACCCCTCACAGCCTCACACTCACCCCACACAGCCTCACGCTCACCCCGCACAGCCTCACGCCCACCCCGCACAGCCTCACGCTCACCCCGCAAAGCCTCACGCTCACCCCGCACAGCCTCACGCTCACACCGCACAGACTCACGCTCACACCGCACAGCCTCACGCTCACACCGCACAGACTCACGCTCACACCGCACAGACTCACACTCACCCCCCACAGCCTCACACTCACCCCACACAGCCTCACACTCACCCCACACAGCCTCACACTCACCCCACACAGCCTCACACTCACCCCCCACAGCCTCACACTCACCCCCCACAGCCTCACACTCACCCCCCACAGCCTCACACTCACCCCCCACAGCCTCACATTCACACCCCACAGCCTCACATTCACACCCCACAGCCTCACACACACCACAGACAGCCTCACTATCACCCCACACAGACTCTCACACAACCGACACTCACTCCACTCAACCTAACACTCACCCCACACAGCCAAACACTCACCCCACACAGCCTCAAACTCACCCCACGCAGCCTCAAACTCACCCCACGCAGCCTCAAACTCACCCCACGCAGCCTCAAACTCACCCCACGCAGCCTCAAACTCACCCCACGCAGCCTCACACTCACCCCACACAGCCTCACACTCACCCCACACAGCCTCACACTCAACCCACACAGCCTCACACTCACCCCACACAGCCTCACACTCACCCCACACAGCCTCACACTCACCCCACACAGCCTCACACTCACCCCACATAGCCTCACACTCACCCCACACAGCCTCACACTCACCCCACATAGCCTCACACGCACCACACACAGCATCACAGTCACCCCACACAGCCTCACATACACCCCACACACCCTGACACACACCCCACAAAGACTCACACATACCCACACAGCCTTACACACACTCCATGCACACCCCACACAACTTCACACACACCACACACAGCCTCACACTCACCCCGCACAGCCTCACACTCACCCCACACAGCCTCACACTCACCCCACACAGCCTCACACTCACCCCACACAGCCTCACACTCACCCCACACAGCCTCACACTCACCCCACACAGCCTCACACTCACCCCACACAGCCTCACACTCACCCCACACAGCCTCACACTCACCCCACACAGCCTCACACTCACCCCACACAGCCTCACACTCACCCCACACAGCCTCACACTCACCCCACACAGCCTCACACTCACCCCACACAGCCTCACACTCACCCCACACAGCCTCACACTCACCCCACACAGCCTCACACTCACCCCACACAGCCTCACACTCACCCCACACAGCCTCACACTCACCCCACACAGCCTCACACTCACCCCACACAGCCTCACACTCACCCCACACAGCCTCACACTCACCCCACACAGCCTCACACTCACCCCACACAGCCTCTCACTCACCCCACACAGCCTCACACTCACCCCACACAGCCTCACACTCACCCCACACAGCCTCACACTCACCCCACACAGCCTCACACTCACCCCACACAGCCTCACACTCACCCCACACAGCCTCACACTCACCCCACACAGCCTCACACTCACCCCACACAGCCTCACACTCACCCCACACAGCCTCACACTCACCCCACACAGCCTCACACTCACCCCACACAGCCTCACACTCACCCCACACAACCTCACACTCACCCCACACACAACCTCACACTCACACCACACAGCCTCACACTCACTCCAAACAACGCACACATAGCCTCACACTCAGCCCACACACCCCATATTCACCCCACACACACCCCACACTCATCCCAGACACCCCACACAGCCTCACAATCACCCCGCACAGCCTCACGCTCACACCGTACAGCCTCACGCTCACCCCAGACACCCCTCACAGCCTCACGCTCTCACCGCACAGCCTCACACTCACCCCGCACAGACTCTCGCTCACCCCGCACAGACTCACACTCAACCCGCATAGCCTCACACTCACCCGCTACAGCCTCACACTCACCCCACACAGCCTCACACTCACCTCACACTCACCCCACACAGCCTCACACTCACCCCTCACAGCCTCACACTCACCCCACACTGCCTCACACACAGTGCAAACTCACACCACATAGCCTCAAACTCACCCCACACAGCCTCACATTCACCCCCCTCAGCCTCACATTCACCCCCCACAGCCTCACACTCACCCCCCACAGCCTCACACACACCACACACAGCCTCACTCTCACCCCACACTGACTCTCACACACCCGACACGCACCCCGCACAACCTAACACTAACCCCACACAGCCTCACACACACCCCACACAGCCTCACACTCACCCCACACAGCCCACACTCACACCACATAGCCGCACACACAGCCTCACACACAACCCACACAGCCTCACACTGACACCCCACACAGCCTCACAGTCACCCCACACAGCATCACAGTCACCCCACACACCCTCACACACACCGCACAAAGACTCACACTCACCCACACAGCCTTACACACACTCCATGCACACCCCACACAACTTCACACACACCACACACAACTTCACACACACCACACACAACTTCACACACACCACACACAGCCTCACACTCACCCCACACAGCCTCACACTCACCTCAAACACTATACACACACATCCCGCACAGCCTCACACACACCCCACACAGCCACACAACCCACACAACCTCACACTCACCCCACACAACCTCACACTCACCCCACACAGCCTCACGCTCACCCCGCACAGCCTCACGCTCACCCAGCACAGCCTCACGCTCACCCCGCACAGCCTCACACTCACCCCGCACAGCCTCACACTCACCCCACACAGCCTCACACTCACCCCACACAGCCTCACACTCACCCCACACAGCCTCACACTCACCCCGCACAGCCTCACACCCACCCCGCACAGCCTCACGCTCACCCCGCAAAGCCTCACGCTCACCCCGCACAGCCTCACGCTCACACCGCACAGCCTCACGCTCACACCGCACAGCCTCACGCTCACACCGCACAGACTCACGCTCACACCGCACAGACTCACGCTCACACCGCACAGCCTCACAATCACCCCACACAGCCTGACCCTCACCCCACACAGCCTTATCCTCACCCCACAAAGACTCACAATCACGCACACAGCCTTACGCACACTCCGTACACACCCCACACAACTTCACACACACCACACACTTACCCCACACAACCTCACACTCACCCCACGCGGCCTCACACACACCCCACACTTACCCCACACAGCCTCACTCACACTCAACACTCAGCCCAAACCCAGCCTCACACTCACGCCACACAGCCTCACAAACACCCCACACATAGCCTCACACTCACCCCACACACACCTCTCACACACCCAACACTCACCCCACACAAACCCCACACTCACCAAACACACCCCACACTCACCCAACACACAGCAAACACACACCAAACACACCTCCCACACCCGCAATACACACCCGCACACACACCACACACAGCCACAGACTCAAAAAACTCACCCCACACAACCTCACACTCACCCACACAGCCTCACACTCACCCCACACAGCCTCACACTCACCCCACACAGCCTCACACTCACCCCGCACAGCCTCACACTCACCCCGCACAGACTCACACTCACCCCGCACAGCCTCACACTCACCCCGCACAGCCTCACACTCACCCCGCACAGCCTCACACTCACCCCGCACAGCCTCACACTCACCCCGCACAGCCTCACACTCACCCCGCACAGCCTCACACTCACCCCGCACAGCCTCACACTCACCCCACACAACCTCACACTCACCCCACACACAACCTCACACTCACACCACACAGCCTCACACTCACTCCAAACAACGCACACATAGCCTCACACTCAGCCCACACACCCCATATTCACCCCACACACACCCCACACTCATCCCAGACACCCCACACAGCCTCACAATCACCCCGCACAGCCTCACGCTCACACCGTACAGCCTCACGCTCACCCCAGACACCCCTCACAGCCTCACGCTCTCACCGCACAGCCTCACACTCACCCCGCACAGACTCTCGCTCACCCCGCACAGACTCACACTCAACCCGCATAGCCTCACACTCACCCGCTACAGCCTCACACTCACCCCACACAGCCTCACACTCACCTCACACTCACCCCACACAGTCTCACACTCACCCCTCACAGCCTCACACTCACCCCACACTGCCTCACACACAGTGCAAACTCACACCACATAGCCTCAAACTCACACCACACAGCCTCACATTCACCCCCCTCAGCCTCACATTCACCCCCCACAGCCTCACACTCACCCCCCACAGCCTCACACACACCACACACAGCCTCACTCTCACCCCACACTGACTCTCACACACCCGACACGCACCCCGCACAACCTAACACTAACCCCACACAGCCTCACACACACCCCACACAGCCTCACACTCACCCCACACAGCCCACACTCACACCACATAGCCGCACACACAGCCTCACACACAACCCACACAGCCTCACACTGACACCCCACACAGCCTCACAGTCACCCCACACAGCATCACAGTCACCCCACACACCCTCACACACACCGCACAAAGACTCACACTCACCCACACAGCCTTACACACACTCCATGCACACCCCACACAACTTCACACACACCACACACAACTTCACACACACCACACACAACTTCACACACACCACACACAGCCTCACACTCACCCCACACAGCCTCACACTCACCCCACACAGCCTCACACTCACCTCAAACACTATACACACACATCCCGCACAGCCTCACACACACCCCACACAGCCACACAACCCACACAACCTCACACTCACCCCACACAACCTCACACTCACCCCGCACAGCCTCACACTCACCCCGCACAGCCTCACACTCACCCCGCACAGCCTCACACTCACCCCGCACAGCCTCACACTCACCCCGCACAGCCTCACACTCACCCCGCACAGCCTCACACTCACCCCGCACAGCCTCACACTCACCCCGCACAGCCTCACACTCACCCCGCACAGCCTCACACTCACCCCGCACAGCCTCACACTCACCCCGCACAGCCTCACACTCACCCCGCACAGCCTCACACTCACCCCACACAGCCTCACACTCACCCCACACAGCCTCACACTCACCCCGCACAGCCTCACACCCACCCCGCACAGCCTCACACCCACCCCGCACAGCCTCACGCTCACCCCGCAAAGCCTCACGCTCACCCCGCACAGCCTCACGCTCACACCGCACAGACTCACGCTCACACCGCACAGCCTCACGCTCACACCGCACAGACTCACGCTCACACCGCACAGACTCACGCTCACACCGCACAGCCTCACAATCACCCCACACAGCCTGACCCTCACCCCACACAGCCTTATCCTCTCCCCACAAAGACTCACAATCACGCACACAGCCTTACGCACACTCCGTACACACCCCACACAACTTCACACACACCACACACTTACCCCACACAACCTCACACTCACCCCACGCGGCCTCACACACACCCCACACTTACCCCACACAGCCTCACTCACACTGAACACTCAGCCCAAACCCAGCCTCACACTCACGCCACACAGCCTCACAAACACCCCACACATAGCCTCACACTCACCCCACACACACCTCTCACACACCCAACACTCACCCCACACACACCCCACACTCACCAAACACACCCCACACTCACCCAACACACAGCAAACACACACCAAACACACCTCCCACACCCGCAATACACACCCGCACACACACCACACACAGCCACAGACTCAAAAAACTCACCCCACACAACCTCACACTCACCCACACAGCCTCACACTCACCCCACACAGCCTCACACTCACCCCACACAGCCTCACACTCACCCCACACAGCCTCACACTCACCCCACACAGCCTCACACTCACCCCACACAGCCTCGCACTCACCCCGCACAGCCTCGCACTCACCCCGCACAGCCTCGCACTCACCCCGCACAGCCTCGCACTCACCCCGCACAGCCTCACACTCACCCCGCACAGCCTCACACTCACCCCGCACAGCCTCACACTCACCCCGCACAGCCTCACACTCACCCCGCACAGCCTCACACTCACCCCGCACAGCCTCACACTCACCCCGCACAGCCTCACACTCACCCCGCACAGCCTCACACTCACCCCGCACAGCCTCACACTCACCCCGCACAGCCTCACACTCACCCCGCAAAGCCTCACTCTCACCCCGCCCAGCCTCACACTCACCCTGCACTGCCTCACACTCAGTCCGCACAGCCTCACACTCAGTCCGCACAGCCTCACACTCACCCCGCACAGCCTCACACTCACCCCGCACAGCCTCACACTCACCCCGCACAGCCTCACACTCACCCCGCACAGCCTCACACTCAACCCGCACAGCCTCACACTCACCCCCCACAGCCTCACACTCACCCCCCACAGCCTCACACTCACCCCGCACAGCCACACACTCACCCCGCACAGCCTCACACTCACCGCGCACAGGCTCACACTCACCGCGCACAGGCTCACACTCACCGCGCACAGGCTCACACTCACCCCGCACAGCCTCACACTCACCCCGCACAGCCTCACACTCACCCCGCACAGCCTCACACTCACCCCGCACAGCCTCACACTCACCCCGCACAGCCTCACACTCACCCGCTACAGCCTTACACTCACCCCACACAGCCTCACACTCACCCCACACAGCCTCACACACAGCCCACACTCACACCACATAGCCGCACACACAGCCTCACACACAACACACACAGCCTCACACCCACACCCCACACAGCCTCACAGTCACCCCACACAGCCTCACACACACCCCGCACAGCCTCACACACACCCCGCACAGTCTCACACTCACCCCGCACAACCTCACACTCACCCGCTACAGCCTCACACTCACCCGCTACAGCCTCACACTCACCCCACACAGCCTCACACACACCCCACACAGACTCACACTCACCCCACACAGCCTCACACTCACCCCACACAGCCTCACACTCACCACACACAGCCACACACTCTCCACCCACAGCCTCACACTCTCCACCCACAGCATCACACTCTCCACCCACAGCCTCACACTCTCCACCCACAGCCTCACACTCTCCACCCACAGCCTCACACTCTCCAACCACAGCCTCACACTCTCCACCCACAGCCTCACAATCACCCCGCACAGCCTCACACGCATCCACACAGCCTCACTCACACCCAACACTCAGCCCAAACCTAGCCTCACACTCACCCCCACAGCCTCACAGTCACACCACACAGAATCTCACACACACCATGCACTGCCTCTCACACACCACACACAAACCAAACACACCCCACACACACCCCACACACACCCCACACACACCCCACACACAGCCAAAGACTCACAAATCTTACCCCACACAACCTCACACTCACCCACACAGCCTCACACTCAATCGACACAGCCTCACACTCACCTCAAACACTATACACACACATCCCGCAGAGCCTCAAATTCTCACCGCAGAGCCTCACAATCACCACGCACAGCCTCACACTCACCCTGCACAGCCTCACACTCAACCTGCACAGCCACACACTCAGTCCGCACAGCCTCACACTCAGTCCGCACAGCCTCACACTCAGTCCGCACAGCCTCACACTCAGTCCGCACAGCCTCACACTCAGTCCGCACAGCCTCACACTCAGTCCGCACAGCCTCACACTCAGTCCGCACAGCCTCACACTCAGTCCGCACAGCCTCACACTCAGTCCGCACAGCCTCACACTCAGTCCGCACAGCCTCACACTCAGTCCGCACAGCCTCACACTCAGTCCGCACAGCCTCACACTCAGTCCGCACAGCCTCACACTCAGTCCGCACAGCCTCACACTCAGTCCGCACAGCCTCACACTCAGTCCGCACAGCCTCACACTCAGTCCGCACAGCCTCACACTCAGTCCGCACAGCCTCACACTCAGTCCGCACAGCCTCACACTCAGTCCGCACAGCCTCACACTCAGTCCGCACAGCCTCACACTCAGTCCGCACAGCCTCACACTCAGTCCGCACAGCCTCACACTCAGTCCGCACAGCCTCACACTCAGTCCGCACAGCCTCACACTCAGTCCGCACAGCCTCACACTCAGTCCGCACAGCCTCACACTCAGTCCGCACAGCCTCACACTCAGTCCGCACAGCCTCACACTCAGTCCGCACAGCCTCACACTCAGTCCGCACAGCCTCACACTCAGTCCGCACAGCCTCACACTCAGTCCGCACAGCCTCACACTCAGTCCGCACAGCCTCACACTCAGTCCGCACAGCCTCACACTCAGTCCGCACAGCCTCACACTCAGTCCGCACAGCCTCACACTCAGTCCGCACAGCCTCACACTCAGTCCGCACAGCCTCACACTCAGTCCGCACAGCCTCACACTCAGTCCGCACAGCCTCACACTCAGTCCGCACAGCCTCACACTCACCCCGCACAGCCTCACACTCACCCCGCACAGCCTCACACTCACCTCAAACACTATACACACACATCCCGCACAGCCTCACACTCACCCCGCACGGCCTCACACTCACCCCGCACGGCCTCACACTCACCCCTCACTGCCTCACACTCACCCCGCACTGCCTCACACTCACCACGCACTGCTTCACAGTCACCCCCCAGAGACTCACACTCACCCCCCACAGACTCACACTCACCCCCCACAGACTCACACTCACCCCCCACAGACTCACACTCACCCCCCACAGACTCACACTCACCCCCCACAGACTCACACTCACCCCCCACAGACTCACACTCACCCCCCACAGACTCACACTCACCCCCAACAGCCTCACATTCACCCCCCACAGCCTCACATTCACCCCCCACAGCCTCACATTCACCCCCCACAGCCTCACACACACCACACACAGCCTCACTCTCACCCCACAGCCTCACACGCACCCCCCACATCCTCACAAACACCACACGCAGCCTCACTCTCACCCCACAGAGTCTCTCACACACCTGACACTCACCCCACACAACCTAACTCTCACCCCACACAGCCTCACACACACCTCACACACACACCACACCACACACACACGCCTCACACTCACCCCGCACAGCCTCACACTCACCCCGCACAGCCTCACACTCACCCCGCACAGCCTCACACTCACCCCACACAGCCTCACACTCACCCCGCACAGAATCACACTCACCCCGCACAGCCTCACACTCACCCCGCACAGCCTCACACTCACCCCGCACAGCCTCACACTCACCCCGCACAGCCTCACACTCACCCCGCACAGCCTCACACTCACCCCGCACAGCCTCACACTCACCCCGCACAGCCTCACACTCACCCCGCACAGCCTCACACTCACCCCGCACAGCCTCACACTCACCCCGCACAGCCTCACACTCACCCCAAACACTATACACACACATCCCGCACAGCCTCACACTCACCCCGCACAGCCTAGAACTCACCCCGCACAGCCTCACACTCACCCCGCAAAGCCTCACACTCACCTCAAACACTATACACACACATCCCGCACAGCCTCACACTCACCCCGCACAGCCTAGCACTCACCCCGCACAGCCTCACACTCACCCCGCAAAGCCTCACACTCACCCCGCAAAGCCTCACACTCACCCCGCACAGCCTCACACTCACCCCGCACAGCCTCACACTCACCCGCTACAGCCTCACACTCACCCGCTACAGCCTCACACTCACCCCGCACAGCCTCACACTCACCCCACACAGCCTCACACACAGCCCACACTCACACCACATAGCCTCACACTCAGCACACACAGACTCATACACAACCCACACAGCCTCACAGTCACCCCACACAGCCTCACACGCACCACACACAGCATCACAGTCACCCCACACAGCCTCGCATACACCCCACACACCCTGACACAAACCCCACAAAGACTCACACATGCCCACACAGGCTTACACACACTCCATGCACACCCCACACAACTTCACACACACCGCACACAGCCTCACACACACTGCACACAGCCTCACACTCACCCCACACAGCCTCTCACACACACCCCACACAGCCTCACGCTCACCCCGCACAGCCTCACACTCACCCCGCACAGCCTCACACTCACCCCGCACAGCCTCACACTCACCCCGCACAGCCTCACACTCACCCCTCACTGCCTCACACTCACCCCTCACTGCCTCACACTCACCCCTCACTGCCTCACACTCACCCCTCACTGCCTCACACTCACCCCGCTCTGCCTCACACTCACCCCGCACTGCCTCACACTCACCCCGCACTGCCTCACACTCACCACGCACTGCTTCACAGTCACCCCGCACGGCCTCACACTCACCCCCCACAGCCTCACACTCACCCCCCACAGCCTCACACTCACCCCCCACAGCCTCACACTCACCCCCCAAAGCCTCACACTCACCCCACACAGCCTCACATTCACACCCCACAGCCTCACACACACCACAGACAGCCTCACTATCACCCCACACAGACTCTCACACAACCGACACTCACTCCACTCAACCTAACACTCACCCCACACAGCCACACAATCACCCCACACAGCCTCAAACTCACCCCACACAGCCTCAAACTCACCCCACACAGCCTCAAACTCACCCCACACAGCCTCACACTCACCCCACACAGCCTCACACTCACCCCACACAGCCTCACACTCACCCCACACAGCCTCACACTCACCCCACACAGCCTCACACTCACCCCACACAGCCTCACACTCACCCCACACAGCCTCACACTCACCCCACACAGCCTCACACTCACCCCACACAGCCTCACACTCACCCCACACAGCCTCACACTCACCCCACACAGCCTCACACTCACCCCACACAGCCTCACACTCACCCCACACAGCCTCACACTCACCCCACACAGCCTCACACTCACCCCACACAGCCTCACAATCACCCCACACAGCCTCACACGCACCACACACAGCATCACAGTCACCCCACACAGCCTCACATACACCCCACACACCCTGACACACACCCCACAAAGACTCACACATACGCACACAGCCTTACACACACTCCATGCACACCCCACACAACTTCACACACACCACACACAGCCTCACACACACTCCACACAGCCTCTCACTCACCCCACACAGCCTCTCACACTCACCCCTCACTGCCTCACACTCACCACTCACTGCCTCACACTCACCCCACACAGCCTCACACTCACCCCACACAGCCTCACACTCACCCCACACAGCCTCACACTCACCCCACACAGCCTCACACTCACCCCACACAGCCTCACACTCACCCCACACAACCTCACACTCACCCCACACAACCTCACACTCACCCCACACAACCTCACACTCACCCCACACAGCCTCACACACAGCCCACACTCACACCACATAGCCGCACACACAGCCTCACACACAACACACACAGCCTCACACTCACACCCCACACAGCCTCACAGTCACCCCGCACAGCCTCACACACACCCCGCACAGCCTCACACACACCCCGCACAGCCTCACACTCACCCCGCACAGCCTCTCACTCACCCCGCACAGCCTCTCACTCACCCCCTACAGACTCACACTCACCCCCTACAGCCTCACACACACCCCACACAGCCTCACACTCACCCCACACAGCCTCACACTCACCCCACACAGCCTCACACTCACCCCACACAGCCTCACACTCACCCCACACAGCCTCACACTCACCACACACAGCCTCACACTCACCACACACAGCCTCACACTCACCCCGCTCTGCCTCACACTCACCCCGCACTGCCTCACACTCACCCCGCACTGCCTCACACTCACCACGCACTGCTTCACAGTCACCCCGCACGGCCTCACACTCACCCCCCACAGCCTCACACTCACCCCCCACAGCCTCACACTCACCCCCCACAGCCTCACACTCACCCCCCACAGCCTCACATTCACACCCCACAGCCTCACACACACCACAGACAGCCTCACTATCACCCCACACAGACTCTCACACAACCGACACTCACCCCACACAGCCACACAATCACCCCACACAGCCTCAAACTCACCCCACACAGCCTCAAACTCACCCCACACAGCCTCAAACTCACCCCACACAGCCTCACACTCACCCCACACAGCCTCACACTCACCCCACACAGCCTCACACTCACCCCACACAGCCTCACACTCACCCCACACAGCCTCACACTCACCCCACACAGCCTCACACTCACCCCACACAGCCTCACACTCACCCCACACAGCCTCACACTCACCCCACACAGCCTCACACTCAACCCACACAGCCTCACACTCACCCCACACAGCCTCACACTCACCCCACACAGCCTCACACTCACCCCACACAGCCTCACACTCACCCCACACAGCCTCACACTCACCCCACACAGCCTCACACTCACCCCACACAGCCTCACACTCACCCCACACAGCCTCACACTCACCCCACACAGCCTCACACTCACCCCACACAGCCTCACACTCACCCCACACAGCCTCACACTCACCCCACACAGCCTCACACTCACCCCACACAGCCTCACACTCACCCCACACAGCCTCACACTCACCCCACACAGCCTCACACTCACCCCACACAGCCTCACACTCACCCCACACAGCCTCACACTCACCCCACACAGCCTCACACTAACCCCACACAGCCTCACACTCACCCCACACAGCCTCACACTCACCCCACACAGCCTCACACTCACCCCACACAGCCTCACACTCACCCCACACAGCCTCACACTCACCCCACACAGCCTCACACTCACCCCACACAGCCTCACACTAACCCCACACAGCCTCACATACACCCCACACACCCTGACACACACCCCACAAAGACTCACACATACGCACACAGCCTTACACACACTCCATGCACACCCCACACAACTTCACACACACCACACACAGCCTCACACACACTCCACACAGCCTCTCACTCACCCCACACAGCCTCTCACACTCACCCCGCACAGCCTCACACTCACCCCTCACTGCCTCACACTCACCACTCACTGCCTCACACTCACCCCACACAGCCTCACACTCACCCCACACAGCCTCACACTCACCCCACACAGCCTCACACTCACCCCACACAGCCTCACACTCACCCCACACAGCCTCACACTCACCCCACACAGCCTCACACTCACCCCACACAGCCTCACACTCACCCCACACAACCTCACACTCACCCCACACAACCTCACACTCACCCCACACAACCTCACACTCACCCCACACAGCCTCACACACAGCCCACACTCACACCACATAGCCGCACACACAGCCTCACACACAACACACACAGCCTCACACTCACACCCCACACAGCCTCACAGTCACCCCGCACAGCCTCACACACACCCCGCACAGCCTCACACTCACCCCGCACAGCCTCACACTCACCCCGCACAGCCTCTCACTCACCCCGCACAGCCTCTCACTCACCCGCTTCAGCCTCACACTCACCCCCTACAGCCTCACACTCACCCCCTACAGACTCACACTCACCCCCTACAGCCTCACACTCACCCCACACAGCCTCACACTCACCCCACACAGCCTCACACTCACCCCACACAGCCTCACACTCACCCCACACAGCCTCACACTCACCCCACACAGCCTCACACTCACCACACACAGCCTCACACTCACCACACACAGCCTCACACTCACCACACACAGCCTCACACTCTCCATCCACAGCCACACACTCTCCACCCACAGCCACACACTCTCCACCCACAGCCTCACACTCTCCACCCACAGCATCACACTCTCCACCCACAGCCACACACTCTCCACCCACAGCCTCACACTCTCCACCCACAGCCTCACACTCTCCACCCACAGCCTCACACTCTCCACCCACAGCCTCACAATCACCCCGCACAGCCTCACACTCTCCACCCACAGCCTCACAATCACCCCGCACAGCCTCACACGCATCCACACAGCCTCACTCACACCCAACACTCAGCCCAAACCTAGCCTCACACTCACCCCCACAGCCTCACAGTCACACCACACAGCATCTCACACACACCATGCACTGCCTCTCACACACCACACAAACCAAACACACCCCACACACACCCCACACACACCCCACACACCCCACACACAGCCAAAGACTCACAAATCTTACCCCACACAACCTCACACTCACCCACACAGCCTCACACTCAATCGACACAGCCTCACTATCACCACGCACAGCCTCACACTCACCCTGCACAGCCTCACACTCACCCCGCACAGCCTCACACTCATCCCGCACAGCCTCACACTCACCCCGCACAGCCTCACACTCACCCGCTACAGCCTCACACTCACCCGCTACAGCCTCACACTCAGTCCGCACAGCCTCACACTCAGTCCGCACAGCCTCACACTCAGTCCGCACAGCCTCACACTCAGTCCGCACAGCCTCACACTCACCCCCCACAGCCTCACACTCACCCCCCACAGCCTCACACTCAATCTACACAGCCTCACACTCACCTCAAACACGATACACACACATCCCGCACAGCCTCACACTCACCCCTCACACTCACCACTCACTGCCTCACACTCACCCCACACAGCCTCACACTCACCCCACACAGCCTCACACTCACCCCACACAGCCTCACACTCACCCCACACAGCCTCACACTCACCCCACACAGCCTCACACTCACCCCACACAACCTCACACTCACCCCACACAGCCTCACACTCACCCCACACAACCTCAAAGTCACCCCACACAACCTCACACTCACCCCACACAGCCTCACACACAGCCCACACTCACACCACATAGCCGCACACACAGCCTCACACACAACACACACAGCCTCACACTCACACCCCACACAGCCTCACAGTCACCCCACACAGCCTCACACACACCACACACTGCTTCACAGTCACCCCGCACGGCCTCACACTCACCCCGCACAGCCTCACATTCACACCCCACAGCCTCACACACACCACAGACAGCCTCACTATCACCCAACCGACACTCACTCCACTCAACCTACACTCACCGCACACAGCCTCAAACTCACCCCACACAGCCTCAAACTCACCCCACACAGCCTCAAACTCACCCCACACAGCCTCAAACTCACCCCACACAGCCTCAAACTCACCCCACACAGCCTCAAACTCACCCCACACAGCCTCAAACTCACCCCACACAGCCTCAAACTCACCCCACACAGCCTCAAACTCACCCCACACAGCCTCAAATTCACCCCACACAGCCTCAAACTCACCCCACACAGCCTCAAACTCACCCCACACAGCCTCACACTCACCCCACACAGCCTCACACTCACCCCACACAGCCTCACACTCACCCCACACAGCCTCACACTCACCCCACACAGCCTCACACTCACCCCACACAGCCTCACACTCACCCCACACAGCCTCACACTCACCCCACACAGCCTCACACGCACCACACACAGCATCACAGTCACCCCACACAGCCTCACATACACCCCACACACCCTGACACACACCCCACAAAGACTCTCACATACGCACACAGCCTTACACACACTCCATGCACACCCCACACAACTTCACACACTCCGCACACAGCCTTACACACACTCCATGCACACCCCACACAACTTCACACACTCCACACACAGCCTCACACACACTCCACACACAGCCTCTCACTCACCCCACACAGCCTCTCACACTCACCCCTCACTGCCTCACACTCACCCCACACAGCCTCACACTCACCCCACACAGCCTCACACTCACCCCACACAGCCTCACACTCACCCCACACAGCCTCACACTCACCCCACACAGCCTCACACTCACCCCACACAGCCTCACACTCACCCCACACAGCCTCACACTCACCCCACACAGCCTCACACTCACCCCACACAGCCTCACACTCACCCCACACACAACCTCACACTCACACCACACAGCCTCACACTCACTCCAAACAACGCACACATAGCCTCACACTCAGCCCACACACCCCATATTCACCCCACACACACCCACACTCATCCCAGACACCCCACACAGCCTCACAATCACTCCGCACAGCCTCACACTCACACCGCACAGCCTCACAATCACCCCACACAGCCTCACACTTACCCCACACAGCCTCACACTCACCCCACACAGCCTCACACTCACCCCACACAGCCTCACACTCACCCCACACAGCCTCACACTCACCCCACACAGCCTCACACTCACCCCACACAGCCTCACACTCACCCCACACAGCCTCACACTCACCCCACACAGCCTCACACTCACCCCCCACAGCCTCACACTGACCCACACAGCCTCACACTCAATCGACACAGCCTCACACTCACCTCAAACACGATAAACACACATCCCGCACAGCCTCACACACATCCCGCACAGCCTCACACTCAACCTGCACAGCCTCACACTCACCCCCCACAGCCTCACACTCACCCACACAGCCTCACACTCAATCGACACAGCCTCACACTCACCTCAAACACGATACACACACATCCCGCAGAGCCTCACACTCACCCCGCACAGCCACACACTCACCCCGCACAGCCTCACACTCACCCCTCACTGCCTCACACTCACCCCTCACTGCCTCACACTCACCCCTCACTGCCTCACACTCACCCCTCACTGCCTCACACTCACCCCTCACAGCCTCACAATCACCCCTCACAGCCTCACACTCACCCCACACAGCCTCACACTCACCCCACACAGCCTCACACTCACCCCACACAGCCTCACACTCACCCCACACAGCCTCACACTCACCCCACACAGCCTCACACTCACCCCACACAGCCTCACACTCACCCCACACAACCTCACACTCACCCCACACAACCTCACACACAGCCCACACAGCCTCACACACAGCCCACACTCACACCACATAGCCGCACACACAGCCTCACACACAACACACACAGCCTCACACTCACACCCCACACAGCCTCACAGTCACCCCACACAGCCTCACACACACCCCGCACAGCCTCACACACACCCCGCACAGCCTCACACTCACCCCGCACAGCCTCTCACTCACCCGCTACAGCCTCACACTCACCCCCTACAGCCTCACACTCACCCCCTACAGACTCACACTCACCCCCTACAGCCTCACACACACCCCACACAGCCTCACACTCACCCCACACAGCCTCACACTCACCCCACACAGCCTCACACTCACCCCACACAGCCTCACACTCACCCCACACAGTCTCACACTCACCCCACACAGCCTCACACTCACCCCACACAGCCTCACACTCACCACACACAGCCTCACACTCTCCATCCACAGCCACACACTCTCCACCCACAGCCACACACTCTCCACCCACAGCCTCACACTCTCCACCCACAGCATCACACTCTCCACCCACAGCCTCACACTCTCCACCCACAGCCTCACACTCTCCACCCACAGCCTCACACTCTCCACCCACAGCCTCACAATCACCCCGCACAGCCTCACACTCTCCACCCACAGCCTCACAATCACCCCGCACAGCCTCACACGCATCCACACAGCCTCACTCACACCCAACACTCAGCCCAAACCTAGCCTCACACTCACCCCCACAGCCTCACAGTCACACCACACAGCATCTCACACACACCATGCACTGCCTCTCACACACCACACACAAACCAAACACACCCCACACACACCCCACACACACCCCACACACACCCCACACACACCCCACACACACCCCACACACCCCACACACAGCCAAAGACTCACAAATCTTACCCCACAGAACCTCACACTCACCCACACAGCCTCACACTCAATCGACACAGCCTCACTATCACCACGCACAGCCTCACACTCACCCTGCACAAACTCACACTCACCCCGCACAGCCTCACACTCATCCCGCACAGCCTCACACTCACCCCGCACAGCCTCACACTCACCCGCTACAGCCTCACACGCACCCGCTACAGCCTCACACTCAGTCCGCACAGCCTCACACTCAGTCCGCACAGCCTCACACTCAGTCCGCACAGCCTCACACTCAGTCCGCACAGCCTCACACTCACCCCCCACAGCCTCACACTCACCCCCCACAGCCTCACACTCAATCTACACAGCCTCACACTCACCTCAAACACTATACACACACATCCCGCACAGCCTCACACTCACCCCGCACAGCCTCACACTCACCCCGCACAGCCTCACACTCACCCCGCACAGCCTCACACTCAGGACCTAAAGCCTCACTCTCACCTCACACAGCCTCACACTCACCCCGCAAAGCCTCACACTCACCCCGCACAGCCTCACACTCACCCCGCACAGCCTCACACTCACCCCGCACAGCCTCACACTCACCCCGCACAGCCTCACACTCACCCCGCACAGCCTCACACTCAGGCCCTAAAGCCTCACTCTCACCTCACACAGCCTCACAGTCACCCCACACAGCCTCACACACAGCCCACACTCACACCACATAGCCTCACACTCAGCACACACAGACTCACACACAACCCACACAGCCTCACACTCACAACAAACACAGCCTCACAGTCACCCCACACAGCCTCACACGCACCACACACAGCATCACAGTCACCCCACACAGCCTCACATACACCCCACACACCCTGACACACACCCCACAAAGACTCACACATGCCCACACAGCCTTACACACACTCCATGCACACCCCACACAACTTCACACACACCACACACAGCCTCACACACACTCCACACAGCCTCTCACACATTCCCACACAGCCTCACGCTCACCCCGCACAGCCTCACACTCACCCCGCACAGCCTCACACTCACCCCGCACAGCCTCACACTCACCCCGCACAGCCTCACACTCACCCCGCACAGCCTCACTCTCACCCCTCACTGCCTCACACTCACCCCTCACTGCCTCACACTCACCCCGCACTGCCTCACACTCACCCCGCACGGCCTCACACTCACCCCCCACTGCTTCACATTCACACCCCACAGCCTCACACACACCACAGACAGCCTCACTATCACCCCACACAGACTCTCACACAACCGACACTCACTCCACTCAACCTAACACTCACCGCACACAGCCTCAAACTCACCGCACACAGCCTCAAACTCACCGCACACAGCCTCAAACTCACCCCACACAGCCTCAAACTCACCCCACACAGCCTCACACTCACCCCACACAGCCTCACACTCACCCCACACAGCCTCACACTCACCCCACACAGCCTCACACTCACCCCACACAGCCTTACACTCACCCCACACAGCCTCACCCTCAGCTCACACAGCCTCACACTCACCCCACACAGCCTCACACTCACCCCACACAGCCTCACACTTACCCCACACAGCCTCACTCACCCCACACAGCCTCACATACACCCCACACACCCTGACACACACCCCACAAAGACTCACACATACGCACACAGCCTTACACACACTCCATGCACACCCCACACAACTTCACACACTCCGCACACAGCCTTACACACACTCCATGCACACCCCACACAACATAACACACTCCCCACACAGCCTCACACACACTCCACACACAGCCTCTCACTCACCCCACACAGCCTCTCACACACACCCCACATAGCCTCACACTCACCCCTCACTGCCTCACACTCACCCCACACAGCCTCACACTCACCCCACACAGCCTCACACTCACCCCACACAGCCTCACACTCACCCCACACAGCCTCACACTCACCCCACACAGCCTCACACTCACCCCACACAGCCTCACACTCACCCCACACAGCCTCACACTCACCCCACACAGCCTCACACTCACCCCACACAGCCTCACACTCACCCCACACAGCCTCACACTCACCCCACACAGCCTCACACTCACCCCACACAGCCTCACACTCACCCCACACAGCCTCACACTCACCCCACACAGCCTCACACTCACCCCACACAGCCTCACACTCACCCCACACAGCCTCACACTCACCCCACACAGCCTCACACTCACCCCACACAGCCTCACACTCACCCCACACAGCCTCACACTCACCCCACACAACCTCACACTCACCCCACACAACCTCACACTCACCCCACACACAACCTCACACTCACACCACACAGCCTCACACTCACTCCAAACAACGCACACATAGCCTCACACTCAGCCCACACACCCCATATTCACCCCACACACACACCACACTCATCACAGACACCCCACACAGCCTCACAATCACCCCGCACAGCCTCACACTCACACCGCACAGCCTCACGCTCACCCCAGACACCCCACACAGCCTCACGCTCTCACCGCACAGCTTCACACTCACCCCGCACAGACTCTCGCTCACCCCGCACAGACTCACGCTCACCCCGCACAGACTCACGCTCACCCCGCACAGACTCACGCTCAACCCGCATAGCCTCACACTCACCCCACACAGCCTCACACACCACACACAGCCTCACATACACCACAAACAGCCTCACACACACCACAAACAGCCTCACACACACCCCACAAAGACTCACACTCACCCACACAGACTTACACACACTCCGTACACACCCCACACAACTTCACACACACCACACACAGCCTCACACACACTCCACACAGCCTCTCACTCACCCCACACAGCCTCACACACACCCCACACAGCCTCACACTCTCCACCCACAGCCTCACACTCTCCACCCACAGCCTCACACTCTCCACCCACAGCCTCACACTCTCCACCCACAGCCTCACACTCTCCACCCACAGCCTCACACTCTCCACCCACAGCCTCACACTCTCCACCCACAGCCTCACACTCTCCACCCACAGCCTCACACTCACCCCCCACAGCCTCACACTCACCCCCCACAGCCTCACACTCAGCCCGCACAGCCTCACACTCACCCGCTACAGCCTCACACTCACCCCACACAGCCTCACACTCACCCCACACAGCCTCACACTCACCCATCACAGCCTCACACTCACCCCACACAGCCTCACACTCACCCCCCTCAGCCTCACATTCACCCCCCACAGCCTCACACTCACCCCCCACAGCCTCACACACACCACACACAGCCTCACTCTCACCCCACAGCCTCACACACGCCACACACAGCCTCACTATCACCCCACACTGACTCTCACACACCTGACACGCACCCCGCCCAACCTAACTCTCACCCCACACAGCCTCACACTCACCCCACACAGCCTCACACTCACCCCACACAGCCTCACACTCACCCCACACAGCCTCACACTCACCCCACACAGCCTCACACTCACCCCACACAGCCTCACACTCACCCCACACAGCCTCACACTCACCCCACACAGCCTCACACTCACCCCACACAGCCTCACACTCACCCCACACAGCCTCACACTCACCCCACACAGCCTCACACTCACCCCACACAGCCTCACACTCACCCCACACAGCCTCACACTCACCCCACACAGCCTCACACTCACCCCACACAGCCTCACACTCACCCCACACAGCCTCACACTCACCCCACACAGCCTCACACTCACCCCACACAGCCTCACACTCACCCCACACAGCCTCACACTCACCCCACACAGCCTCACACTCACCCCACACAGCCTCACACTCACCCCACACAGCCTCACACTCACCCCACACAGCCTCACACTCACCCCACACAGCCTCACACTCACCCCACACAGCCTCACACTCACCCCACACAGCCTCACACTCACCCCACACAGCCTCACACTCACCCCACACAGCCTCACACTCACCCCACACAGCCTCACACTCACCCCACACAGCCTCACACTCACCCCACACAGCCTCACACTCACCCCACACAGCCTCACACTCACTCCAAACAACCCACACATAGCCTCACACTCAGCCCACACACCCCATATTCACCCCACACACACCCCACACTCATCCCAGACACCCCACACAGCCTCACAATCACGCCGCACAGCCTCACACTCACACCGCACAGCCTCACGCTCACCCCAGACACCCCGCACAGCCTCACAATCACCCCGCACAGCATCAAACTCACACCGCACAGCCTCACGCTCTCCCCGCACAGCCTCACGCTCACCCCGCACAGCCTCACGCTCACCCCGCACAGACTCACGCTCACCCCGCACAGACTCACGCTCACCACGCACAGCCTCACGCTCACCCCGCACAGCCTCACACTCACCCGCACAGCCTCAAACTCAACCCGCACAGCCTCACACTCACACCGCATAGCCTCACACTCACCCCGCAAAGCCTCACTCTCACCCCGCCCAGCCTCACACTCAGTCCGCACAGCCTCACACTCAGTCCGCACAGCCTCACACTCAGTCCGCACAGCCTCACACTCAGTCCGCACAGCCTCACACTCACCCCGCACAGCCTCACACTCACCGCGCACAGCCTCACACTCACCTCAAACACGATACACACACATCCCGCACAGCCTCACACTCACCCCGCACAGCCACACACTCACCCCGCACAGCCTCACACTCACCCCGCACAGCCTCACACTCACCCCGCACAGCCTCACACTCACCCCGCACAGCCTCACACTCACCGCGCACAGCCTCACACTCACCGCGCACAGCCTCACACTCACCGCGCACAGCCACACACTCACCGCGCACAGCCTCACACTCATCCCGCACAGCCTCACGCTCACCCCGCACAGCCTCACGCTCACCCCGCACAGCCTCACGCTCACCCCGCACAGCCTCACACTCATCCCACACAGCCCACACTCACACCACATAGCCGCACACACAGCCTCACACACAACACACACAGCCTCACACTCACACCCCACACAGCCTCACAGTCACCCCACACAGCCTCACACACACCCCGCACAGCCTCACACACACCCCGCACAGCCTCACACACACCCCGCACAGCCTCACACTCACCCGCTATAGCCTCACACTCACCCGCTACAGCCTCACACACACCCCACACAGCCTCACACTCACCCCACACAGCCTCACACTCACCCCACACAGCCTCACACTCACCCCACACAGCCTCACACTCACCCCACACAGCCTCACACTCACCCCACACAGCCTCAAACTCACCCCACACAGCCTCACACTCTCCACCCACAGCCTCACACTCTCCACCCACAGCCTCACACTCTCCACCCACAGCCTCACACTCTCCACCCACAGCCTCACACTCTCCACCCACAGCCTCACACTCTCCACCCACAGCCTCACACTCTCCACCCACAGCCTCACACTCTCCACCCACAGCCTCACAGTCACACCACACAGAATCTCACACACACCATGCACTGCCTCTCACACACCACACACAAACCAAACACACCCCACACACACCCCACACACACCCCAAACACACCCCACACACACCCCACACACACCCCATACACACCCCACACACACCCCACACACACCCCACACACAGCCAAAGACTCACAAATCTTACCCCACACAACCTCATACTCACCCACACAGCCTCACACTCAATCGACACAGCCTCACACTCACCTCAAACACTATACACACACATCCCGCAGAGCCTCAAATTCACACCGCAGAGCCTCACAATCACCACGCACAGCCTCACACTCACCCTGCACAGCCTCACACTCACCCTGCACAGCCTCACACTCACCCCGCACAGCCACACACTCAGTCCGCACAGCCTCACACTCACCCCGCACAGCCTCACACTCACCCCGCACAGCCTCACACTCACCCCCCACAGCCTCACACTCACCCCCCACAGCCTCACACTCAATCTACACAGCCTCACACTCACCTCAAACACTATACACACACATCCCGCACAGCCTCACACTCACCCCGCACAGCCTCACACTCACCCCGCACAGCCTCACACTCACCCCGCACAGCCTCACACTCACCCCGCACAGCCTCACACTCACCCCGCACAGCCTCACACTCACCACGCACAGCCTCACACTCAATCTACACAGCCTCACACTCACCTCAAACACTATACACACACATCCCGCACAGCCTCACACTCACCCCGCACAGCCTAGCACTCACCCCGCACAGCCTCACACTCACCCCGCACAGCCTCACACTCACCCCGCACAGCCTCACACTCACCCGCTACAGCCTCACACTCAGGCCCTAAAGCCTCACTCTCACCTCACACAGCCTCACACTCACCCCACACAGCCCACACTCACACCACATAGCCGCACACACAGCCTCACACACAACCCACACAGCCTCACACTCACACCCCACACAGCCTCACACGCACCACACACAGCATCACAGTCACCCCACACAGCCTCACATACACCCCACACACCCTGACACACACCGCACAAAGACTCACACATACGCACACAGCCTTACACACACTCCATGCACACCCCACACAACTTCACACACTCCACACACAGACTCACACACACTCCACACAGCCTCTCACTCACCCCACACAGCCTCTCACACACCTGACACGCACCCCGCCCAACCTCACTCTCACCCCACACAGCCTCACACTCACCCCACACAGCCTCACACTCACCCCACACAGCCTCACACTCACCCCACACAGCCTCACACTCACCCCACACAGCCTCACACTCACCCCACACAGCCTCACACTCACCCCACACAGCCTCACACTCACCCCACACAGCCTCACACTCACCCCACACAGCCTCACACTCACCCCACACAGCCTCACACTCACCCCACACAGCCTCACACTCACCCCACACAGCCTCACACTCACCCCACACAGCCTCACACTCACCCCACACAGCCTCACACTCACCCCACACAGCCTCACACTCACCCCACACAGCCTCACACTCACCCCACACAGCCTCACACTCACCCCACACAGCCTCACACTCACCCCACACAGCCTCACACTCACCCCACACAGCCTCACACTCACCCCACACAGCCTCACACTCACCCCACACAGCCTCACACTCACCCCACACAGCCTCACACTCACCCCACACAGCCTCACACTCACCCCACACAGCCTCACACTCACCCCACACAGCCTCACACTCACCCCACACAGCCTCACACTCACCCCACACAGCCTCACACTCACCCCACACAGCCTCACACTCACCCCACACAGCCTCACACTCACCCCACACAGCCTCACACTCACCCCACACAGCCTCACACTCACCCCACACAGCCTCACACTCACCCCACACAGCCTCACACTCACCCCACACAGCCTCACACTCACCCCACACAGCCTCACACTCACCCCACACAGCCTCACACTCACCCCACACAGCCTCACACTCACCCCACACAGCCTCACACTCACCCCACACAGCCTCACACTCACCCCACACAGCCTCACACTCACCCCACACAGCCTCACACTCACCCCACACAGCCTCACACTCACCCCACACAGCCTCACACTCACCCCACACAGCCTCACACTCACCCCACACAGCCTCACACTCACCCCACACAGCCTCACACTCACCCCACACAGCCTCACACTCACCCCACACAGCCTCACACTCACCCCACACAGCCTCACACTCACCCCACACAGCCTCACACTCACCCCACACAGCCTCACACTCACCCCACACAGCCTCACACTCACCCCACACAGCCTCACACTCACCCCACACAGCCTCACACTCACCCCACACAGCCTCACACTCACCCCACACAGCCTCACACTCACCCCACACAGCCTCACACTCACCCCACACAGCCTCACACTCACCCCACACAGCCTCACACTCACCCCACACAGCCTCACACTCACCCCACACAGCCTCACACTCACCCCACACAGCCTCACACTCACCCCACACAGCCTCACACTCACCCCACACAGCCTCACACTCACCCCACACAGCCTCACACTCACCCCACACAGCCTCACACTCACCCCACACAGCCTCACACTCACCCCACACAGCCTCACACTCACCCCACACAGCCTCACACTCACCCCACACAGCCTCACACTCACCCCACACAGCCTCACACTCACCCCACACAGCCTCACACTCACCCCACACAGCCTCACACTCACCCCACACAGCCTCACACTCACCCCACACAGCCTCACACTCACCCCACACAGCCTCACACTCACCCCACACAGCCTCACACTCACCCCACACAGCCTCACACTCACCCCACACAGCCTCACACTCACCCCACACAGCCTCACACTCACCCCACACAGCCTCACACTCACCCCACACAGCCTCACACTCACCCCACACAGCCTCACACTCACCCCACACAGCCTCACACTCACCCCACACAGCCTCACACTCACCCCACACAGCCTCACACTCACCCCACACAGCCTCACACTCACCCCACACAGCCTCACACTCACCCCACACAGCCTCACACTCACCCCACACAGCCTCACACTCACCCCACACAGCCTCACACTCACCCCACACAGCCTCACACTCACCCCACACAGCCTCACACTCACCCCACACAGCCTCACACTCACCCCACACAGCCTCACACTCACCCCACACAGCCTCACACTCACCCCACACAGCCTCACACTCACCCCACACAGCCTCACACTCACCCCACACAGCCTCACACTCACCCCACACAGCCTCACACTCACCCCACACAGCCTCACACTCACCCCACACAGCCTCACACTCACCCCACACAGCCTCACACTCACCCCACACAGCCTCACACTCACCCCACACAGCCTCACACTCACCCCACACAGCCTCACACTCACCCCACACAGCCTCACACTCACCCCACACAGCCTCACACTCACCCCACACAGCCTCACACTCACCCCACACAGCCTCACACTCACCCCACACAGCCTCACACTCACCCCACACAGCCTCACACTCACCCCACACAGCCTCACACTCACCCCACACAGCCTCACACTCACCCCACACAGCCTCACACTCACCCCACACAGCCTCACACTCACCCCACACAGCCTCACACTCACCCCACACAGCCTCACACTCACCCCACACAGCCTCACACTCACCCCACACAGCTTCACACTCACCCCACACAGCTTCACACTCACCCCACACAGCCTCACACTCACCCCACACAGCCTCACACTCACCCCACACAGCCTCACACTCACCCCACACAGCCTCACACTCACTCCAAACAACCCACACATAGCCTCACACTCAGCCCACACACCCCATATTCACCCCACACACACCCCACATTCATCCCAGACACCCCACACAGACTCACAATCACGCCGCACAGCCTCACACTCACACCGCACAGCCTCACGCTCACCCCAGACACCCCGCACAGCCTCACAATCACTCCGCACAGCCTCACAATCACCCCGCACAGCCTCAAACTCACACCGCACAGCCTCACGCTCTCCCCGCACAGCCTCACGCTCACCCCGCACAGACTCACGCTCACCCCGCACAGACTCACGCTCACCCCGCACAGACTCACGCTCACCCCGCACAGACTCACGCTCACCCCGCACAGCCTCACACTCACACCACATAGCCTCACACACACCACACACAGCCTCACACACACCACACACAGCCTCACACACACTACAAACAGCCTCACACACACCACACACAGCCTCACACTCACCCACACAGCCTTACACACTCTCCGTACACACCCCACACAACTTCACACACACCACACACAGCCTCACGCTCTCCACCCACAGCCTCACGCTCTCCACCCACAGCCTCACGCTCTCCACCCACAGCCTCACGCTCTCCACCCACAGCCTCACACTCAGCCCGCACAGCCTCACACTCAGCCCGCACAGCCTCACTCTCAGCCCGCACAGCCTCAAACTCACACCGCACAGCCTCACGCTCTCCCCGCACAGCCTCACGCTCTCCCCGCACAGCCTCACGCTCACCCCGCACAGACTCACGCTCACCCCGCACAGACTCACGCTCACCCCGCACAGACTCACGCTCACCCCGCACAGCCTCACACTCACACCACATAGCCTCACACTCAGCACACACAGCCTCACACACACCACACACAGCCTCACACACACTACAAACAGCCTCACACACACCACACACAGCCTCACACACACCACAAACAGCCTCACACACACCCCACAAAGTCTCACACTCACCCACACAGCCTTACACACTCTCCGTACACACCCCACACAGCCTCACGCTCTCCACCCACAGCCTCACGCTCTCCACCCACAGCCTCACGCTCTCCACCCACAGCCTCACGCTCTCCACCCACAGCCTCACACTCAGCCCGCACAGCCTCACTCTCAGCCCGCACAGCCTCACACTCAGCCCGCACAGCCTCACACTCAGCCCGCACAGCCTCACACTCAGCCCGCACAGCCTCACACTCAGCCCGCACAGCCTCACACTCAGCCCGCACAGCCTCACACTCAGCCCGCACAGCCTCACACTCAGCCCGCACAGCCTCACACTCAGCCCGCACAGCCTCACACTCAGCCCGCACAGCCTCACACTCAGCCCGCACAGCCTCACACTCAGCCCGCACAGCCTCACACTCAGCCCGCACAGCCTCACACTCAGCCCGCACAGCCTCACACTCAGCCCGCACAGCCTCACACTCAGCCCGCACAGCCTCACACTCAGCCCTCACAGCCTCACACTCAGCCCTCACAGCCTCACACTCAGCCCTCACAGCCTCACACTCAGCCCGCACAGCCTCACACTCAGCCCGCACAGCCTCACACTCACCCATCGCTTACCCCACACAGCCTCACTCACCCACACAGCCTCACTCACACTCAACACTCAGCCCAAACCCAGCCTCACACTCACGAGACACAGCCTCACAAACACTCCACACATAGCCTCACACTCACCCCACACAGAATCTCACCCACACCATGCACTGCCTCATACACACCCCACACAAACCAAACACACCCCCCACACAAACCACACACACCCCACACACACCGCCCACACACCGCCCACACACACCCCACACACACCCGCACACACACCCGCACACACACCCGCAAACTCACCACACACAGCCACAGACTCACAAAACTCACCCCACACAACCTCACACTCACCCACACAGCCTCACACTCAATCTACACAGCCTCACACTCACCTCAAACACTATACACACACATCCCGCAGAGATTCAAATTCACACCGCACAGCCTCACACTCACACTGCACAGCCTCACACTCACCCTGCACAGCCTCACACTCACCCTGCACAGCCTCACACTCACCCTGCACAGCCTCGCACTCACCCAGCACAGCCTCACACTCACCCCGCACAGCCTCACACTCACCCCGCACAGCCTCACACTCACCCGCTACAGCCTTACACTCACCCGCTACAGCCTTACACTCATCCCCTAAAGCCTCACACTCACCCCACACAGCCTCACACTCACCCCACACAGACTCACACTCACCCCACACAACCTCACACTCACCCCTCACAGCCTCACACACAGCCCACACTCACACCACATAGCCTCACACTCAGCACACACAGCCTCACACAAAACCCACACAGCCTCACACTCAGACCACACACAGCCTCACAGTCACCCCACACAGCCTCACACACACCACACACAGCATCACAGTCACCCCACACACCCTCACACTCACCCCACAAAGACTCACACACACCCACACAGCCTTACACACACTCCATGCACACCCCACACAAATTCACACACACCAAACACAGCCTCACACACACCAAACACAGCCTCTCACTCACCCCACACAGCCTCACACACACCCCAATGCCTCACATTCATCCCCCACAGCCTCACACTCACCCCCCACAGCCTCACACACACCACAGACAGCCTCACTCTCACCCCACAGCCTCACACGCACCCCCAACATCCTCACACACACCACACGCAGCCTCACTCTCACCCCACACAGTCTCTCACACACCCGACACTCACCCCACACAGCCTCACACACACCCCACACAGCCTCACACTCACCCCACACAGCCTCACACGAACCTCACACACACCCCACACAGCCTCACACTCACCCCACACAGCCTCACACTCACCCCACACAGCCTCACACTCACCCCACACAGCCTCACACTCACCCCACACAGCCTCACACTCACCCCACACAGCCTCACACTCACCCCACACAGCCTCACACTCACCCCACACAGCCTCACACTCACCCCACACAGCCTCACACTACCCCACACAGCCTCACACTACCCCACACAGCCTCACACTACCCCACACAGCCTCACACTCACCCCACACAGCCTCACACTCACCCCACACAGCCTCACACTCACCCCACACAGCCTCACACTCACCCCACACAGCCTCACACTCACCTCAAACACTATACACACACATCCCGCACAGCCTCACACACACCCCACACAGCCACACAACCCACACAACCTCACACTCACCCCACACAACCTCACACTCACCCCACACACAACCTCACACTCACCCCACACACAACCTCACACTCACCCCACACACAACCTCACACTCACCCCACACACCTCACACTCACCCCACACAGCCTCACACTGACTCCAAACAACCCCCACATAGCCTCACACTCACCCCACACACAGACTCACACACACCCCACACAACCTCACACTCACACCACACACCCCATATTCACCCCACACACACCCCACACTCATCCCAGACACCCTGCACAGCCTCACACTCACCCCACAGAGCCTCACACTCACCCCACATAGCCTCACACTCAGCACACACAGCCTCACACACAACACACACAGCCTCACACTCACACCCCACACAGCCTCACAGTCACCCCACACAGCCTCACACACACCCCACACAGCCTCACACACACCCCACACAGCCTCACACACACCCCACACAGCCTCACACTCACCCGCTACAGCCTCACACTCACCCGCTACAGCCTCACACACACCCCACACAGCCTCCCACACAGCCTCACACTCACCCCACACAGCCTCACACTCACCCCACACAGCCTCACACTCACCCCACACAGCCTCACACTCACCCCACACAGCCTCACACTCACCCCACACAGCCTCACACTCACCCCACACAGCCTCACACTCACCCCACACAGCCTCACACTCACCCCACACAGCCTCACACTCACCCCACACAGCCTCAAACTCACCACACACAGCCTCACACTCACCACACACAGCCTCACACTCTCCACACACAGCCTCACACTCACCCCACACAGCCTCACACTCACCACACACAGCCTCAAACACACCACACACAGCCTCACACTCTCCACCCACAGCCTCACACTCTCCACCCACAGCCTCACACTCTCCACCCACAGCCTCACACTCTCCACCCACAGCCTCACACTCTCCACCCACAGCCTCACACTCTCCACCCACAGCCTCACACTCTCCACCCACAGCCTCACACTCTCCACCCACAGCCTCACACTCACCCCACACAGCCTCACACTCACCCCACACAGCCTCACACTCACTCCAAACAACCCACACATAGCCTCACACTCAGCCCACACACCCCATATTCACCCCACACACACCCCACATTCATCCCAGACACCCCACACAGCCTCACAATCAGGCCGCACAGCCTCACACTCACACCGCACAGCCTCACGCTCACCCCAGACACCCCGCACAGCCTCACAATCACCCAGCACAGCCTCAAACTCACACCGCACAGCCTCACGCACTCCCCGCACAGACTCACGCTCACCCCGCACAGACTCACGCTCACCCCGCACAGACTCACGCTCACCCCGCACAGACTCACGCTCACCCCGCACAGACTCACGCTCACCCCGCACAGCCTCACGCTCACACCACATAGCCTCACACTCAGCACACACAGCCTCACACACACCACACACAGCCTCACACACACTACAACCAGCCTCACACACACCACACACAGCCTCACACTCACCCACACAGCCTTACACACTCTCCGTACACACCCCACACAACTTCACACACACCACACACAGCCTCACGCTCTCCACCCACAGCCTCACGCTCTCCAACCACAGCCTCACGCTCTCACCGCACAGCCTCACGCTCACCCCGCACAGACTCACGCTCACCCCGCACAGACTCACGCTCACCCCGCACAGACTCACGCTCACCCCGCACAGCCTCACACTCACACCACATAGCCTCACACTCAGCACACACAGCCTCACACACACCACACACAGCCTCACACACACTACAAACAGCCTCACACACACCACACACAGCCTCACACACACCACACACAGCCTCACACACACTACAAACAGCCTCACACACACCCCACAAAGTCTCACACTCACCCACACAGCCTTACATACTCTCCGTACACACCGCACACAACTTCACACACACCACACACAGCCTCACTCTCTCCACACACAGCCTCACTCTCTCCACCCACAGCCTCACGCTCTCCACCCACAGCCTCACGCTCTCCACCCACAGCCTCACGCTCTCCACCCACAGCCTCACGCTCTCCACCCACAGCCTCACGCTCTCCACCCACAGCCTCACGCTCTCCACCCACAGCCTCACGCTCTCCACCCACATCCTCACGCTCTCCACCCACAGCCTCACGCTCTCCACCCACAGCCTCACGCTCTCCACCCACAGCCTCACGCTCTCCACCCACAGCCTCACACTCAGCCCGCACAGCCTCACACTCAGCCCGCACAGCCTCACTCTCAGCCCGCACAGCCTCACACTCAGCCCGCACAGCCTCACACTCACCCCACACAGCCTCACACTCACCCCACACAGCCTCACACTCACCCCACACAGCCTCACACTCACCCCACACAGCCTCACACTCACCCCACACAGCCTCACACTCACCCCACACAGCCTCACACTCACCCCACACAGCCTCACACTCACCCCACACAGCCTCACACTCACCCCACACAGCCTCACACTCACCCCACACAGCCTCACACTCACCCCACACAGCCTCACACTCACCCCACACAGCCTCACACTCACCCCACACAGCCTCACACTCACCCCACACAGCCTCACACTCACCCCACACAGCCTCACACTCACTCCAAACAACCCACACATAGCCTCACACTCAGCCCACACACCCCATATTCACCCCACACACACCCCACACTCATCCCAGACACCCCACACAGCCTCACAATCACGCCGCACAGCCTCACACTCACACCGCACAGCCTCACGCTCACCCCAGACACCCCGCACAGCCTCACAATCACCCCGCACAGCCTCAAACTCACACCGCACAGCCTCACGCTCTCCCCGCACAGCCTCACGCTCACCCCGCACAGCCTCACGCTCACCCCGCACAGACTCACGCTCACCCCGCACAGACTCACGCTCACCCCGCACAGACTCACGCTCACCCCGCACAGACTCACGCTCACCCCGCACAGACTCACGCTCACCCCGCACAGCCTCACACTCACACCACATAGCCTCACACTCAGCACACACAGCCTCACACACACTACAAACAGCCTCACACACACCACACACAGCCTCACACTCACCCACACAGCCTTACACACTCTCCGTACACACCCCACACAGCCTCACGCTCTCCACCCACAGCCTCACGCTCTCCACCCACAGCCTCACGCTCTCCACCCACAGCCTCACGCTCTCCACCCACAGCCTCACGCTCTCCACCCACAGCCTCACGCTCTCCACCCACAGCCTCACGCTCTCCACCCACAGCCTCACGCTCTCCACCCACAGCCTCACGCTCTCCACCCACAGCCTCACGCTCTCCACCCACAGCCTCACGCTCTCCACCCACAGCCTCACGCTCTCCACCCACAGCCTCACGCTCTCCACCCACAGCCTCACGCTCTCCACCCACAGCCTCACGCTCTCCACCCACAGCCTCACGCTCTCCACCCACAGCCTCACGCTCTCCACCCACAGCCTCACGCTCTCCACCCACAGCCTCACGCTCTCCACCCACAGCCTCACGCTCTCCACCCACAGCCTCACAGTCTCCACCCACAGCCTCACACTCAGCCCGCACAGCCTCACACTCAGCCCGCACAGCCTCACAATCACCCCGCACAGCCTCAACCTCACACCGCACAGCCTCACGCTCACCCCGCACAGCCTCACGCTCTCCCCGCACAGCCTCACGCTCACCCCGCACAGCCTCACGCTCACCCCGCACAGACTCACGCTCACCCCGCACAGACTCACGCTCACCCCGCACAGACTCACGCTCACCCCGCACAGACTCACGCTCACCCCGCACAGACTCACGCTCACCCCGCACAGACTCACGCTCACCCCGCACAGACTCACGCTCACACCACATAGCCTCACACTCACACCACATAGCCTCACACTCACACCACATAGCCTCACACTCAGCACACACAGCCTCACACACACCACACACAGCCTCACACACACTACAAACAGCCTCACACACACCACACACAGCCTCACACACACTACAAACAGCCTCACACACACCACACACAGCCTCACACACACCACACACAGCCTCACACACACTACAAACAGCCTCACACACACCACACACAGCCTCACACACACCACACACAGCCTCACACACACTACAAACAGCCTCACACACACCCCACAAAGTCTCACACTCACCCACACAGCCTTACACACTCTCCGTACACACCCCACACAACTTCACACACACCACACACAGCCTCACACACACCCCACACAACTTCACACACACCCCACACAGCCTCACGCTCTCCACCCACAGCCTCACGCTCTCCACCCACAGCCTCACGCTCTCCTCCCACAGCCTCACGCTCTCCACCCACAGCCTCACGCTCTCCACCCACAGCCTCACGCTCTCCACCCACAGCCTCACGCTCTCCACCCACAGCCTCACGCTCTCCACCCACAGCCTCACGCTCTCCACCCACAGCCTCACGCTCTCCACCCACAGCCTCACGCTCTCCACCCACAGCCTCACGCTCACCACCCACAGCCTCACGCTCTCCACCCACAGCCTCACGCTCTCCACCCACAGCCTCACGCTCTCCACCCACAGCCTCACGCTCTCCACCCACAGCCTCACGCTCTCCACCCACAGCCTCACGCTCTCCAACCACAGCCTCACGCTCTCCACCCACAGCCTCACGCTCTCCACCCACAGCCTCACGCTCTCCAACCACAGCCTCACTCTCAGCCCGCACAGCCTCACACTCAGCCCGCACAGCCTCACTCTCAGCCCGCACAGCCTCACACTCAGCCCGCACAGCCTCACACTCAGCCCGCACAGCCTCACACTCAGCCCGCACAGCCTCACACTCAGCCCGCACAGCCTCACACTCAGCCCGCACAGCCTCACACTCAGCCCGCACAGCCTCACACTCAGCCCGCACAGCCTCACACTCAGCCCGCACAGCCTCACACTCAGCCCGCACAGCCTCACACTCAGCCCGCACAGCCTCACACTCAGCCCGCACAGCCTCACACTCAGCCCGCACAGCCTCACACTCAGCCCGCACAGCCTCACACTCAGCCCGCACAGCCTCACACTCAGCCCGCACAGCCTCACACTCAGCCCGCACAGCCTCACACTCAGCCCGCACAGCCTCACACTCAGCCCGCACAGCCTCACACTCAGCCCGCACAGCCTCACACTCAGCCCGCACAGCCTCACACTCAGCCCGCACAGCCTCACACTCAGCCCGCACAGCCTCACACTCAGCCCGCACAGCCTCACACTCAGCCCGCACAGCCTCACACTCAGCCCGCACAGCCTCACACTCAGCCCGCACAGCCTCACACTCAGCCCGCACAGCCTCACACTCAGCCCGCACAGCCTCACACTCAGCCCGCACAGCCTCACACTCAGCCCGCACAGCCTCACACTCAGCCCGCACAGCCTCACGCTCACCCCGCACAGACTCACGCTCACCCCGCACAGACTCACGCTCACCCCGCACAGACTCACGCTCACCCCGCACAGCCTCACGCTCACACCACATAGCCTCACACTCAGCACACACAGCCTCACACACACCACACACAGCCTCACACACACTACAACCAGCCTCACACACACCACACACAGGCTCACACTCACCCACACAGCCTTACACACTCTCCGTACACACCCCACACAACTTCACACACACCACACACAGCCTCACGCTCTCCACCCACAGCCTCACGCTCTCCAACCACAGCCTCACGCTCTCACCGCACAGCCTCACGCTCACCCCGCACAGACTCACGCTCACCCCGCACAGACTCACGCTCACCCCGCACAGACTCACGCTCACCCCGCACAGCCTCACACTCACACCACATAGCCTCACACTCAGCACACACAGCCTCACACACACCACACACAGCCTCACACACACTACAAACAGCCTCACACACACCACACACAGCCTCACACACACCACACACAGCCTCACACACACTACAACCAGCCTCACACACACCACACACAGGCTCACACTCACCCACACAGCCTTACACACTCTCCGTACACACCCCACACAACTTCACACACACCACACACAGCCTCACGCTCTCCACCCACAGCCTCACGCTCTCCAACCACAGCCTCACGCTCTCACCGCACAGCCTCACGCTCACCCCGCACAGACTCACGCTCACCCCGCACAGACTCACGCTCACCCCGCACAGACTCACGCTCACCCCGCACAGCCTCACACTCACACCACATAGCCTCACACTCAGCACACACAGCCTCACACACACCACACACAGCCTCACACACACTACAAACAGCCTCACACACACCACACACAGCCTCACACACACCACACACAGCCTCACACACACTACAAACAGCCTCACACACACCCCACAAAGTCTCACACTCACCCACACAGCCTTACATACTCTCCGTACACACCGCACACAACTTCACACACACCACACACAGCCTCACTCTCTCCACACACAGCCTCACTCTCTCCACCCACAGCCTCACGCTCTCCACCCACAGCCTCACGCTCTCCACCCACAGCCTCACGCTCTCCACCCACAGCCTCACGCTCTCCACCCACAGCCTCACGCTCTCCACCCACAGCCTCACGCTCTCCACCCACAGCCTCACGCTCTCCACCCACATCCTCACGCTCTCCACCCACAGCCTCACGCTCTCCACCCACAGCCTCACGCTCTCCACCCACAGCCTCACGCTCTCCACCCACAGCCTCACACTCAGCCCGCACAGCCTCACACTCAGCCCGCACAGCCTCACTCTCAGCCCGCACAGCCTCACACTCAGCCCGCACAGCCTCACACTCACCCCACACAGCCTCACACTCACCCCACACAGCCTCACACTCACCCCACACAGCCTCACACTCACCCCACACAGCCTCACACTCACCCCACACAGCCTCACACTCACCCCACACAGCCTCACACTCACCCCACACAGCCTCACACTCACCCCACACAGCCTCACACTCACCCCACACAGCCTCACACTCACCCCACACAGCCTCACACTCACCCCACACAGCCTCACACTCACCCCACACAGCCTCACACTCACCCCACACAGCCTCACACTCACCCCACACAGCCTCACACTCACCCCACACAGCCTCACACTCACCCCACACAGCCTCACACTCACTCCAAACAACCCACACATAGCCTCACACTCAGCCCACACACCCCATATTCACCCCACACACACCCCACACTCATCCCAGACACCCCACACAGCCTCACAATCACGCCGCACAGCCTCACACTCACACCGCACAGCCTCACGCTCACCCCAGACACCCCGCACAGCCTCACAATCACCCCGCACAGCCTCAAACTCACACCGCACAGCCTCACGCTCTCCCCGCACAGCCTCACGCTCACCCCGCACAGCCTCACGCTCACCCCGCACAGACTCACGCTCACCCCGCACAGACTCACGCTCACCCCGCACAGACTCACGCTCACCCCGCACAGACTCACGCTCACCCCGCACAGACTCACGCTCACCCCGCACAGCCTCACACTCACACCACATAGCCTCACACTCAGCACACACAGCCTCACACACACTACAAACAGCCTCACACACACCACACACAGCCTCACACTCACCCACACAGCCTTACACACTCTCCGTACACACCCCACACAGCCTCACGCTCTCCACCCACAGCCTCACGCTCTCCACCCACAGCCTCACGCTCTCCACCCACAGCCTCACGCTCTCCACCCACAGCCTCACGCTCTCCACCCACAGCCTCACGCTCTCCACCCACAGCCTCACGCTCTCCACCCACAGCCTCACGCTCTCCACCCACAGCCTCACGCTCTCCACCCACAGCCTCACGCTCTCCACCCACAGCCTCACGCTCTCCACCCACAGCCTCACGCTCTCCACCCACAGCCTCACGCTCTCCACCCACAGCCTCACGCTCTCCACCCACAGCCTCACGCTCTCCACCCACAGCCTCACGCTCTCCACCCACAGCCTCACAGTCTCCACCCACAGCCTCACAGTCTCCACCCACAGCCTCACACTCAGCCCGCACAGCCTCACACTCAGCCCGCACAGCCTCACAATCACCCCGCACAGCCTCAACCTCACACCGCACAGCCTCACGCTCACCCCGCACAGCCTCACGCTCTCCCCGCACAGCCTCACGCTCACCCCGCACAGCCTCACGCTCACCCCGCACAGACTCACGCTCACCCCGCACAGACTCACGCTCACCCCGCACAGACTCACGCTCACCCCGCACAGACTCACGCTCACCCCGCACAGACTCACGCTCACACCACATAGCCTCACACTCACACCACATAGCCTCACACTCACACCACATAGCCTCACACTCAGCACACACAGCCTCACACACACCACACACAGCCTCACACACACTACAAACAGCCTCACACACACCACACACAGCCTCACACACACTACAAACAGCCTCACACACACCACACACAGCCTCACACACACCACACACAGCCTCACACACACTACAAACAGCCTCACACACACCCCACAAAGTCTCACACTCACCCACACAGCCTTACACACTCTCCGTACACACCCCACACAACTTCACACACACCACACACAGCCTCACACACACCCCACACAACTTCACACACACCCCACACAGCCTCACGCTCTCCACCCACAGCCTCACGCTCTCCACCCACAGCCTCACGCTCTCCTCCCACAGCCTCACGCTCTCCACCCACAGCCTCACGCTCTCCACCCACAGCCTCACGCTCTCCACCCACAGCCTCACGCTCTCCACCCACAGCCTCACGCTCTCCACCCACAGCCTCACGCTCTCCACCCACAGCCTCACGCTCTCCACCCACAGCCTCACGCTCTCCACCCACAGCCTCACGCTCTCCACCCACAGCCTCACGCTCACCACCCACAGCCTCACGCTCTCCACCCACAGCCTCACGCTCTCCACCCACAGCCTCACGCTCTCCACCCACAGCCTCACGCTCTCCACCCACAGCCTCACGCTCTCCACCCACAGCCTCACGCTCTCCAACCACAGCCTCACGCTCTCCACCCACAGCCTCACGCTCTCCACCCACAGCCTCACTCTCAGCCCGCACAGCCTCACACTCAGCCCGCACAGCCTCACTCTCAGCCCGCACAGCCTCACACTCAGCCCGCACAGCCTCACACTCAGCCCGCACAGCCTCACACTCAGCCCGCACAGCCTCACACTCAGCCCGCACAGCCTCACACTCAGCCCGCACAGCCTCACACTCAGCCCGCACAGCCTCACACTCAGCCCGCACAGCCTCACACTCAGCCCGCACAGCCTCACACTCAGCCCGCACAGCCTCACACTCAGCCCGCACAGCCTCACACTCAGCCCGCACAGCCTCACACTCAGCCCGCACAGCCTCACACTCAGCCCGCACAGCCTCACACTCAGCCCGCACAGCCTCACACTCAGCCCGCACAGCCTCACACTCAGCCCGCACAGCCTCACACTCAGCCCGCACAGCCTCACACTCAGCCCGCACAGCCTCACACTCAGCCCGCACAGCCTCACACTCAGCCCGCACAGCCTCACACTCAGCCCGCACAGCCTCACACTCAGCCCGCACAGCCTCACACTCAGCCCGCACAGCCTCACACTCAGCCCGCACAGCCTCACACTCAGCCCGCACAGCCTCACACTCAGCCCGCACAGCCTCACACTCAGCCCGCACAGCCTCACACTCAGCCCGCACAGCCTCACACTCAGCCCGCACAGCCTCACACTCAGCCCGCACAGCCTCACACTCAGCCCGCACAGCCTCACACTCAGCCCGCACAGCCTCACACTCAGCCCGCACAGCCTCACACTCAGCCCGCACAGCCTCACACTCACCCATCGCTTACCCCACACAGCCTCACTCACCCACACAGCCGCACTCACACTCAACACTCAGCCCAAACCCAGCCTCACACTCACGAGACACAGCCTCACAAACACCCCACACATAGCCTCACACTCACCCCACACAGAATCTCACCCACACCATGCACTGCCTCATACACACCCCACACAAACCAAACACACCCCACACACACCCCCCACACACCCCACACACCCTCCACACACCCCCCACACACACACCCGCACACACACCCGCAAACTCACCACACACAGCCACAGACTCACAAAACTCACCCCACACAACCTCACACTCACCCACACAGCCTCACACTCAATCTACACATCCTCACACTCACCTCAAACACTATACACACACATCCCGCACAGCCTCACACTCACCCTGCACAGCCTCACACTCACCCTGCACAGCCTCACACTCACCCTGCACAGCCTCACACTCACCCCGCACAGCCTCACACTCACCCAGCACAGCCTCACACTCACCCCGCACAGCCTCACACTCACCCCGCACAGCCTCACACTCACCCCGCACAGCCTCACACTCACCCGCTACAGCCTTACACTCATCCCCTAAAGCCTCACACTCACCCCACACAGCCTCACACTCACCCCACACAGACTCACTCACCCCACACAACCTCACACTCACCCCTCACAGCCTCACACACAGCCCACACTCACACCACATAGCCTCACACTCAGCACACACAGCCTCACACAAAACCCACACAGCCTCACACTCAGACCACACACAGCCTCACAGTCACCCCACACAGCCTCACATACACCCCACACACCCTCACACACACCCCACAAAGACTCACACACACCCACACAGCCTTACACACACTCCATGCACACCCCACACAAATTCACACACACCAAACACAGCCTCACACACACCAAACACAGCCTCTCACTCACCCCACACAGCCTCACACTCACCCCACACAGCCTCACACTCACCCCACACAGCCTCACACTCACCCCACACAGCCTCACACTCACCCCACACAGCCTCACACTCACCCCACACAGCCTCACACTACCCCACACAGCCTCACACTCACCCCACACAGCCTCACACTCACCCCACACAGCCTCACACTCACCCCACACAGCCTCACACTCACCCCACACAGCCTCACACTCACCTCAAACACTATACACACACATCCCGCACAGCCTCACACACACCCCACACAACCCACACAACCTCACACTCACCCCACACAACCTCACACTCCCCCCACACAACCTCACACTCACCCCACACACAACCTCACACTCACCCCACACACAACCTCACACTCACCCCACACACAACCTCACACTCACCCCACACAGCCTCACACTGACTCCAAACAACCCCCACATAGCCTCACACTCACCCCACACACAGACTCACACACACCCCACACAACCTCACACTCACACCACACAACCCATATTCACCCCACACACAAGCCACACTCATCCCAGACACCCTGCACAGCCTCACACTCACCCCACAGAGCCTCACACTCACCCCACATAGCCTCACACTCAGCACACACAGCCTCACACACAACACACACAGCCTCACACTCACACCCCACACAGCCTCACAGTCACCCCACACAGCCTCACACACACCCCGCACACCCTCACACACACCCCGCACAGCCTCACACTCACCCCGCACAGCCTCACACTCACCCGCTACAGCCTCACACTCACCCGCTACAGCCTCACACTCACCCGCTACAGCCTCACACTCACCCCGCACAGCCTCACACTCACCCCGCACAGCCTCACACACACCCCGCACAGCCTCACACTCACCCCGCACAGCCTCACACTCACCCGCTACAGCCTCACACACACCCCACACAGCCTCACACTCACCCCACACAGCCTCACACTCACCCCACACAGCCTCACACTCACCCCACACAGCCTCACACTCACCCCACACAGCCTCACACTCACCCCACACAGCCTCACACTCACCCCACACAGCCTCACACTCACCCCACACAGCCTTACACTCACCACACACAGCCTCAAACTCACCACACACAGCCTCACACTCACCACACACAGCCTCACACTCACCCCACACAGCCTCACACTCACCACACACAGCCTCAAACACACCACACACAGCCTCACACTGTCCACCCACAGCCTCACACTCTCCACCCACAGCCTCACACTCTCCACCCACAGCCTCACACTCTCCACCCACAGCCTCACACTCTCCACCCACAGCCTCACACTCTCCACCCACAGCCTCACACTCTCCACCCACAGCCTCACACTCTCCACCCACAGCCTCACACTCTCCACCCACAGCCTCACACTCTCCACCCACAGCCTCACACTCTCCACCCACAGCCTCACTCTCTCCACCCACAGCCTCACACTCTCCACCCACAGCCTCACACTCTCCACCCACAGCCTCACACTCTCCACCCACAGCCTCACACTCTCCACCCACAGCCTCACACTCTCCACCCACAGCCTCACACTCTCCACCCACAGCCTCTCAATCACCCCGCACAGCCTCACACGCATCCACACAGCCTCACTCACACCCAACACTCAGCCCAAACCTAGCCTTACACTCACCCCCACAGCCTCACAGTCACACCACACAGAATCTCACACACACCATGCACTGCCTCTCACACACCACACACAAACCAAATACACCCCACACACACCCCACACACACCCCACACACACCCCACACACAGCCAAAGACTCACAAATCTTACCCCACACAACCTCATACTCACCCACACAGCCTCACACTCAATCGACACAGCCTCACACTCACCTCAAACACTATACACACACATCCCGCTGAGCCTCAAACTCACACCGCAGAGCCTCACAATCACCACGCACAGCCTCACACTCACCCTGCACAGCCTCACACTCACCCCGCACAGCCACACACTCAGTCCGCACAGCCTCACACTCAGTCCGCACAGCCTCACACTCAGTCCGCACAGCCTCACACTCAGTCCGCACAGCCTCACACTCACCCCGCACAGCCTCACACTCACCCCGCACAGCCTCACACTCACCCCGCACAGCCTCACACTCACCCCGCACAGCCTCACACTCACCCCGCACAGCCTCACACTCACCCTGCACAGCCTCACACTCACCCCGCACAGCCTCACACTCAGCCCCCACAGCCTCACACTCACCCCCCACAGCCTCACACTCAATCTACACAGCCTCACACTCACCTCAAACACTATACACACACATCCCGCACAGCCTCACACTCACCCCGCACAGCCTCACACTCACCCCGCACAGCCTCACACTCACCCCGCACAGCCTCACACTCACCCCGCACAGCCTCACACTCACCCCGCACAGCCTCACACTCACCCCGCACAGCCTCACACTCACCCCGCACAGCCTCACACTCACCCCGCACAGCCTCACACTCACCCCGCACAGCCTCACACTCACCCCGCACAGCCTCACACTCACCCCGCACAGCCTCACACTCACCCCCCACAGCCTCACACTCAATCTACACAGCCTCACACTCACCTCAAACACTATACACACACATCCCGCACAGCCTCACACTGACCCCGCACAGCCTAACACTCACCCCGCACAGCCACACACTCACCCCGCAAAGCCTCACACTCACCCCGCACAGCCTCACACTCACCCGCTACAGCCTCACACTCACCCGCTACAGCCTTACACTCAGGCCCTAAAGCCTCACTCTCACCTCACACAGCCTCACACTCACCCCACACAGCCCACACTCACACCACATAGCCGCACACACAGCCTCACACACAACCCACACAGCCTCACACTCACACCCCACACAGCCTCACACGCACCACACACAGCATCACAGTCACCCCACACAGCCTCACATACACCCCACACACCCTGACACACACCGCACAAAGACTCACACATACGCATACAGCCTTACACACACTCCATGCACACCCCACACAACTTCACACACTCCACACACAGCCTCACACACACTCCACACAGCCTCTCACTCACCCCACACAGCCTCTCTCACACACCCCACACAGCCTCACGCTCACCCCGCACAGCCTCACACTCACCCCGCACAGCCTCACACTCACCCCTCACTGCCTCACACTCACCCCTCACTGCCTCACACTCACCCCTCACTGCCTCACACTCACCCCTCACTGCCTCACACTCACCCCGCACAGCCTCACACTCACCCGCTACAGCCTTACACTCATCCCCTAAAGCCTCACACTCACCCCACACAGCCTTACACACTCTCCGTACACACCCCACACAACTTCACACACACCACACACAGCCTCACACACACCCCACACAACTTCACGCTCTCCACCCACAGCCTCACGCTCTCCACCCACAGCCTCACGCTCTCCACCCACAGCCTCACGCTCTCCACCCACAGCCTCACGCTCTCCACCCACAGCCTCACGCTCTCCACCCACAGCCTCACGCTCTCCACCCACAGCCTCACGCTCAGCCCGCACAGCCTCACACTCAGCCCGCACAGCCTCACTCTCAGCCCGCACAGCCTCACTCTCAGCCCGCACAGCCTCACACTCAGCCCGCACAGCCTCACTCTCAGCCCGCACAGCCTCACACTCAGCCCGCACAGCCTCACACTCACCCCCCACAGCCTCACACTCAATCTACACAGCCTCACACTCACCTCAAACACTATACACACACATCCCGCACAGCCTCACACTGACCCCGCACAGCCTAACACTCACCCCGCACAGCCACACACTCACCCCGCAAAGCCTCACACTCACCCCGCACAGCCTCACACTCACCCGCTACAGCCTCACACTCACCCGCTACAGCCTTACACTCAGGCCCTAAAGCCTCACTCTCACCTCACACAGCCTCACACTCACCCCACACAGCCCACACTCACACCACATAGCCGCACACACAGCCTCACACACAACCCACACAGCCTCACACTCACACCCCACACAGCCTCACACGCACCACACACAGCATCACAGTCACCCCACACAGCCTCACATACACCCCACACACCCTGACACACACCGCACAAAGACTCACACATACGCATACAGCCTTACACACACTCCATGCACACCCCACACAACTTCACACACTCCACACACAGCCTCTCACTCACCCCACACAGCCTCTCTCACACACCCCACACAGCCTCACGCTCACCCCGCACAGCCTCACACTCACCCCGCACAGCCTCACACTCACCCCTCACTGCCTCACACTCACCCCTCACTGCCTCACACTCACCCCTCACTGCCTCACACTCACCCCTCACTGCCTCACACTCACCCCGCACAGCCTCACACTCACCCGCTACAGCCTTACACTCATCCCCTAAAGCCTCACACTCACCCCACACAGCCTTACACACTCTCCGTACACACCCCACACAACTTCACACACACCCCACACAGCCTCACACACACCCCACACAACTTCACGCTCTCCACCCACAGCCTCACGCTCTCCACCCACAGCCTCACGCTCTCCACCCACAGCCTCACGCTCTCCACCCACAGCCTCACGCTCTCCACCCACAGCCTCACGCTCTCCACCCACAGCCTCACGCTCTCCACCCACAGCCTCACGCTCTCCACCCACAGCCTCACGCTCTCCACCCACAGCCTCACGCTCAGCCCGCACAGCCTCACACTCAGCCCGCACAGCCTCACTCTCAGCCCGCACAGCCTCACTCTCAGCCCGCACAGCCTCACACTCAGCCCGCACAGCCTCACTCTCAGCCCGCACAGCCTCACTCTCAGCCCGCACAGCCTCACACTCAGCCCGCACAGCCTCACACTCAGCCCGCACAGCCTCACACTCAGCCCGCACAGCCTCACACTCAGCCCGCACAGCCTCACACTCAGCCCGCACAGCCTCACACTCAGCCCGCACAGCCTCACACTCAGCCCGCACAGCCTCACACTCAGCCCGCACAGCCTCACACTCAGCCCGCACAGCCTCACACTCAGCCCGCACAGCCTCACACTCAGCCCGCACAGCCTCACACTCAGCCCGCACAGCCTCACACTCAGCCCGCACAGCCTCACACTCAGCCCGCACAGCCTCACACTCAGCCCGCACAGCCTCACACTCAGCCCGCACAGCCTCACACTCAGCCCGCACAGCCTCACACTCAGCCCGCACAGCCTCACACTCAGCCCGCACAGCCTCACACTCAGCCCGCACAGCCTCACACTCAGCCCGCACAGCCTCACACTCAGCCCGCACAGCCTCACACTCAGCCCGCACAGCCTCACACTCAGCCCGCACAGCCTCACACTCAGCCCGCACAGCCTCACACTCAGCCCGCACAGCCTCACACTCAGCCCGCACAGCCTCACACTCAGCCCGCACAGCCTCACACTCAGCCCGCACAGCCTCACACTCAGCCCGCACAGCCTCACACTCAGCCCGCACAGCCTCACACTCAGACCACACACAGCCTCACACTCAGACCACACACAGCCTCACAGTCACCCCACACAGCCTCACATACACCCCACACACCCTCACACACACCCCACAAAGACTCACACACACCCACACAGCCTTACACACACTCCATGCACACCCCACACAAATTCACACGCACCAAACACAGCCTCACACACACCAAACACAGCCTCTCACTCACCCCACAGCCTCACACACTCCCCAATGCCTCACATTCATCCCCCACAGCCTCACACTCACCCCCCACAGCCTCACACACACCACAGACAGCCTCACTCTCACCCCCAACATCCTCACACACACCACACGCAGCCTCACTCTCACCCCACACAGTCTCTCACACACCCGACACTCACCCCACACAGCCTTACACTCACCCCACACAGCCTCACACACACCTCACACACACCCCACAGAGTCTCACACTCACCCCACACAGCCTCACACTCACCCCACACAGCCTCACACTACCCCACACAGCCTCACACTCACCCCACACAGCCTCACACTCACCCCACACAGCCTCACACTCACCTCAAACACTATACACACACATCCCGCACAGCCTCACACACACCCCACACAGCCACACAACCCACACAACCAAACACACTCACCCCACACAACCTCACACTCACCCCACACACAACCTCACACTCACCCCACACACAACCTCACACTCACCCCACACACCTCACACTCACCCCAAACAGCCTCACACTGACTCCAAACAACCCCCACATAGCCTCACACTCATCCCACACACAGACTCACACACACCCCACACAACCTCACACTCACACCACACACCCCATATTCACCCCACACACACGCCACACTCATCCCAGACACCCTGCACAGCCTCACACTCACCCCACAGAGCCTCACACTCACCCCACATAGCCTCACACTCAGCACACACAGCCTCACACACACCACACACAGCCTCACTCTCACACCACACACAGCATCACAAACACCCCACAAAGACTCACTCACCCACACAGCCTTACACACACTCCGTACACATCCCACACAACTTCACACACACCACACACAGCCTCACACTCACCCCACACAGCCTCACACTCACCCCGCACAGCCTCTCACTCACCCCGCACAGCCTCACACTCACCCGCTACAGCCTCACACTCACCCGCTACAGCCTCACACACACCCCACACAGCCTCACACTCACCCCACACAGACCCACACACACCCCACACACGCACCCCACACACGCAACCCGCACAGCCACACACGCACCCCGCACAGCCACACACGCACCCCGCACAGCCTCACACGCACACCGCACAGCCTCACACGCACACCGCACAGCCTCACACTCACCCCGCACAGCCTCACACTCACCCCGCACAGCCTCACACTCACCCCGCACAGCCTCACACTCACCCCGCACAGCCTCACACTCACCCCGAACAGCCTCACACTCACCCCGCACAGCCTCACACTCACCCCGCACAGCCTCACACTCACCCCGCACAGCCTCACACTCACCCCGCACAGCCTCACACTCACCCCGCACAGCCTCACACTCCCCCCGCACAGCCTCACACTCCCCCCGCACAGCCTCACACTCCCCCCGCACAGCCTCACACTCCCCCCGCACAGCCTCACACTCACTCCAAACAACGCACACATAGCCTCACACTCAGCCCACACACCCCATATTCACCCCACACACACCCCACACTCATCCCAGACACCCCACACAGCCTCACAATCACCCCGCACAGCCTCACACTCACACCGCACAGCCTCACGCTCACCCCAGACACCCCGCACAGCCTCACGCTCTCACCGCACAGCCTCACGCTCTCACCGCACAGCCTCACGCTCTCACCGCACAGCCTCACGCTCTCACCGCACAGCCTCACGCTCTCACCGCACAGCCTCACGCTCACCCCGCACAGACTCACGCTCACCCCGCACAGACTCACGCTCACCCCGCACAGACTCACGCTCACCCCGCACAGACTCACGCTCACCCCGCACAGCGTCACGCTCACCCCGCACAGCGTCACGCTCACCCAGCACAGCCTCACGCTCACCCCGCACAGACTCACGCTCATCCCGCACAGACTCACGCTCACCCCGCACAGACTCACGCTCACCCCGCCCAGCCTCACACTCAACCCGCCCAGCCTCACACTCACCCCACACAGCCTCACACTCAGCACACACAGCCTCACACACCACACACAGCCTCACATACACCACACAAAGACTCACACTCACCCACACAGCCTTACACACACTCCGTACACACCCCACACAACTTCACACACACCCCACACAGCCTCACACACACTCCACACAGCCTCTCGCTCACCCCACACAGCCTCACGCTCACCCCACACAGCCTCACGCTCACCCCACACAGCCTCACGCTCACCCCACACAGCCTCACACTCTCCACCCACAGCCTCACACTCTCCACCCACAGCCTCACACTCTCCACCCACAGCCTCACACTCTCCACCCACAGCCTCACACTCTCCACCCACAGCCTCACACTCTCCACCCACAGCCTCACACTCTCCACCCACAGCCTCACACTCTCCACCCACAGCCTCACACTCTCCACCCACAGCCTCACACTCACCCGCTACAGCCTCACACTCACCCCACACAGCCTCACTTTCACCCCACAGCCTCACACTCACCCCACACAGCCTCACACTCACCCCTCACAGCCTCACACTCACCCCATACAGCCTCACACACAGTGCAAACTCACACCACATAGCCTCAAACTCACCCCACACAGCCTCACATTCACCCCCCTCAGCCTCACATTCACCCTCCACAGCCTCACACACCACACACAGCCTCACTCACCCCACAGCCTCACACGCACCCCCCACAGCCTCACACACGCCACACACAGCCTCACTCTCACCCCACACTGACTCTCACACACCCGACACGCACCCCGCACAACCTAACTCTAACCCCACACAGCCTCACACTCACCCCACACAGCCTCACACTCACCCCACACAGCCTCACACTCACCCCACACAGCCTCACACTCACCCCACACAGCCTCACACTCACCCCACACAACCTCACACTCACCCCACACAGCCTCACACTCACCCCACACAGCCTCACACTCACCCCACACAGCCTCACACTCACCCCACACAGCCTCACACTCACCCCACACAGCCTCACACTCACCCCACACAGCCTCACACTCACCCCACACAGCCTCACACTCACCCCACACAGCCTCACACTCACCCCACACAGCCTCACACTCACTCCAAACAACCCACACATCGCCTCACACTCACCCCTCCCACAGACTCACACACACCCCACACAGCCTCACACTCAGCCCACACACCCCTCACTCATCCCAGACACCCCACACAGCCTCACACTCACACCGCACAGCCTCACGCTCACCCCAGACACCCCACACAGCCTCACAATCACCCCGCACAGCCTCACACTCACCCCGCACAGCCTCAAACTCACACCGCACAGCCTCACGCTCTCCCCGCACAGCCTCACACTCACCCCGCACAGCCTCACACTCACCCCGCACAGCCTCACACTCACCCCGCACAGCCTCACACTCACCCCGCACAGCCTCACACTCACCCCGCACAGCCTCACACTCACCCCGCACAGCCTCACACTCACCCCGCACAGCCTCACACTCACCCCGCACAGACCCACACACACCCCACACACGCACCCCACACGCACCCCGCACAGCCACACACGCACCCCGCACAGCCTCACACGCACCCCGCACAGCCTCACACTCACCCCGCACAGCCTCACACTCACCCCGCACAGCCTCACACTCACCCCGCACAGCCTCACACTCACCCCGCACAGCCTCACACTCACCCCGCACAGCCTCACACTCACCCCGCACAGCCTCACACTCACCCCGCACAGCCTCACACTCACCCCGCACAGCCTCACACTCACCCCGCACAGCCTCACACTCACCCCGCACAGCCTCAAACTCACTCCAAACAACGCACACATAGCCTCACACTCAGCCCACACACCCCATATTCACCCCACACACACCCCACACTCATCCCAGACACCCCACACAGCCTCACAATCACCCCGCACAGCCTCACACTCACACCGCACAGCCTCACGCTCACCCCAGACACCCCACACAGCCTCACGCTCTCACCGCACAGCCTCACGCTCTCACCGCACAGCCTCATGCTCTCACCGCACAGCCTCACGCTCACCCCGCACAGACTCACGCTCACCCCGCACAGCCTCACGCTCACCCCGCACAGCGTCACGCTCACCCCGCACAGCGTCACGCTCACCCCGCACAGCCTCACGCTCACCCCGCACAGCCTCACGCTCACCCCGCACAGACTCACGCTCATCCCGCACAGACTCACGCTCACCCCGCACAGACTCACGCTCACCCCGCCCAGCCTCACACTCAACCCGCCCAGCCTCACACTCACCCCACACAGCCTCACACTCACCCCCCACAGCCTCACACTCAATCTACACAGCCTCACACTCACCTCAAACACTATACACACACATCCCGCACAGCCTCACACTGACCCCGCACAGCCTAACACTCACCCCGCACAGCCACACACTCACCCCGCAAAGCCTCACACTCACCCCGCACAGCCTCACACTCACCCGCTACAGCCTCACACTCACCCGCTACAGCCTTACACTCAGGCCCTAAAGCCTCACTCTCACCTCACACAGCCTCACACTCACCCCACACAGCCCACACTCACACCACATAGCCGCACACACAGCCTCACACACAACCCACACAGCCTCACACTCACACCCCACACAGCCTCACACGCACCACACACAGCATCACAGTCACCCCACACAGCCTCACATACACCCCACACACCCTGACACACACCGCACAAAGACTCACACATACGCATACAGCCTTACACACACTCCATGCACACCCCACACAACTTCACACACTCCACACACAGCCTCTCACTCACCCCACACAGCCTCTCTCACACACCCCACACAGCCTCACGCTCACCCCGCACAGCCTCACACTCACCCCGCACAGCCTCACACTCACCCCTCACTGCCTCACACTCACCCCTCACTGCCTCACACTCACCCCTCACTGCCTCACACTCACCCCTCACTGCCTCACACTCACCCCGCACAGCCTCACACTCACCCGCTACAGCCTTACACTCATCCCCTAAAGCCTCACACTCACCCCACACAGCCTTACACACTCTCCGTACACACCCCACACAACTTCACACACACCCCACACAGCCTCACACACACCCCACACAACTTCACGCTCTCCACCCACAGCCTCACGCTCTCCACCCACAGCCTCACGCTCTCCACCCACAGCCTCACGCTCTCCACCCACAGCCTCACGCTCTCCACCCACAGCCTCACGCTCTCCACCCACAGCCTCACGCTCTCCACCCACAGCCTCACGCTCTCCACCCACAGCCTCACGCTCAGCCCGCACAGCCTCACACTCAGCCCGCACAGCCTCACTCTCAGCCCGCACAGCCTCACTCTCAGCCCGCACAGCCTCACACTCAGCCCGCACAGCCTCACTCTCAGCCCGCACAGCCTCACACTCAGCCCGCACAGCCTCACTCTCAGCCCGCACAGCCTCACACTCAGCCCGCACAGCCTCACACTCAGCCCGCACAGCCTCACACTCAGCCCGCACAGCCTCACACTCAGCCCGCACAGCCTCACACTCAGCCCGCACAGCCTCACACTCAGCCCGCACAGCCTCACACTCAGCCCGCACAGCCTCACACTCAGCCCGCACAGCCTCACACTCAGCCCGCACAGCCTCACACTCAGCCCGCACAGCCTCACACTCAGCCCGCACAGCCTCACACTCAGCCCGCACAGCCTCACACTCAGCCCGCACAGCCTCACACTCAGCCCGCACAGCCTCACACTCAGCCCGCACAGCCTCACACTCAGCCCGCACAGCCTCACACTCAGCCCGCACAGCCTCACACTCAGCCCGCACAGCCTCACACTCAGCCCGCACAGCCTCACACTCAGCCCGCACAGCCTCACACTCAGCCCGCACAGCCTCACACTCAGCCCGCACAGCCTCACACTCAGCCCGCACAGCCTCACACTCAGCCCGCACAGCCTCACACTCAGCCCGCACAGCCTCACACTCAGCCCGCACAGCCTCACACTCAGCCCGCACAGCCTCACACTCAGCCCGCACAGCCTCACACTCAGCCCGCACAGCCTCACACTCAGCCCGCACAGCCTCACACTCAGCCCGCACAGCCTCACACTCAGCCCGCACAGCCTCACACTCAGCCCGCACAGCCTCACACTCAGCCCGCACAGCCTCACACTCAGCCCGCACAGCCTCACACTCAGCCCGCACAGCCTCACACTCAGCCCGCACAGCCTCACACTCAGCCCGCACAGCCTCACACTCAGACCACACACAGCCTCACACTCAGACCACACACAGCCTCACAGTCACCCCACACAGCCTCACATACACCCCACACACCCTCACACACACCCCACAAAGACTCACACACACCCACACAGCCTTACACACACTCCATGCACACCCCACACAAATTCACACGCACCAAACACAGCCTCACACACACCAAACACAGCCTCTCACTCACCCCACAGCCTCACACACTCCCCAATGCCTCACATTCATCCCCCACAGCCTCACACTCACCCCCCACAGCCTCACACACACCACAGACAGCCTCACTCTCACCCCCAACATCCTCACACACACCACACGCAGCCTCACTCTCACCCCACACAGTCTCTCACACACCCGACACTCACCCCACACAGCCTTACACTCACCCCACACAGCCTCACACACACCTCACACACACCCCACAGAGTCTCACACTCACCCCACACAGCCTCACACTCACCCCACACAGCCTCACACTACCCCACACAGCCTCACACTCACCCCACACAGCCTCACACTCACCCCACACAGCCTCACACTCACCTCAAACACTATACACACACATCCCGCACAGCCTCACACACACCCCACACAGCCACACAACCCACACAACCAAACACACTCACCCCACACAACCTCACACTCACCCCACACACAACCTCACACTCACCCCACACACAACCTCACACTCACCCCACACACCTCACACTCACCCCAAACAGCCTCACACTGACTCCAAACAACCCCCACATAGCCTCACACTCATCCCACACACAGACTCACACACACCCCACACAACCTCACACTCACACCACACACCCCATATTCACCCCACACACACGCCACACTCATCCCAGACACCCTGCACAGCCTCACACTCACCCCACAGAGCCTCACACTCACCCCACATAGCCTCACACTCAGCACACACAGCCTCACACACACCACACACAGCCTCACTCTCACACCACACACAGCATCACAAACACCCCACAAAGACTCACTCACCCACACAGCCTTACACACACTCCGTACACATCCCACACAACTTCACACACACCACACACAGCCTCACACTCACCCCACACAGCCTCACACTCACCCCGCACAGCCTCTCACTCACCCCGCACAGCCTCACACTCACCCGCTACAGCCTCACACTCACCCGCTACAGCCTCACACACACCCCACACAGCCTCACACTCACCCCACACAGACCCACACACACCCCACACACGCACCCCACACACGCAACCCGCACAGCCACACACGCACCCCGCACAGCCACACACGCACCCCGCACAGCCTCACACGCACACCGCACAGCCTCACACGCACACCGCACAGCCTCACACTCACCCCGCACAGCCTCACACTCACCCCGCACAGCCTCACACTCACCCCGCACAGCCTCACACTCACCCCGCACAGCCTCACACTCACCCCGAACAGCCTCACACTCACCCCGCACAGCCTCACACTCACCCCGCACAGCCTCACACTCACCCCGCACAGCCTCACACTCACCCCGCACAGCCTCACACTCACCCCGCACAGCCTCACACTCCCCCCGCACAGCCTCACACTCCCCCCGCACAGCCTCACACTCCCCCCGCACAGCCTCACACTCCCCCCGCACAGCCTCACACTCACTCCAAACAACGCACACATAGCCTCACACTCAGCCCACACACCCCATATTCACCCCACACACACCCCACACTCATCCCAGACACCCCACACAGCCTCACAATCACCCCGCACAGCCTCACACTCACACCGCACAGCCTCACGCTCACCCCAGACACCCCGCACAGCCTCACGCTCTCACCGCACAGCCTCACGCTCTCACCGCACAGCCTCACGCTCTCACCGCACAGCCTCACGCTCTCACCGCACAGCCTCACGCTCTCACCGCACAGCCTCACGCTCACCCCGCACAGACTCACGCTCACCCCGCACAGACTCACGCTCACCCCGCACAGACTCACGCTCACCCCGCACAGACTCACGCTCACCCCGCACAGCGTCACGCTCACCCCGCACAGCGTCACGCTCACCCAGCACAGCCTCACGCTCACCCCGCACAGACTCACGCTCATCCCGCACAGACTCACGCTCACCCCGCACAGACTCACGCTCACCCCGCCCAGCCTCACACTCAACCCGCCCAGCCTCACACTCACCCCACACAGCCTCACACTCAGCACACACAGCCTCACACACCACACACAGCCTCACATACACCACACAAAGACTCACACTCACCCACACAGCCTTACACACACTCCGTACACACCCCACACAACTTCACACACACCCCACACAGCCTCACACACACTCCACACAGCCTCTCGCTCACCCCACACAGCCTCACGCTCACCCCACACAGCCTCACGCTCACCCCACACAGCCTCACGCTCACCCCACACAGCCTCACACTCTCCACCCACAGCCTCACACTCTCCACCCACAGCCTCACACTCTCCACCCACAGCCTCACACTCTCCACCCACAGCCTCACACTCTCCACCCACAGCCTCACACTCTCCACCCACAGCCTCACACTCTCCACCCACAGCCTCACACTCTCCACCCACAGCCTCACACTCTCCACCCACAGCCTCACACTCACCCGCTACAGCCTCACACTCACCCCACACAGCCTCACTTTCACCCCACAGCCTCACACTCACCCCACACAGCCTCACACTCACCCCTCACAGCCTCACACTCACCCCATACAGCCTCACACACAGTGCAAACTCACACCACATAGCCTCAAACTCACCCCACACAGCCTCACATTCACCCCCCTCAGCCTCACATTCACCCTCCACAGCCTCACACACCACACACAGCCTCACTCACCCCACAGCCTCACACGCACCCCCCACAGCCTCACACACGCCACACACAGCCTCACTCTCACCCCACACTGACTCTCACACACCCGACACGCACCCCGCACAACCTAACTCTAACCCCACACAGCCTCACACTCACCCCACACAGCCTCACACTCACCCCACACAGCCTCACACTCACCCCACACAGCCTCACACTCACCCCACACAGCCTCACACTCACCCCACACAACCTCACACTCACCCCACACAGCCTCACACTCACCCCACACAGCCTCACACTCACCCCACACAGCCTCACACTCACCCCACACAGCCTCACACTCACCCCACACAGCCTCACACTCACCCCACACAGCCTCACACTCACCCCACACAGCCTCACACTCACCCCACACAGCCTCACACTCACCCCACACAGCCTCACACTCACTCCAAACAACCCACACATCGCCTCACACTCACCCCTCCCACAGACTCACACACACCCCACACAGCCTCACACTCAGCCCACACACCCCTCACTCATCCCAGACACCCCACACAGCCTCACACTCACACCGCACAGCCTCACGCTCACCCCAGACACCCCACACAGCCTCACAATCACCCCGCACAGCCTCACACTCACCCCGCACAGCCTCAAACTCACACCGCACAGCCTCACGCTCTCCCCGCACAGCCTCACACTCACCCCGCACAGCCTCACACTCACCCCGCACAGCCTCACACTCACCCCGCACAGCCTCACACTCACCCCGCACAGCCTCACACTCACCCCGCACAGCCTCACACTCACCCCGCACAGCCTCACACTCACCCCGCACAGCCTCACACTCACCCCGCACAGACCCACACACACCCCACACACGCACCCCACACGCACCCCGCACAGCCACACACGCACCCCGCACAGCCTCACACGCACCCCGCACAGCCTCACACTCACCCCGCACAGCCTCACACTCACCCCGCACAGCCTCACACTCACCCCGCACAGCCTCACACTCACCCCGCACAGCCTCACACTCACCCCGCACAGCCTCACACTCACCCCGCACAGCCTCACACTCACCCCGCACAGCCTCACACTCACCCCGCACAGCCTCACACTCACCCCGCACAGCCTCACACTCACCCCGCACAGCCTCAAACTCACTCCAAACAACGCACACATAGCCTCACACTCAGCCCACACACCCCATATTCACCCCACACACACCCCACACTCATCCCAGACACCCCACACAGCCTCACAATCACCCCGCACAGCCTCACACTCACACCGCACAGCCTCACGCTCACCCCAGACACCCCACACAGCCTCACGCTCTCACCGCACAGCCTCACGCTCTCACCGCACAGCCTCATGCTCTCACCGCACAGCCTCACGCTCACCCCGCACAGACTCACGCTCACCCCGCACAGCCTCACGCTCACCCCGCACAGCGTCACGCTCACCCCGCACAGCGTCACGCTCACCCCGCACAGCCTCACGCTCACCCCGCACAGCCTCACGCTCACCCCGCACAGACTCACGCTCATCCCGCACAGACTCACGCTCACCCCGCACAGACTCACGCTCACCCCGCCCAGCCTCACACTCAACCCGCCCAGCCTCACACTCACCCCACACAGCCTCACACTCACCCCCCACAGCCTCACACTCAATCTACACAGCCTCACACTCACCTCAAACACTATACACACACATCCCGCACAGCCTCACACTGACCCCGCACAGCCTAACACTCACCCCGCACAGCCACACACTCACCCCGCAAAGCCTCACACTCACCCCGCACAGCCTCACACTCACCCGCTACAGCCTCACACTCACCCGCTACAGCCTTACACTCAGGCCCTAAAGCCTCACTCTCACCTCACACAGCCTCACACTCACCCCACACAGCCCACACTCACACCACATAGCCGCACACACAGCCTCACACACAACCCACACAGCCTCACACTCACACCCCACACAGCCTCACACGCACCACACACAGCATCACAGTCACCCCACACAGCCTCACATACACCCCACACACCCTGACACACACCGCACAAAGACTCACACATACGCATACAGCCTTACACACACTCCATGCACACCCCACACAACTTCACACACTCCACACACAGCCTCTCACTCACCCCACACAGCCTCTCTCACACACCCCACACAGCCTCACGCTCACCCCGCACAGCCTCACACTCACCCCGCACAGCCTCACACTCACCCCTCACTGCCTCACACTCACCCCTCACTGCCTCACACTCACCCCTCACTGCCTCACACTCACCCCTCACTGCCTCACACTCACCCCGCACAGCCTCACACTCACCCGCTACAGCCTTACACTCATCCCCTAAAGCCTCACACTCACCCCACACAGCCTTACACACTCTCCGTACACACCCCACACAACTTCACACACACCCCACACAGCCTCACACACACCCCACACAACTTCACGCTCTCCACCCACAGCCTCACGCTCTCCACCCACAGCCTCACGCTCTCCACCCACAGCCTCACGCTCTCCACCCACAGCCTCACGCTCTCCACCCACAGCCTCACGCTCTCCACCCACAGCCTCACGCTCTCCACCCACAGCCTCACGCTCTCCACCCACAGCCTCACGCTCAGCCCGCACAGCCTCACACTCAGCCCGCACAGCCTCACTCTCAGCCCGCACAGCCTCACTCTCAGCCCGCACAGCCTCACACTCAGCCCGCACAGCCTCACTCTCAGCCCGCACAGCCTCACACTCAGCCCGCACAGCCTCACTCTCAGCCCGCACAGCCTCACACTCAGCCCGCACAGCCTCACACTCAGCCCGCACAGCCTCACACTCAGCCCGCACAGCCTCACACTCAGCCCGCACAGCCTCACACTCAGCCCGCACAGCCTCACACTCAGCCCGCACAGCCTCACACTCAGCCCGCACAGCCTCACACTCAGCCCGCACAGCCTCACACTCAGCCCGCACAGCCTCACACTCAGCCCGCACAGCCTCACACTCAGCCCGCACAGCCTCACACTCAGCCCGCACAGCCTCACACTCAGCCCGCACAGCCTCACACTCAGCCCGCACAGCCTCACACTCAGCCCGCACAGCCTCACACTCAGCCCGCACAGCCTCACACTCAGCCCGCACAGCCTCACACTCAGCCCGCACAGCCTCACACTCAGCCCGCACAGCCTCACACTCAGCCCGCACAGCCTCACACTCAGCCCGCACAGCCTCACACTCAGCCCGCACAGCCTCACACTCAGCCCGCACAGCCTCACACTCAGCCCGCACAGCCTCACACTCAGCCCGCACAGCCTCACACTCAGCCCGCACAGCCTCACACTCAGCCCGCACAGCCTCACACTCAGCCCGCACAGCCTCACACTCAGCCCGCACAGCCTCACACTCAGCCCGCACAGCCTCACACTCAGCCCGCACAGCCTCACACTCAGCCCGCACAGCCTCACACTCAGCCCGCACAGCCTCACACTCAGCCCGCACAGCCTCACACTCAGACCACACACAGCCTCACACTCAGACCACACACAGCCTCACAGTCACCCCACACAGCCTCACATACACCCCACACACCCTCACACACACCCCACAAAGACTCACACACACCCACACAGCCTTACACACACTCCATGCACACCCCACACAAATTCACACGCACCAAACACAGCCTCACACACACCAAACACAGCCTCTCACTCACCCCACAGCCTCACACACTCCCCAATGCCTCACATTCATCCCCCACAGCCTCACACTCACCCCCCACAGCCTCACACACACCACAGACAGCCTCACTCTCACCCCCAACATCCTCACACACACCACACGCAGCCTCACTCTCACCCCACACAGTCTCTCACACACCCGACACTCACCCCACACAGCCTTACACTCACCCCACACAGCCTCACACACACCTCACACACACCCCACAGAGTCTCACACTCACCCCACACAGCCTCACACTCACCCCACACAGCCTCACACTCACCCCACACAGCCTCACACTACCCCACACAGCCTCACACTCACCCCACACAGCCTCACACTCACCCCACACAGCCTCACACTCACCTCAAACACTATACACACACATCCCGCACAGCCTCACACACACCCCACACAGCCACACAACCCACACAACCAAACACACTCACCCCACACAACCTCACACTCACCCCACACACAACCTCACACTCACCCCACACACAACCTCACACTCACCCCACACACCTCACACTCACCCCAAACAGCCTCACACTGACTCCAAACAACCCCCACATAGCCTCACACTCATCCCACACACAGACTCACACACACCCCACACAACCTCACACTCACACCACACACCCCATATTCACCCCACACACACGCCACACTCATCCCAGACACCCTGCACAGCCTCACACTCACCCCACAGAGCCTCACACTCACCCCACATAGCCTCACACTCAGCACACACAGCCTCACACACACCACACACAGCCTCACTCTCACACCACACACAGCATCACAAACACCCCACAAAGACTCACTCACCCACACAGCCTTACACACACTCCGTACACATCCCACACAACTTCACACACACCACACACAGCCTCACACTCACCCCACACAGCCTCACACTCACCCCGCACAGCCTCTCACTCACCCCGCACAGCCTCACACTCACCCGCTACAGCCTCACACTCACCCGCTACAGCCTCACACACACCCCACACAGCCTCACACTCACCCCACACAGACCCACACACACCCCACACACGCACCCCACACACGCAACCCGCACAGCCACACACGCACCCCGCACAGCCACACACGCACCCCGCACAGCCTCACACGCACACCGCACAGCCTCACACGCACACCGCACAGCCTCACACTCACCCCGCACAGCCTCACACTCACCCCGCACAGCCTCACACTCACCCCGCACAGCCTCACACTCACCCCGCACAGCCTCACACTCACCCCGAACAGCCTCACACTCACCCCGCACAGCCTCACACTCACCCCGCACAGCCTCACACTCACCCCGCACAGCCTCACACTCACCCCGCACAGCCTCACACTCACCCCGCACAGCCTCACACTCCCCCCGCACAGCCTCACACTCCCCCCGCACAGCCTCACACTCCCCCCGCACAGCCTCACACTCACTCCAAACAACGCACACATAGCCTCACACTCAGCCCACACACCCCATATTCACCCCACACACACCCCACACTCATCCCAGACACCCCACACAGCCTCACAATCACCCCGCACAGCCTCACACTCACACCGCACAGCCTCACGCTCACCCCAGACACCCCGCACAGCCTCACGCTCTCACCGCACAGCCTCACGCTCTCACCGCACAGCCTCACGCTCTCACCGCACAGCCTCACGCTCTCACCGCACAGCCTCACGCTCTCACCGCACAGCCTCACGCTCACCCCGCACAGACTCACGCTCACCCCGCACAGACTCACGCTCACCCCGCACAGACTCACGCTCACCCCGCACAGACTCACGCTCACCCCGCACAGCGTCACGCTCACCCCGCACAGCGTCACGCTCACCCAGCACAGCCTCACGCTCACCCCGCACAGACTCACGCTCATCCCGCACAGACTCACGCTCACCCCGCACAGACTCACGCTCACCCCGCCCAGCCTCACACTCAACCCGCCCAGCCTCACACTCACCCCACACAGCCTCACACTCAGCACACACAGCCTCACACACCACACACAGCCTCACATACACCACACAAAGACTCACACTCACCCACACAGCCTTACACACACTCCGTACACACCCCACACAACTTCACACACACCCCACACAGCCTCACACACACTCCACACAGCCTCTCGCTCACCCCACACAGCCTCACGCTCACCCCACACAGCCTCACGCTCACCCCACACAGCCTCACGCTCACCCCACACAGCCTCACACTCTCCACCCACAGCCTCACACTCTCCACCCACAGCCTCACACTCTCCACCCACAGCCTCACACTCTCCACCCACAGCCTCACACTCTCCACCCACAGCCTCACACTCTCCACCCACAGCCTCACACTCTCCACCCACAGCCTCACACTCTCCACCCACAGCCTCACACTCTCCACCCACAGCCTCACACTCTCCACCCACAGCCTCACACTCACCCGCTACAGCCTCACACTCACCCCACACAGCCTCACTTTCACCCCACAGCCTCACACTCACCCCACACAGCCTCACACTCACCCCTCACAGCCTCACACTCACCCCATACAGCCTCACACACAGTGCAAACTCACACCACATAGCCTCAAACTCACCCCACACAGCCTCACATTCACCCCCCTCAGCCTCACATTCACCCTCCACAGCCTCACACACCACACACAGCCTCACTCACCCCACAGCCTCACACGCACCCCCCACAGCCTCACACACGCCACACACAGCCTCACTCTCACCCCACACTGACTCTCACACACCCGACACGCACCCCGCACAACCTAACTCTAACCCCACACAGCCTCACACTCACCCCACACAGCCTCACACTCACCCCACACAGCCTCACACTCACCCCACACAGCCTCACACTCACCCCACACAGCCTCACACTCACCCCACACAACCTCACACTCACCCCACACAGCCTCACACTCACCCCACACAGCCTCACACTCACCCCACACAGCCTCACACTCACCCCACACAGCCTCACACTCACCCCACACAGCCTCACACTCACCCCACACAGCCTCACACTCACCCCACACAGCCTCACACTCACCCCACACAGCCTCACACTCACCCCACACAGCCTCACACTCACTCCAAACAACCCACACATCGCCTCACACTCACCCCTCCCACAGACTCACACACACCCCACACAGCCTCACACTCAGCCCACACACCCCTCACTCATCCCAGACACCCCACACAGCCTCACACTCACACCGCACAGCCTCACGCTCACCCCAGACACCCCACACAGCCTCACAATCACCCCGCACAGCCTCACACTCACCCCGCACAGCCTCAAACTCACACCGCACAGCCTCACGCTCTCCCCGCACAGCCTCACACTCACCCCGCACAGCCTCACACTCACCCCGCACAGCCTCACACTCACCCCGCACAGCCTCACACTCACCCCGCACAGCCTCACACTCACCCCGCACAGCCTCACACTCACCCCGCACAGCCTCACACTCACCCCGCACAGCCTCACACTCACCCCGCACAGACCCACACACACCCCACACACGCACCCCACACGCACCCCGCACAGCCACACACGCACCCCGCACAGCCTCACACGCACCCCGCACAGCCTCACACTCACCCCGCACAGCCTCACACTCACCCCGCACAGCCTCACACTCACCCCGCACAGCCTCACACTCACCCCGCACAGCCTCACACTCACCCCGCACAGCCTCACACTCACCCCGCACAGCCTCACACTCACCCCGCACAGCCTCACACTCACCCCGCACAGCCTCACACTCACCCCGCACAGCCTCACACTCACCCCGCACAGCCTCAAACTCACTCCAAACAACGCACACATAGCCTCACACTCAGCCCACACACCCCATATTCACCCCACACACACCCCACACTCATCCCAGACACCCCACACAGCCTCACAATCACCCCGCACAGCCTCACACTCACACCGCACAGCCTCACGCTCACCCCAGACACCCCACACAGCCTCACGCTCTCACCGCACAGCCTCACGCTCTCACCGCACAGCCTCATGCTCTCACCGCACAGCCTCACGCTCACCCCGCACAGACTCACGCTCACCCCGCACAGCCTCACGCTCACCCCGCACAGCGTCACGCTCACCCCGCACAGCGTCACGCTCACCCCGCACAGCCTCACGCTCACCCCGCACAGCCTCACGCTCACCCCGCACAGACTCACGCTCATCCCGCACAGACTCACGCTCACCCCGCACAGACTCACGCTCACCCCGCCCAGCCTCACACTCAACCCGCCCAGCCTCACACTCACCCCACACAGCCTCACACTCACCCCACACAGCCTCACACTCAGCACACACAGCCTCACACACCACACACAGCCTCACATACACCACACAAAGACTCACACTCTCCACCCACAGCCTCACACTCTCCACCCACAGCCTCACACTCTCCACCCACAGCCTCACACTCTCCACCCACAGCCTCACACTCTCCAAACAGCCTCACACTCTCCACCCACAGCCTCACACTCTCCACCCACAGCCTCACACTCACCCCCCACAGCCTCACACTCACCCCCCACAGCCTCACACTCACCCCCCACAGCCTCACACTCACCCGCTACAGCCTCACACTCACCCCACACAGCCTCACTTTCACCCCACACAGCCTCACACTCACCCCACACAGCCTCACACTCACCCCTCACAGCCTCACACTCACCCCATACAGCCTCACACACAGTGCAAACTCACACCACATAGCCTCAAACTCACCCCACACAGCCTCACACTCACCCCACACACAACCTCACACTCACCCCACACACAACCTCACACTCACCCCACACACCTCACACTCACCCCACACAGCCTCACACTGACTCCAAACAACCCCCACATAGCCTCACACTCACCCCACACACAGACTCACACACACCCCACAGAGCCTCACACTCACACCGCACAGCCTCACGCTCACCCCAGACACCCCACACAGCCTCACAATCACCCCGCACAGCCTCACAATCACCCCGCACAGCCTCACAATCACCCCGCACAGCCTCAAACTCACACCGCACAGCCTCAAACTCACACCGCACAGCCTCACGCTCTCCCCGCACAGCCTCACACTCACCCCGCACAGCCTCACACTCAGCCCGCACAGCCTCACACTCAGCCCGCACAGCCTCACACTCAGCCCGCACAGCCTCACACTCAGCCCGCACAGCCTCACACTCAGCCCGCACAGCCTCACACTCAGCCCGCACAGCCTCACACTCAGCCCGCACAGCCTCACACTCAGCCCGCACAGCCTCACACTCAGCCCGCACAGCCTCACACTCAGCCCGCACAGCCTCACACTCACCCGCTACAGCCTCACACTCACCCGCTACAGCCTCACACTCACCCCACCCAGCCTCACACTCACCCCACCCAGCCTCACACTCACCCCTCACAGCCTCACACTCACCCCTCACAGCCTCACACTCACCCCACACAGCCTCACACACAGTGCAAACTCACACCACATAGCCTCAAACTCACCCCACACAGCCTCACATTCACCCCCCTCAGCCTCACATTCACCCCCCACAGCCTCACACACACCACACACAGCCTCACTCTCACCCCACAGCCTCACACGCACCCCCCACACCCTCACACACGCCACTCACAGCCTCACTCTCACCCCACACTGACTCTCACACACCCAACACGCACCCCGCACAACCTAACACTAACCCCACACATCCTCACACACACCCCACACAGCCTCACACTCACCCCGCACAGCCTCACGCTCATCCCGCACAGCCTCACGCTCACCCCGCACAGCCTCACACTCAACCCGCACAGACTCACACTCACACCACATAGCCTCACACTCAGCACACACAGCCTCACACACCACACACAGCCTCACATACACCACAAACAGCGTCACACACACCCCACAAAGACTCACACTCACCCACACAGCCTTACACACACTCCGTACACACCCCACACAACTTCACACACACCACACACAGCCTCACACACACTCCACACAGCATCACACTCACCCCACACAGCCTCACTTTCACCCCACACAGCCTCACACTCACCCCACACAGCCTCACTTTCACCCCACACAGCCTCACACTCACCCCACACAGCCTCACACTCACCACTCACAGCCTCACACTCACCCCATACAGCCTCACACACAGTGCAAACTCACACCACATAGCCTCAAACTCACCCCACACAGCCTCACACTCACCCCGCACACAACCTCACACTCACCCCACACACAACCTCACACTCACCCCACACACCTCACACTCACCCCACACAGCCTCACACTGACTCCAAACAACCCCCAGATAGCCTCACACTCACCCCACACACAGACTCACACACACCCCACACAGCCTCACACTCACACCGCACAGCCTCACGCTCACCCCAGACACCCCACACAGCCTCACAATCACCCCGCACAGCCTCACAATCACCCCGCACAGCCTCACAATCACCCCGCACAGCCTCAAACTCACACCGCACAGCCTCAAACTCACACCGCACAGCCTCACGCTCTCCCCGCACAGCCTCACACTCACCCCGCACAGCCTCACACTCAGCCCGCACAGCCTCACACTCAGCCCGCACAGCCTCACACTCAGCCCGCACAGCCTCACACTCAGCCCGCACAGCCTCACACTCAGCCCGCACAGCCTCACACTCACCCGCTACAGCCTCACACTCACCCGCTACAGCCTCACACTCACCCGCTACAGCCTCACACTCACCCCACCCAGCCTCACACTCACCCCACCCAGCCTCACACTCACCCCTCACAGCCTCACACTCACCCCTCACAGCCTCTCACTCACCCCACACAGCCTCACACACAGTGCAAACTCACACCACATAGCCTCAAACTCACCCCACACAGCCTCACATTCACCCCCCTCAGCCTCACATTCACCCCCCACAGCCTCACACACACCACACACAGCCTCACTCTCACCCCACAGCCTCACACGCACCCCCCACACCCTCACACACGCCACTCACAGCCTCACTCTCACCCCACACTGACTCTCACACACCCGACACGCACCCCGCACAACCTAACACTAACCCCACACAGCCTCACACACACCCCACACAGCCTCACACTCACCCCGCACAGCCTCACGCTCATCCCGCACAGCCTCACGCTCACCCCGCACAGCCTCACACTCAACCCGCACAGACTCACACTCACACCACATAGCCTCACACTCAGCACACACAGCCTCACACACCACACACAGCCTCACATACACCACAAACAGCGTCACACACACCCCACAAAGACTCACACTCACCCAGACAGCCTTACACACACTCCGTACACACCCCACACAACTTCACACACACCACACACAGCCTCACACACACTCCACACAGCCTCACACACACCCCACACAGCCTCACACTCACCCCACACAGCCTCACACTCACCCCACACAGCCTCACACTCACCCCACACAGCCTCACACTCACCCCACGCAGCCTCACACTCACCCCACGCAGCCTCACACTCACCCCACACAGCCTCACACTCACCCCACACAACCTCACACTCACCCCACACAACCTCACACTCACCCCACACAGCCTCACACTCACTCCAAACAACCCACACATAGCCTCACACTCACCCCTCCCACAGACTCACACACACCCCACACAGCCTCACACTCAGCCCACACACCCCATATTCACCCAACACACACCCCACACTGATCCCAGACACCCCACACAGCCTCACAATCACCCCGCACAGCCTCACACTCACACCGCACAGCCTCACGCTCACCCCAGATACCCCACACAGCCTCACGCTCTCACCGCACAGCCTCACGCTCACACCGCACAGCCTCACGCTCACACCGCACAGCCTCACGCTCACCCCAGACACCCCACACAGCCTCACAATCACCCGGCACAGCCTCAAACTCACACCGCACAGCCTCACGCTCTCCCCACACAGCCTCACACTCACACCCCACAGCCTCACACTCACCCCCCACAGCCTCACACTCACCCCCCACAGCCTCACACTCACCCCCCACAGCCTCACACTCACCCCCCACAGCCTCACACTCACCCCCCACAGCCTCACACTCACCCCCCACAGCCTCACACTCACCCCCCACAGCCTCACACTCACCCGCTACAGCCTCACACTCAATCTACACAGCCTCACACTCACCTCAAACACTATACACACACATCCCGCACAGCCTCACACTCACCCTGCACAGCCTCACACTCACCCTGCACAGCCTCACACTCACCCTGCACAGCCTCACACTCACCCCGCACAGCCTTACACTCACCCCGCACAGCCTCACACTCACCCCGCACAGCCTCACACTCACCCGCTACAGCCTTACACTCACCCGCTACAGCCTTACGCTCATCCCCTAAAGCCTCACACTCACCCCACACAGACTCACACTCACCCCACACAGACTCACACTCACCCCACACAACCTCACACTCACCCCTCACAGCCTCACACACAGCCCACACTCACACCACATAGCCTCACACTCAGCACACACAGCCTCACACAAAACCCACACAGCCTCACACTCAGACCACACACAGCCTCACAGTCACCCCACACAGCCTCACACACACCACACACAGCATCACAGTCACCCCACACACCCTCACACACACCCCACAAAGACTCACACACACCCACACAGCCTTACACACACTCCATGCACACCCCACACAAATTCACACACACCAAACACAGCCTCACACACACCAAACACAGCCTCTCACTCACCCCACACAGCCTCACCCACACCCCAATGCCTCACATTCATCCCCCACAGCCTCACACTCACCCCCCACAGCCTCACACACACCACAGACAGCCTCACTCTCACCCCACAGCCTCACACGCACCCCCAACATCCTCACACACACCACACGCAGCCTCACTCTCACCCCACACAGTCTCTCACACACCCGACACTCACCCCACACAGCCTCACACACACCCCACACAGCCTCACACACACCCCACACAGCCTCACACTCACCCCACACAGCCTCACACACACCTCACACTCACCCCACACAGCCTCACACTCACCCCACACAGCCTCACACTCACCCCACACAGCCTCACACTCACCCCACACAGCCTCACACTCACCCCACACAGCCTCACACTCACCCCACACAGCCTCACACTCACCCCACACAGCCTCACACTCACCCCACACAGCCTCACACTCACCCCACACAGCCTCACACTCACCCCACACAGCCTCACACTACCCCACACAGCCTCACACTCACCCCGCACATCCTCACACTCACCCCGCACAGCCTCACACTCACCCCACACAGCCTCACACTCACCCCACACAGCCTCACACTCACCTCAAACACTATACACACACATCCCGCACAGCCTCACACACACCCCACACAGCCACACAACCCACACAACCTCACACTCACCCCACACAACCTCACACTCACCCCACACACAACCTCACACTCACCCCACACACAACCTCACACTCACCCCACACACCTCACACTCACCCCACACACCTCACACTCACCCCACACAGCCTCACACTGACTCCAAACAACCCCCACATAGCCTCACACTCACCCCACACACAGACTCACACACACCCCACACAACCTCACACTCACACCACACATCCCATATTCACCCCACAGACACGCCACACTCATCCCAGACACCCTGCACAGCCTCACACTCACCCCACAGAGCCTCACACTCACCCCACATAGCCTCACACTCAGCACACACAGCCTCACACACACCACACACAGCCTCACTCTCACACCACACACAGCATCACAAACACCCCACAAAGACTCACTCACCCACACAGCCTTACACACACTCCGTACACATCCCACACAACTTCACACACACCACACACAGCCTCACACTCACCCCACACAGCCACACACTCACCCCACACAGCCTCTCACTCACCCCGCACAGCCTCACACTCACCCGCTACAGCCTTACACTCACCCGCTACAGCCTCACACTAACCCCCAACAGCCTCACACACACCCCACACAGCCTCACACTCACCCCACACAGCCTCACACTCACCCCACACAGACCCACACACACCCCACACACGCACCCCACACACGCACCCCGCACAGCCACACACGCACCCCGCACAGCCTCACACGCACCCCGCACAGCCTCACACGCACCCCGCACAGCCTCACACTCACCCCGCACAGCCTCACACTCACCCCGCACAGCCTCACACTCACCCCGCACAGCCTCACACTCACCCCGCACAGCCTCACACTCACCCCGCACAGCCTCACACTCACCCCGCACAGCCTCACACTCCCCCCGCACAGCCTCACACTCACTCCAAACAACGCACACATAGCCTCACACTCAGCCCACACACCCCATATTCACCCCACACACACCCCACACTCATCCCAGACACCCCACACAGCCTCACAATCACCCCGCACAGCCTCACGCTCACCCCAGACACCCCACACAGCCTCACGCTCTCACCGCACAGCCTCACGCTCTCACCGCACAGCCTCACGCTCTCACCGCACAGCCTCACGCTCTCACCGCACAGCCTCACGCTCTCACCGCACAGCCTCACGCTCTCACCGCACAGCCTCACGCTCTCACCGCACAGCCTCACACTCACCCCGCACAGCCTCACACTCACCCCGCACAGCCTCACACTCACCCCGCACAGCCTCACACTCACCCCGCACAGCCTCACGCTCACCCCGCACAGCCTCACGCTCACCCCGCACAGACTCACGCTCATCCCGCACAGACTCACGCTCACCCCGCACAGACTCACGCTCACCCCGCCCAGCCTCACACTCAACCCGCCCAGGCTCACACTCACCCCACACAGCCTCACACTCAGCACACACAGCCTCACACACCACACACAGCCTCACATACACCACACAAAGACTCACACTCACCCACACAGCCTTACACACACTCCGTACACACCCCACACAACTTCACACACACCACACACAGCCTCACACACACTCCACACAGCCTCACGCTCACCCCACACAGCCTCACACTCTCCACCCACAGCCTCACACTCTCCACCCACAGCCTCACACTCTCCACCCACAGCCTCACACTCTCCACCCACAGCCTCACACTCTCCACCCACAGCCTCACACTCTCCACCCACAGCCTCACACTCTCCACCCACAGCCTCACACTCTCCACCCACAGCCTCACACTCTCCACCCACAGCCTCACACTCTCCACCCACAGCCTCACACTCTCCACCCACAGCCTCACACTCTCCACCCACAGCCTCACACTCACCCCCCACAGCCTCACACTCAACCCCCACAGCCTCACACTCACCCCCCACAGCCTCACACTCACCCGCTACAGCCTCACAATCACCCGCTACAGCCTCACACTCACCCCACACAGCCTCACTTTCACCCCACACAGCCTCACACTCACCCCACACAGCCTCACACTCACCCCTCACAGCCTCACACTCACCCCATACAGCCTCACACACAGTGCAAACTCACACCACATAGCCACAAACTCACCCCACACAGCCTCATATTCACCCCCCTCAGCCTCACATTCACCCTCCACAGCCTCACACACACCACACACAGCCTCACTCACCCCACAGCCTCACACGCACCCCTCACAGCCTCACACACGCCACACACAGCCTCACTCTCACCCCACACTGACTCTCACACACCCGACACGCACCCGGCACAACCTAACTCTAACCCCACACAGCCTCACACTCACCCCACACAGCCTCACACTCACCCCACACAGCCTCACACTAGCCTCACACTCACCCCACACAGCCTCACACTCACCCCACACAGCCTCACACTCACCCCACACAGCCTCACACTCACCCCACACAGCCTCACACTCACCCCACACAGCCTCACACTCACCCCACACAGCCTCACACTCACCCCACACAGCCTCACACTCACCCCACACAGCCTCACACTCACCCCACACAGCCTCACACTCACTCCAAACAACCCACACATCGCCTCACACTCACCCCTCCCACAGACTCACACACACCCCACACAGCCTCACACTCAGCCCAGACACCCCACACAGCCTCACACTCACACCGCACAGCCTCACAATCACCCCGCACAGCCTCACGCTCACCCCGCACAGCCTCACGCTCAGCCCGCACAGACTCACGCTCAGCCCGCACAGCCTCACGCTCAGCCCGCACAGCCTCACACTCAGCCCGCACAGCCTCACACTCAGCCCGCACAGCCTCACACTCAGCCCGCACAGCCTCACACTCAGCCCGCACAGCCTCACACTCAGCCCGCACAGCCTCACACTCAGCCCGCACAGCCTCACACTCAGCCCGCACAGCCTCACACTCAGCCCGCACAGCCTCACACTCAGCCCGCACAGCCTCACACTCAGCCCGCACAGCCTCACACTCAGCCCGCACAGCCTCACACTCACCCCACCCAGCCTCACACTCACCCCTCACAGCCTCACACTCACCCCTCACAGCCTCACACTCACCCCACACAGCCTCACACACAGTGCAAACTCAGACCACATAGCCTCAAACTCACCCCACACAGCCTCACATTCACCCCCCTCAGCCTCACATTCACCCCCCACAGCCTCACACACACCACACACCGCCTCACTCTCACCCCACAGCCTCACACGCACCCCCCACAGCCTCACACGCACCCCCCACAGCCTCACACACGCCACACACAGCCTCACTCTCACCCCACACTGACTCTCACACACCCGACACGCACCCCGCACAACCTAACACTAACCCCACACAGCCTGACACACACCCCACACAGCCTCACACTCACCCCGCACAGCCTCACGCTCATCCCGCACAGCCTCACGCTCACCCCGCACAGCCTCACACTCAACCCGCACAGACTCACACTCAACCCGCACAGACTCACACTCACACCAGATAGCCTCACACTCAGCACACACAGCCTCACACTCACCCCACACAGCCTCACACACACTCCGTACACACCCCACACAACTTCACACACACCACACACAGCCTCACACACACTCCACACAGCCTCACACACACCCCACACAGCCTCACACTCACCCCACACAGCCTCACACTCACCCCACACAGCCTCACACTCACCCCACGCAGCCTCACACTCACCCCACGCAGCCTCACACTCACCCCACACAACATCACACTCACCCCACACAACCTCACACTCACCCCACACAGCCTCACACTCACTCCAAACAACCCACACATAGCCTCACACTCACCCCTCCCACAGACTCACACACACCCCACACACCCCATATTCACCCAACACACACCCCACACTCATCCCAGACACCCCACACAGCCTCACAATCACTCCGCACAGCCTCACACTCACACCGCACAGCCTCACGCTCACCCCAGATACCCCACACAGCCTCACGCTCTCACCGCACAGCCTCACGCTCACACCGCACAGCCTCACGCTCACACCGCACAGCCTCACGCTCACCCCAGACACCCCACACAGCCTCACAATCACCCCGCACAGCCTCAAACTCACACCGCACAGCCTCACGCTCTCCCCGCACAGCCTCACACTCACCCCGCACACCCCCACACTCACCCCGCACAGCCTCACACTCACACCCCACAGCCTCACACTCACACCCCACAGCCTCACACTCACCCCCCACAGCCTCACACTCACCCCCCACAGCCTCACACTCACCCCCCACAGCCTCACACTCACCCCCCACAGCCTCACACTCACCCGCTACAGCCTCACACTCAATCTACATAGCCTCACACTCACCTCAAACACTATACACACACATCCCGCACAGCCTCACACTCACCCTGCACAGCCTCACACTCACCCTGCACAGCCTCACACTCACCCCGCACAGCCTCACACTCACCCCGCACAGCCTCACACTCACCCCGCACAGCCTCACACTCACCCCGCACAGCCTCACACTCACCCGCTACAGCCTTACACTCACCCGCTACAGCCTTACACTCATCCCCTAAAGCCTCACGCTCACCCCACACAGCCTCACACTCACCCCACACAGACTCACACTCACCCCACACAACCTCACACTCACCCCTCACAGCCTCACACACAGCCCACACTCACACCACATAGCCTCACACTCAGCACACACAGCCTCACACAAAACCCACACAGCCTCACACTCAGACCACACACAGCCTCACAGTCACCACACACAGCCTCACACACACCACACACAGCATCACAGTCACCCCACACACCCTCACACACACCCCACAAAGACTCACACACACCCACACAGCCTTACACACACTCCATGCACACCCCACACAAATTCACACACACCAAACACAGCCTCACACACACCAAACACAGCCTCTCACTCACCCCACACAGCCTCACCCACACCCCAATGCCTCACATTCATCCCCCACAGCCTCACACTCACCCCCCACAGCCTCACACACACCACAGACAGCCTCACTCTCACCCCACAGCCTCACACGCACCCCCAACATCCTCACACACACCACACGCAGCCTCACTCTCACCCCACACAGTCTCTCACACACCCGACACTCACCCCACACAGCCTCACACACACCCCACACAGCCTCACACACACCCCACACAGCCTCACACACACCCCACACAGCCTCACACTCACCCCACACAGCCTCACACACACCTCACACTCACCCCACACAGCCTCACACTCACCCCACACAGCCTCACACTCACCCCACACAGCCTCACACTCACCCCACACAGCCTCACACTCACCCCTCACAGCCTCACACTCACCCCTCACAGCCTCACACTCACCCCACACAGCCTCACACACAGTGCAAACTCAGACCACATAGCCTCAAACTCACCCCACACAGCCTCACATTCACCCCCCTCAGCCTCACATTCACCCCCCACAGCCTCACACACACCACACACAGCCTCACTCTCACCCCACAGCCTCACACGCACCCCCCACAGCCTCACACGCACCCCCCACAGCCTCACACACGCCACACACAGCCTCACTCTCACCCCACACTGACTCTCACACACCCGACACGCACCCCGCACAACCTAACACTAACCCCACACAGCCTGACACACACCCCACACAGCCTCACACTCACCCCGCACAGCCTCACGCTCATCCCGCACAGCCTCACGCTCACCCCGCACAGCCTCACACTCAACCCGCACAGACTCACACTCAACCCGCACAGACTCACACTCAACCCGCACAGACTCACACTCAACCCGCACAGACTCACACTCACACCAGATAGCCTCACACTCACACACACAGCCTCACACTCACCCCACACAGCCTCACACTCAGCACACACAGCCTCACACACCACACACAGCCTCACATACACCACAAACAGCCTCACACACACCCCACAAAGACTCACACTCACCCACACAGCCTTACACACACTCCGTACACACCCCACACAACTTCACACACATCTCGCACAGCCTCACACTCACCCCGCACAGCCTCACGCTCACCCCGCACAGCCTCACGCTCACCCCGCACAGCCTCACGCTCACCCCGCACAGCCTCACGCTCACCCCGCACAGCCTCACGCTCACCCCGCACAGCCTCACGCTCACCCCGCACAGCCTCACACTCACCCGCTACAGCCTCACACTCACCCGCTACAGCCTTACACTCACCCCCTAAAGCCTCACACTCACCCCACACAGCCTCACACTCACCCCACACAGACTCACACACACCCCACACAGCCTCACACTCAGCCCACACACCCCATATTCACCCAACACACACCCCACACTCATCCCAGACACCCCACACAGCCTCACAATCACGCCGCACAGCCTCACACTCACACCGCACAGCCTCACGCTCACCCCAGACACCCCACACAGCCTCACATTCACCCCGCACAGCCTCACACTCACCCCCCACAGCCTCACACTCACCCCCCACAGCCTCACACTCACCCCCCACAGCCTCACACTCACCCCCCACAGCCTCACACTCACCCCCCACAGCCTCACGCTCACCCCCCACAGCCTCACGCTCACTCCCCACAGCCTCACGCTCACCCCCCACAGCCTCACGCTCACCCCCCACAGCCTCACGCTCACCCCCCACAGCCTCACGCTCACCCCCCACAGCCTCACGCTCACCCCCCACAGCCTCACGCTCACCCCCCACAGCCTCACGCTCACCCCCCACAGCCTCACGCTCACCCGCTACAGCCTCACGCTCACCCCGCACAGCCTCACGCTCACCCCGCACAGCCTCACGCTCACCCCGGACAGCCTCACGCTCACCCCGCGCAGCCTCACGCTCACCCCTCGCAGCCTCACGCTCACCCCTCGCAGCCTCACGCTCACCCCGCGCAGCCTCACGCTCACCCCGCGCAGCCTCACGCTCACCCCGCACAGCCTCACGCTCACACCGCACAGCCTCACACTCACACCCCATAGCCTCACACTCACACCCCATAGCCTCACACTCACACCCCATAGCCTCACACTCAGCACACACAGCCTCACACACACCACAAACAGCCTCACACACACCCCACAAAGTCTCAAACTCACCCACACAGCCTTACACACACTCCGTACACACCCCACACAACTTCACACACACCCCACACAGCCTCACACTCTCCACCCGCAGCCTCACACTCTCCACCCGCAGCCTCACACTCTCCACCCGCAGCCTCACACTCTCCACCCGCAGCCTCACACTCTCCACCCGCAGCCTCACACTCTCCACCCGCAGCCTCACACTCTCCACCCGCAGCCTCACACTCTCCACCCGCAGCCTCACACTCTCCACCCGCAGCCTCACACTCTCCACCCGCAGCCTCACACTCTCCACCCGCAGCCTCACACTCTCCACCCGCAGCCTCACACTCTCCACCCACAGCCTCACACTCTCCACCCACAGCCTCACACTCTCCACCCACAGCCTCACACTCACCCCGCACAGCCTCACACTCAGCGAGCACAGCCTCACACTCAGCGAGCACAGCCTCACACTCAGCGAGCACAGCCTCACACTCAGCCCGCACAGCCTCACACTCAGCCCGCACAGCCTCACACTCAGCCCGCACAGCCTCACACTCAGCCCGCACAGCCTCACACTCAGCCCGCACAGCCTCACACTCAGCCCGCACAGCCTCACACTCAGCCCGCACAGCCTCACACTCAGCCCGCACAGCCTCACACTCAGCCCGCACAGCCTCACACTCAGCCCGCACAGCCTCACACTCAGCCCGCACAGCCTCACACTCAGCCCGCACAGCCTCACACTCAGCCCGCACAGCCTCACACTCAGCCCGCACAGCCTCACACTCAGCCCGCACAGCCTCACACTCAGCCCGCACAGCCTCACACTCAGCCCGCACAGCCTCACACTCACCACCCACAGCCTCACACTCACCACCCACAGCCTCACCCTCACCCCCCACAGCCTCACACTCACCCCCCACAGCCTCACACTCACCCCCCACAGCCTCACACTCACCCCCCACAGCCTCACACTCACCCCCCACAGCCTCACACTCAGCCCGCACAGCCTCACGCTCACCCGCTACAGCCTCACGCTCACCCGCTACAGCCTCACGCTCACCCCTCACAGCCTCACGCTCACCCCTCACAGCCTCACGCTCACCCCGCACAGCCTCACGCTCACCCAGCACAGCCTCACGCTCACCCAGCACAGCCTCACGCTCACCCAGCACAGCCTCACGCTCACCCCGCACAGCCTCACGCTCACCCCGCACAGCCTCACGCTCACCCGTTACAGCCTCACGCTCACCCGCTACAGCCTCACGCTCACCCCGCACAGCCTCACGCTCACACTGCACAGCCTCACGCTCACACCGCACAGGCTCACACTCACACCACATAGCCTCACACTCACACCCCATAGCCTCACACTCACACCCCATAGCCTCACACTCACACCCCATAGCCTCACACTCAGCACACACAGCCTCACACACACCACACACAGCCTCACACACACTCCACACAGCCTCACGCTCACCCCACACAGCCTCACACTCTCCACCCACAGCCTCACACTCTCCACCCACAGCCTCACACTCTCCACCCACAGCCTCACACTCTCCACCCACAGCCTCACACTCTCCACCCACAGCCTCACACTCTCCACCCACAGCCTCACACTCTCCACCCACAGCCTCACACTCTCCACCCACAGCCTCACACTCTCCACCCACAGCCTCACACTCTCCACCCACAGCCTCACACTCTCCACCCACAGCCTCACACTCACCCCGCACAGCCTCACACTCACCCCGCACAGCCTCACACTCACCCCGCACAGCCTCACACTCAGCGCGCACAGCCTCACACTCAGCCCGCACAGCCTCACACTCAGCCCGCACAGCCTCACACTCAGCCCGCACAGCCTCACACTCAGCCCGCACAGCCTCACACTCAGCCCGCACAGCCTCACACTCAGCCCGCACAGCCTCACACTCAGCCCGCACAGCCTCACACTCAGCCCGCACAGCCTCACACTCAGCCCGCACAGCCTCACACTCAGCCCGCACAGCCTTACACTCACCCCGCACAGCCTCACACTCACCCGCTACAGCCTTACACTCACCCGCTACAGCCTCACACTCACCCCCTAAAGCCTCACACTCACCCCACACAGCCTCACACTCACCCCACACAGACTCACACTCACCCCACACAACCTCACACTCACCCCTCACAGCCTCACACACAGCCCACACTCATAACACATAGCCTCACACTCAGCACACACAGCCTCACACAAAACCCACACAGCCTCACACTCAGACCACACACAGCCTCACAGTCACCCCACACAGCCTCACACACACCACACACAGCATCACATTAACCCACACACCCTCACACACACCCCACAAAGACTCACACACACCCACACAGCCTTACACACACTCCATGCACTCCCCACACAAATTCACACACACCAAACACAGCCTCACACACACCAAACACAGCCTCTCACTCACCCCACACAGCCTCTCACTCACCCCACACAGCCTCTCACTCACCCCACACAGCCTCACACCCACCCCAATGCCTCACATTCACCCCCCCACAGCCTCACATTCACCCCCCACAGCCTCACACTAACCCCCCACAGCCTCACACACACCACAGACAGCCTCACTCTCACCCCACAGCCTCACACGCACCCCCAACATCCTCACACACACCACACGCAGCCTCACTCTCACCCCACACAGTCTCTCACACACCCGACACTCACCACTCACAGCCTCACACACACCCCACTGAGTCTCACACTCACCCCACACAGCCTCACACTCACCCCACACAGCCTCACACTCACCCCACACAGCCTCACACTCACCCCACACAGCCTCACACTCACCCCACCCAGCCTCACACTCACCCCACACAGCCTCACACTCACCCCACACAGCCTCACACTCACCCCACACAGCCTCACACTCACCTCAAACACTATACTCACACATCCTGCAGAGCCTCAAATTCACACCGCACAGCCTCACACTCACCCCGCACAGCCTCACACTCACCCCGCACAGCCTCACACTCAGTCCGCACAGCCTCACACTCACCCCCCACAGCCTCACACTCACCCACAAAACCTCACACTGAATCTACACAGCCTCACACTCACCTCAAACACTATACACACACATCCTGCACAGCCTCACACACACCCCACACAGCCACACAACCCACACAACCTCACACTCACCCCACACACAACCTCACACTCACCCCACACACAGACTCACACACACCCCACACAACCTCACACTCACCCCACACACAACCTCACACTCACTCCAAATAACCCACACATAGCCTCACACTCACCCCGCACACAGACTCACACACACCCCACACAACCTCACACTCACCCCACACACCCCATATTCACCACACACACCCGCCACACTCATCCCAGACACCCTGCACAGCCTCACACTCACCCCACAGAGCCTCACACTCACCCCACACAGCCTCACACTCACCCCACACAGCCTCACACTCACCCCACACAGCCTCACACGCAGCCTCACACTCCCCACACTCATCCCACACACACCCCGCACAGACTCACGCTCGCCCCGCACAGACTCACGCTCGCCCCGCACAGCCTCACGCTCGCCCCGCACAGCCTCACGCTCGCCCCGCACAGCCTCACGCTCGCCCCGCACAGCCTCACACTCGCCCCGCACAGCCTCACACTCGCCCCGCACAGCCTCACACTCGCCCCGCACAGCCTCACACTCGCCCCGCACAGCCTCACACTCGCCCCGCACAGCCTCACACTCGCCCCGCACAGCCTCACACTCGCCCCGCACAGCCTCACACTCGCCCCGCACAGCCTCACACTCGCCCCGCACAGCCTCACACTCGCCCCGCACAGCCTCACACTCGCCCCGCACAGCCTCACACTCGCCCCGCACAGCCTCACACTCGCCCCGCACAGCCTCACACTCGCCCCGCACAGCCTCACACTCGCCCCGCACAGCCTCACACTCGCCCCGCACAGCCTCACACTCGCCCCGCACAGCCTCACACTCGCCCCGCACAGCCTCACACTCGCCCCGCACAGCCTCACACTCGCCCCGCACAGCCTCACACTCGCCCCGCACAGCCTCACACTCGCCCCGCACAGCCTCACACTCGCCCCGCACAGCCTCACACTCGCCCCGCACAGCCTCACACTCGCCCCGCACAGCCTCACACTCGCCCCGCACAGCCTCACACTCGCCCCGCACAGCCTGACACACACTCCGTACACACACCCCACACAACTTCACACACACCACACACTCACCCCACACAGCCTCACACTCACCCCACACAGCCTCACACACGCTCCACACAGCCTCTAACTCACCCCACACAGCCTCACACACACCCCACACAGCCTTACACTCACCCGCTACAGCCTTACACTCACCCGCTACAGCCTTACACTCACCCCCTACAGCCTCACACACACCCCACACAGCCTCACACTCACCCCACACAGCCTCACACTCTCCACCCACAGCCACACACTCTCCACCCACAGCCACACACTCTCCACCCACAGCCTCACAGTCACCACGCACAGCCTCACACTCATCCCACACAGCCTCACACTCACCCCACGCGGCCTCACACACACCCCACACAGCCTCACTCACCCACACAGACTCACTCACACTCAACACTCAGCCCAAACCCAGCCTCACACTCACGCCACACAGCCACACAAACACCCCACACATAGCCTCACACTCACCCCCCCACAGCCTCACACTCACCCCCCTCATCCTCACACTCACCCCACACAGAATCTCACACACACCATGCACTGCCTCATACACACCCCACACACACCCCACACACACCCCACACACACCCCCCTCACACCCCACACACACCCACAACACACACCCGCACACTCACCACACACAGACACAGACTCACAAAACTCACCCCACACAACCTCACACTCACCCACACAGCCTCACACTCAATCTACACAGCCTCAGACTCACCTCAAACACTATACACACACATCCCGCAGAGCCTCAAATTCACACCGCACAGCCTCACACACACCCCACACAGACTCACACACACCCCACACAGCCTCACACTCACCCCCCCACAGCCTCACACTCACCCCCCTCATCCTCACACTCACCCCACACAGAATCTCACACACACCATGCACTGCCTCATACACACCCCACACACACCCCACACACACCCCCCACACACCCACAACACACACCCGCACACTCACCACACACAGCCACAGACTCACAAAACTCACCCCACACAACCTCACACTCACCCACACAGCCTCACACTCAATTTACACAGCCTCAGACTCACCTCAAACACTATACACACACATCCCGCAGAGCCTCAAATTCACACCGCACAGCCTCACACTCACCCTGCACAGCCTCACACTCACCCCGCACAGCCTCACACTCTCCCAGCACAGCCTCACACTCACCCCGCACAGCCTCACACTCACCCCGCACAGCCTCACACTCACCCCGCACAGCCTCACACTCACCCGCTACAGCCTTACACTCACCCGCTACAGCCTCACACTCACCCCCCACAGCCTCACACTCACCCCCCACAGCCTCACACACACCCCACACAGCCTCACACTCACCCGCTACAGCCTCACACACACCCCACACAGACTCACACACACCCCACACAGCCTCACACTCACCCCGCACAGCCTCACACTCACCCCGCAGAGCCTCACACTCACCCGCTACAGCCTCACACTCACCCGCTACAGCCTCACACTCACCCCCGACAGCCTCACACTATACACACACATCCCGCACAGCCTCACACACACCCCACACAGCCACACAACCCACACAACCTCACACTCACCCCACACAACCTCACACTCACCCCGCACAGCCTCACACTCAGCACAAACAGCCTCACACACACCACACACAGCCTCACTCTCACACCAAACACAGCATCACACACACCCCACAAAGACACACACTCACCCACACAGCCTGACACACACTCCACACACACCCCACACAACTTCACACACACCACACACACCCCATATTCACCCCACACACCCGCCACACTCATCCCAGACACCCCACACAGCCTCACAATCACCCCGCACAGTCTCACACTCACCCCGCACAGCCTCACATACAGCCTCACACTCCCCACACTCATCCCACACACGCCCCGCACAGCCTCACACTCACCCCGCACAGCCTCACACTCACCCCGCACAGCCTCACACTCCCCACACTCATCCCACACACACCCCGCACAGCCTCACGCTCACACCGCACAGCCTCACGCTCACCCCGCACAGACTCACGCTCACCCCGCACAGCCTCACGCTCACCCCACATAGCCTAACGCTCAGCACACACAGCCTCACACACACCACACACAGCCTCACTCTCCCACCACACAAAGCATCACACACACCCCACACACAGCATCACACACACCCCACAAAGACTCACACTCACCCACACAGCCTTACACACACTCCGTACACACCCCACACAACTTCACACACACCACGCACAGCCTCACACTCACCCCGCACAGCCTCACACACACCCCGCACAGCCTCTCACTCACCCCGCACAGCCTCACAGACACCCCGCACAGACTCACACTCACCCCGCACAGCCTCACACTCACCCCGCACAGCCTCTCACTCACCCCGCACAGCCTCACACTCACCCCGCACAGCCTCACACTCACCCCGCACAGCCTCACACTCACCCCGCACAGCCTCACACACACTCCGTACACACCCCACAGTCGCCCCGCACAGCCTCACACTCGCCCCGCACAGCCTCACACTCGCCCCGCACAGCCTCACACTCGCCCCGCACAGCCTCACACTCGCCCCGCACAGCCTCACACTCGCCCCGCACAGCCTCACACTCGCCCCGCACAGCCTCACACTCGCCCCGCACAGCCTCACACTCGCCCCGCACAGCCTCACACTCGCCCCGCACAGCCTCACACTCGCCCCGCACAGCCTCACACTCGCCCCGCACAGCCTCACACTCGCCCCGCACAGCCTCACACTCGCCCCGCACAGCCTCACACTCGCCCCGCACAGCCTCACACTCGCCCCGCACAGCCTCACACTCGCCCCGCACAGCCTCACACTCGCCCCGCACAGCCTCACACTCGCCCCGCACAGCCTCACACTCGCCCCGCACAGCCTCACACTCGCCCCGCACAGCCTCACACTCGCCCCGCACAGCCTCACACTCGCCCCGCACAGCCTCACACTCGCCCCGCACAGCCTCACACTCGCCCCGCACAGCCTCACACTCGCCCCGCACAGCCTCACACTCGCCCCGCACAGCCTCACACTCGCCCCGCACAGCCTCACACTCGCCCCGCACAGCCTCACACTCGCCCCGCACAGCCTCACACTCGCCCCGCACAGCCTCACACTCGCCCCGCACAGCCTCACACTCGCCCCGCACAGCCTCACACTCGCCCCGCACAGCCTCACACTCGCCCCGCACAGCCTCACACTCGCCCCGCACAGCCTCACACTCGCCCCGCACAGCCTCACACTCGCCCCGCACAGCCTCACACTCGCCCCGCACAGCCTCACACTCGCCCCGCACAGCCTCACACTCGCCCCGCACAGCCTCACACTCGCCCCGCACAGCCTCACACTCGCCCCGCACAGCCTCACACTCGCCCCGCACAGCCTCACACTCGCCCCGCACAGCCTCACACTCGCCCCGCACAGCCTCACACTCGCCCCGCACAGCCTCACACTCGCCCCGCACAGCCTCACACTCGCCCCGCACAGCCTCACACTCGCCCCGCACAGCCTCACACTCGCCCCGCACAGCCTCACACTCGCCCCGCACAGCCTCACACTCGCCCCGCACAGCCTCACACTCGCCCCGCACAGCCTCACACTCGCCCCGCACAGCCTCACACTCGCCCCGCACAGCCTCACACTCGCCCCGCACAGCCTCACACTCAGCACACACAGCCTCACACACACCACACACAGCCTCACTCTCACACCAAACACAGCATCACACACACCCCACAAAGACTCACACTCACCCACACAGCCTGACACACACTCCACACACACCCCACACAGCTTCACACACACCACACACTCACCCCACACAGCCTCACACACACCCCACACAGCCTCACACACGCTCCACACAGCCTCTCACTCACCCCACACAGCCTCACACACACCCCACACAGCCTTACACTCAGCCGCTACAGCCTTACACTCACCCGCTACAGCCTTACACACACCCCTCACACACACCCCACACAGCCTCACACTCACCCCACACATCCTCACACTCACCCCACACAGCCTCACACTCTCCACCCACAGCCACACACTCTCCACCCACAGCCACACACTCTCCACCCACAGCAGCACACTCTCCACCCACAGCCTCACAGTCACCACGCACAGCCTCACACTCACCCCACGCGGCCTCACACACACCCCACACTTACCCCACACAGCCTCACTCACCCCACACAGCCTCACTCACACTCAACACTCAGCCCAAACCCAGCCTCACACTCACGCCACACAGCCACACAAACACCCCACACATAGCCTCAAACTCACCCCCCCACAGCCTCACACTCACCCCCCTCATCCTCACACTCACCCCACACAGAATCTCACACACACCATGCACTGCCTCATACACACCCCACACACACCCCACACACACCCACAACACACACCCGCACACTCACCACACACAGCCACAGACTCACAAAACTCACCCCACACAACCTCACACTCACCCACACAGCCTCACACTCAATCTACACAGCCTCACACTCACCTCAAACACTATACACACACATCCCGCAGAGCCTCAAATTCACACCGCACAGCCTCACACTCACCCTGCACAGCCTCACACTCACCCCGCACAGCCTCACACTCACCCCGCACAGCCTCACACTCACCCCGCACAGCCTCACACTCACCCCGCACAGCCTCACACTCACCCCGCACAGCCTCACACTCACCCCGCACAGCCTCACACTCACCCGCTACAGCCTTACACTCACCCGCTACAGCCTCACACACACCCCACACAGACTCACACGCACCCCACACAGCCTCACACTCACCCCGCACAGCCTCACACTCACCCCGCAGAGCCTCACACTCACCCGCTACAGCCTCACACTCAGCCGCTACAGCCTTACACTCACCCCCTACAGCCTCACACTATACACACACATCCCACACAGCCTCACACACACACCCCACAAAGTCACACAACCCACACAACCTCACACTCACCCCGCACAGCCTCACACTCACCCCGCACAGCCTCACACTCAGCACACACAGCCTCACACACACACCACACACAGCCTCACTCTCACACCAAACACAGCATCACACACACCCCACAAAGACTCACACTCACCCACACAGCCTGACACACACTCCACACACACCCCACACAACTTCACACACACCACACACTCACCCCACACAGCCTCACACTCACCCCACACACCCGCCACACTCATCCCAGACACCCCACACAGCCTCACAATCACCCCGCACAGTCTCACACTCACGCCGCACAGCCTCACACACAGCCTCACACTCCCCACACTCATCCCACACACACCCCGCACAGCCTCACGCTCACACCGCACAGCCTTACACACACTCCGTACACACCCCACACAACTTCACACACACCACACACAGCCTCACACTCACCCCGCACAGCCTCACACTCACCCCGCACAGCCTCACAGACACCCCGCACAGCCTCACACTCACCCCGCACAGCCTCACACTCACCCCGCACAGCCTCACACTCACCCCGCACAGCCTCACACTCACCCCGCACAGCCTCACACTCACCCCGCACAGCCTCACACTCACCCCGCACAGCCTCACACTCACCCCGCACAGCCTCACACTCACCCCGCACAGCCTCACACTCACCCCGCACAGCCTCACACTCACCCCGCACAGCCTCACACTCACCCCGCACAGCCTCACACTCACCCCGCACAGCCTCACACTCACCCCGCACAGCCTCACACTCACCCCGCACAGCCTCACACTCACCCCGCACAGCCTCACACTCACCCCGCACAGCCTCACACTCACCCCGCACAGCCTCACACTCACCCCGCACAGCCTCACACTCACCCCGCACAGCCTCACACTCACCCCGCACAGCCTCACACTCACCCCGCACAGCCTCACACTCACCCCGCACAGCCTCACACTCACCCCGCACAGCCTCACACTCACCCCGCACAGCCTCACACTCACCCCGCACAGCCTCACACTCACCCCGCACAGCCTCACACTCTCCACCCACAGCCACACACTCTCCACCCACAGCCACACACTCTCCACCCACAGCCTCACACTCTTTACCCACAGCCTCACACTCTTTACCCACAGCCTCACACTCTCCCCCCACAGTCTCACACTCTCCACCCACAGCCTCACACTCACCCCCACGGCCTCACAGTCACCCCACGCGGCCTCACAGTCACCGCACGCGGCCTCACACACACCCCACACTTACCCCACACAGCCTCACACACCCACACAGCCTCACTCACACTCAACACTCAGCCCAAACCCAGCCTCACACTCACGGCACACAGCCTCACAAACACTCCCCACATAGCCTCACACTCACCCCCCACAGCCTCACACTCACCCCCCACAGCCTCACACTCACCCCCCACAGCCTCACACTCACCCCACACAGAATCTCACACACACCATGCACTGCCTCACACACACACCCCACACACACCCCATACACACACCCCACACACACACCCCACACTCACCAAACACACCCCACACTCACCCCACACACACAAAACGCACGTCACACACACTTCACAAACACCCCCCACACCCCCAACACACACCCGCACAATCACCACACACAGCCACAGACTCTCAAAACTCACCCCACACAACCTCACACTCACCCACACCGCCTCACACTCAATCTACACATCCTCACACTCACCTCAAACACTATACACACACATCACGCAGAGCCTCAAATTCACACCACACAGCATCACAATCACCACGCACAGCCTCACACTCACCCACACAGCCTCACACTCAATCTACACAGCCTCACACTCACCTCACACTATACACACACATCCCGCACAGCCTCACACTCACCCACACAGCCTCACACTCAATCTACACAGCCTCACACTCACCTCACACTATACACACACATCCCGCACAGCCTCACACTCACCCCGCACAGCCTAACACTCACCCCGCACAGCCTCACACTCAACCCGCACAGCCTCACACTCACCCCGCACAGCCTCACACTCACCCCGCACAGCCTCACACTCACCCCGCACAGCCTCACACTCACCACGCACAGCCTCACACTCACCCCGCACAGCCTCACACTCTGTCCGCACAGCCTCACACTCTGTCCGCACAGCCTCACACTCTGTCCGCACAGCCTCACACTCTGTCCGCACAGCCTCACACTCTGTCCGCACAGCCTCACACTCTGTCCGCACAGCCTCACACTCTGTCCGCACAGCCTCACACTCTGTCCGCACAGCCTCACACTCTGTCCGCACAGCCTCACACTCTGTCCGCACAGCCTCACACTCTGTCCGCACAGCCTCACACTCTGTCCGCACAGCCTCACACTCTGTCCGCACAGCCTCACACTCTGTCCGCACAGCCTCACACTCAGTCCGCACAGCCTCACACTCAGTCCGCACAGCCTCACACTCACCCGTTACAGCCTCACACTCACCCACACAGCCTCACACTCAATCTACACAGCCTCACACTCACCTCAAACACTATACACACACATCTCGCACAGCCTCACACTCACCCCGCACAGCCTCACACTCACCCCGCACAGCCTCACACTCACCCCGCACAGCCTCACACTCACCCCGCACAGCCTCACACTCACCCCGCACAGCCTCACACTCACCCCGCACAGCCTCACACTCACCCGCTACAGCCTCACACTCACCCAACACAGCCTTACGCTCACCCCGCACAGACTCTCGCTCACCCCGCACAGCCTCACACTCACCCCACACAGCCTCACACTCACCCCACACAGCCTCACACTCACCCCACACAGCCTCACACTCACCCGCTACAGCCTCACACTCACCCCACACAGCCTCACTCTCACCCCACGCGGTCTCACACACACCCCACACTTACCCCACACAGCCTCACTCACCCACACAGCGTCACTCTCATTCAACACTCAGCCCAAACCCAGCCTCACACTCATGCCACACAGCCTCACAAACACCCCACACATAGCCTCACACTCACCCCCCCCACAGCCTCACAATCACCCCCCACAGCCTCACACTCACCCCACACAGCCTCACACTCACCCGCTACAGCCTCACACTCACCCCCTACAGCCTCACACACACCCCACACAGCCTCACACTCACCCCACACAGCCTCACTCTCACCCCACGCGGTCTCACACACACCCCACACTTACCCCACACAGCCTCACTCACCCACACAGCGTCACTCTCATTCAACACTCAGCCCAAACCCAGCCTCACAGTCATGCCACACAGCCTCACAAACACCCCACACATAGCCTCACACTCACCCCCCCCACAGCCTCACAATCACCCCCCACAGCCTCAAACTCACCCCCCACAGCGTCACACGCACCCCACCCACAGCCTCACAATCACCCCCCACAGCCTCACACTCACCCCCCACAGCCTCAAACTCACCCCCCACAGCGTCACACTCACCCCCCACAGCCTCACATTCACCCCACACAGAATCTCACACACACCATGCACTGCCTCACACACACCCCAAACACACCCCACACACTCCCCACACACTCCCCCAACACACACCCGCACACTCACCACACACAGCCACAGACTCACAAAACTCACCCCACACAACCTCACACTCACCCACACAGCCTCACACTCAATCTACACAGCCTCAGACTCACCTCAAACACTATACTCACACATCCCGCACAGCCTCACACTCACCCCGCACAGCCTCACACTCACCCCGCACAGCCTCACACTCACCCCGCACAGCCTCACACTCACCCCGCACAGCCTCACACTCACCCCGCACAGCCTCACACTCAGTCCGCACAGCCTCACACTCAGTCCGCACAGCCTCACACTCATTCCGCACAGCCTCACACTCAGTCCGCACAGCCTCACACTCACCCGTTACAGCCTCACACTCACCCACAAAACCTCACACTCAATCTACACAACCTCACACTCACCTCAAACACTATACACACACATCCCGCACAGCCTCACACACACCCCACACAGCCACACAACCCACACAACCTCACACTCACCCCACACAACCTCACACTCACCCCACACACAACCTCACACTCACCCCACACACAACCTCACACTCACCCCACACAGCCTCACACTCACTCCAAATAACCCACACATAGCCTCACACTCACCCCGCACACAGACTCACACACACCCCACACAACCTCACACTCACCCCACACAACCCATATTCACCCCACACACCCGCCACACTCATCCCAGACACCCCACACAGCCTCACAATCACCCCGCACAGTCTCACACTCACCCCGCAAAGCCTCACACGCAGCCTCACACTCCCCACACTCATCCCACACACACCCCGCACAGCCTCACGCTCTAACCACACAGACTCACACTCACCCCGCACAGCCTCACACTCGCCCCGCACAGCCTCACACTTGCCCCGCACAGCCTCACACTCGCCCCGCACAGCCTCACACTCACCCCGCACAGCCTCACACTAACCCCACACAGCCTCACACACGCTCCACACAGCCTCTCACTCACCCCACACAGCCTTACACTCACCCGCTACAGCCTTACACTCACCCGCTACAGCCTTACACTCACCCCCTACAGCCTCACACACACCCCACACAGCCTCACACTCACCCCACACAGCCTCACACTCTCCACCCACAGCCACACACTCTCCACCCACAGCCTCACACTCTCCACCCACAGCCTCACAGTCACCACGCACAGCCTCACACTTATCCCACACAGCCTCACACTCACCCCACGCGGCCTCACACACACCCCACACACTCCCCACACAGCCTCAATCACCCACACAGCCTCACTCACACTCAACACTCAGCCCAAACCCAGCCACACAGCCACACAAACACCCCACACATAGCCTCACACTCACCCCCCCACAGCCTCACACTCACCCCACACAGAATCTCACACACACCATGCACTGCCTCATACACACCCCACACACACCCCACACACACCCCACACACACCCCACACACAGCCACAGACTCACAAAACTCACCCCACACAGCCTCACACTCACCTCAAACACAATACACACACATGCCGCAGAGCCTCAAATTCACAACGCACAGCCTCACAGTCACCCAGCACAGCCTCACACTCACCCCGCACAGCCTCACACTCACCCCGCACAGCCTCACACTCACCCCGCACAGCCTCACACTCACCCCGCACAGCCTCACACTCACCCCGCACAGCCTCACACTCACCCCGCACAGCCTCACACTCACCCCGCACAGCCTCACACTCACCCCGCACAGCCTCACACTCACCCCGCACAGCCTCACACTCACCCCGCACAATCTCACTCACCCTGCATAATCTCACTCACCCCGCACAGCCTCACACTCACCCGCTATAGCCTTACACTCACCCGCTACAGCCTTACACTCACCCGCTACAGCCTCACACACACCCCACAGACTCACACACACCCCACACAGCCTCACACTCACCCCGCACAGCCTCACACTCACCCCGCAGAGCCTCACACTCACCCGCTACAGCCTTACACTCACCCCCTACAGCCTCACACTATACACACACATTCCGCACAGCCTCACACACACACCCCACACAGCCACACAACCCACACAACCTCACACTCACCCCACACAACCTCACACTCACCCCACACAACCTCACACTCACCCCACACAACCTCACAGTCACCCCACACACAACCTCACACTCACCCCACACACAACCTCACACTCACCCCACACAGCCTCACAATCACTCCAAACAACCCACACATAGCCTCACACTCACCCCACACACAGACTCACACACACCCCACACAACCTCACACTTACCCCACACACCCCATATTCACCCCACACACCCGCCACACTCATCCCAGACACCCCACACAGCCTCACAATCACCCCGCACAGTCTCACACTCACCCCGCACAGCCTCACACACAGCCTCACACTCCCCACACTCATCCCACACACGCCCCGCACAGCCTCACGCTCACACCGCACAGCCTCACGCTCACCCCGCACAGACTCACACTCACCCCGCACAGCCTCACACTCACCCCGCACAGCCTCACACTCACCCCGCACAACCTCAAACTCACCCCACATAGCCTAACGCTCAGCACACACAGCCTCACACACACCACACACAGCCTCACTCTCACACCACACAGAGCATCACACACACCCCACACAACTTCACACACACCACACACAGCCTCACACTCACCCCGCACAGCCTCACAGACACCCCGCACAGACTCACACTCACCCCGCACAGCCTCACACTCACCCCGCACAGCCTCACACTCACCCCGCACAGCCTCACACTCACCCCGCACAGCCTCACACTCACCCCGCACAGCCTCACACTCACCCCGCACAGCCTCACACTCACCCCGCACAGCCTCACACTCACCCCGCACAGCCTCACACTCACCCCGCACAGCCTCACACTCTCCACCCACAGCCACACACTCTCCACCCACAGCCACACACTCTCCACCCACAGCCTCACACTCTCCACCCACAGCCTCACACTCGTTACCCACAGCCTCACACTCGTTACCCACAGCCTCACACTCTCCCCCCACAGCCTCACACTCACCCCGCACAGCCTCACACTCACCCCACGCGGCCTCTCACACACCCCACACTTACCCCACACAGCCTCACTCACACTCAACACTCAGCCCAAACCCAGCCTCACACTCACGCCACACAGCCTCACAAACACCCCCCACATAGCCTCACACTCACCCCCCCCACAGCCTCACACTCACCCCCCACAGCCTCACACTCACCCCCCACAGCCTCACACTCACCCCCCACAGCCTCACACTCACCCCACACAGAATCTCACACACACCATGCACTGCCTCACACACACCCCACACACACCCCACACACACCCCACACACACACCCCACACACACACCCCACACACACACCCCACACACACACCCCACACTCACCAAACACACCCCACACTCACACCACACACACAAAACGCTCCTCACACACACTTCACAAACACCCCCCACACCCCCAACGCACACCCGCACAATCACCACACACAGCCACAGACTCTCAAAACTCACCCCACACAACCTCACACTCACCCACACCGCCTCACACTCAATCTACACATCCTCACACTCACCTCAAACACTATACACACACATCACGCAGAGCCTCAAATTCACACCACACAGCCTCACACTCACCCCGCACAGCCTCACACTCACCCCGCACAGCCTCACACTCACCCCGCACAGCCTCACACTCACCCCGCACAGCCTCACACTCACCCCGCACAGCTTCACAATCACTCCGCACAGCCTCACACTCAACCCGCACAGCCTCACACTCAACCCGCACAGCCTCACACTCAGCACACGCAGCGTCACACACACCCCACACAGCCTCACATACACCACGCACAGCCTCACACACACCCCACAGACTCACACTCACCTACACATCCTTGCACACACTCTGTACACACCCCACACAACTTCACACACACCACACACAGCCTCACACTCACCCCACACAGCCTCACACTCACCCCACACAGCCTCACACTCACCCCACACAGCCTCACACTCACCCCACACAGCCTCACACTCACCCGCTACCGCCTTACACTCACCCCCTACAGCCTCGCACACAACCCACACAGCCTCACACTCACCCCACACAGCCTCACACTCTCCACCCACAGCCTCACATTCTCCACCCACAGCCTCTCACGCACCCCACGCGGCCTCACACGCACCCCACACTTACCCCACACAGCCTCACTCACCCACACAGCCTCAGTCTCTCTCAACACTCAGCCCAAACCCAGCCTCACACTCACGCCACACAGCCTCACAAACACCCCACACGTAGCCTCACACTCACACCCCCCACAGCTTCACACTCACCCGCTACAGCCTCTCACTCACCCGCTACAGCCTTACACTCACCCCCTACAGCCTCACACTCACCCCACACAGCCTCACACTCACCCCACACAGCCTCACACTCACCCCACACATCCTCACACTCACCCCACACAGCCTCACACTCTCCACCCACAGCCTCACACTCACCCCCACGGTCTCACACTCACCCCACGCGGCCTCACACACACCCCACACTTACCCTACACAGCCGCACTCACCCACACAGCCTCACTCACACTCAACACTCAGCCCAAACCCAGCCTCACACTCACGGCACACAGCCTCACAAACACCCCCCACATAGCCTCACACTCACCCCCCGCAGCCTCACACTCACCCCGCACAGCCTCACACTCACCCCGCAGAGCCTCACACTCACCCGCTACAGCCTTACACTCACCCCCTACAGCCTCACACTATACACACACATTCCGCACAGCCTCACACACACACCCCACACAGCCACACAACCCACACAACCTCACACTCACCCCACACAACCTCACACTCACCCCACACAACCTCACACTCACCCCACACACAACCTCACACTCACCCCACACACAACCTCACACTCACCCCACACAGCCTCACAATCACTCCAAACAACCCACACATAGCCTCACACTCACCCCACACACAGACTCACACACACCCTCACACTTACCCCACACACCCCATATTCACCCCACACACCCGCCACACTCATCCCAGACACCCCACACAGCCTCACAATCACCCCGCACAGTCTCACACTCACCCCGCACAGCCTCACACACAGCCTCACACTCCCCACACTCATCCCACACACGCCTCGCACAGCCTCACACTCACACCGCACAGCCTCACGCTCACCCCACACAGACTCACACTCACCCCGCACAGCCTCACACTCACCCCGCACAGCCTCACACTCACCCCGCACACCCGCCACACTCATCCCAGACACCCCACACAGCCTCACAATCACCCCGCACAGCCTCACACACAGCCTCACACTCCCCACACTCATCCCACACACGCCCCGCACAGCCTCACGCTCACACCGCACAGCCTCACGCTCACCCCGCACAGACTCACACTCACCCCGCACAGCCTCACACTCACCCCGCACAGCCTCACACTCACCCCGCACAACCTCAAACTCACCCCACATAGCCTAACGCTCAGCACACACAGCCTCACTCTCACACCACACAGAGCATCACACACACCCCACAAAGACTCACACACACCCACACAGCCTTACACACACTCCGTACACACCCCACACAACTTCACACTCACCCCGCACAGCCTCACAGACACCCCGCACAGACTCACACTCACCCCGCACAGCCTCACACTCACCCCGCACAGCCTCACACTCACCCCGCACAGCCTCACACTCACCCCGCACAGCCTCACACTCACCCCGCACAGCCTCACACTCACCCCGCACAGCCTCACACTCACCCCGCACAGCCTCACACTCACCCCGCACAGCCTCACACTCACCCCGCACAGCCTCACACTCACCCCGCACAGCCTCACACTCACCCCGCACAGCCTCACACTCACCCCGCACAGCCTCACACTCACCCCGCACAGCCTCACACTCACCCCGCACAGCCTCACACTCACCCCGCACAGCCTCACACTCACCCCGCACAGCCTCACACTCACCCCGCACAGCCTCACACTCACCCCGCACAGCCTCTCACTCTCCACCCACAGCCACACACTCTCCACCCACAGCCACACACTCTCCACCCACAGCCTCACACTCTTTACCCACAGCCTCACACTCTCCCCCCACAGCCTCACACTCTCCCCCCACAGCCTCACACTCTCCACCCACAGCCTCACACTCACCCCGCACAGCCTCACAGTCACCCCACGCGGCCTCTCACACACCCCACACTTACCCCACACAGCCTCACTCACCCACACAGCCTCACTCACACTCAACACTCAGCCCAAACCCAGCCTCACACTCACGCCACACAGCCTCACAAACACCCCCCACATAGCCTCACACTCACCCCCCCCACAGCCTCACACTCACCCCCCACAGCCTCACACTCACCCCCCACAGCCTCACACTCACCCCCCACAGCCTCACACTCACCCCCCACAGCCTCACACTCACCCCCCACAGCCTCACACTCACCCCACACAGCCTCACACTCACCCCACACAGAATCTCACACACACCATGCACTGCCTCACACACACCCCACACACACCCCACACACACACCCCACACACACACCCCACACTCACCAAACACACCCCACACTCACCAAACACACACAAAACGCTCCTCACACACACTTCACAAACACCCCCCACACCCCCAACACACACCCGCACAATCACCACACACAGCCACAGACTCTCAAAACTCACCCCACACAACCTCACACTCACCCACACCGCCTCACACTCAATCTACACATCCTCACACTCACCTCAAACACTATACACACACATCACGCAGAGCCTCAAATTCACACCACACAGCCTCACAATCACCACGCACAGCCTCACACTCACCCCGCACAGCCTCACACTCACCCCGCACAGCCTCACACTCACCCCGCACAGCCTCACACTCACTCCGCACAGCCTCACACTCAACCCGCACAGCCTCACACTCAGCACACGCAGCGTCACACACACCCCACACAGCCTCACATACACCACAAACAGCCTCACACACACCCCACAGACTCACACTCACCTACACATCCTTGCACACACTCTGTACACACCCCACACAACTTCACACACACCACACACAGCCTCACAGTCACCCCACACAGCCTCACACTCACCCCACACAGCCTCACACTCACCCCACACAGCCTCACACTCACCCCACACAGCCTCACACTCACCCCACACAGCCTCACACTCACCCGCTACCGCCTTACACTCACCCCCTACAGCCTCGCACACACCCCACACAGCCTCGCACACACCCCACACATCCTCACACTCACCCCACACAGCCTCACACTCTCCACCCACAGCCTCACATTCTCCACCCACAGCCTCTCACGCACCCCACGCGGCCTCACACGCACCCCACACTTACCCCACACAGCCTCACTCACCCACACAGCCTCACTCTCTCTCAACACTCAGCCCAAACCCAGCCTCACACTCACGCCACACAGCCTCACAAACACCCCACACGTAGCCTCACACTCACACCCCCCACAGCTTCACACTCACCCCGCACAGCCTCACACTCACCCGCTACAGCCTTTCACTCACCCGCTACAGCCTTACACTCACCCCCTACAGCCTCACACTCACCCCACACGGCCTCACACTCACCCCACACATCCTCACACTCACCCCACACAGCCTCACACTCTCCACCCACAGCCTCACACTCACCCCCACGGTCTCACACTCACCCCACTCGGCCTCACAGTCACCCCACGCGGCCTCACACACACCCCACACTTACCCCACACAGCCTCACTCACACTCAACACTCAGCCCAAACCCAGCCTCACACTCACGGCACACAGCCTCACAAACACCCCCCACATAGCCTCACACTCACCCCCCGCAGCCTCACACTCACCCCCCGCAGCCTCACACTCACCCCCCGCAGCCTCACACTCACCCCCCACAGCCTCACACTCACCCCACACAGAATCTCACACACACCATGCACTGCCTCACACACACAACCCACACACACCCCACACACACACCCCACACTCACCAAACACACCCCACACTCACACCACACACACAAAACGCACCTCACACACACTTCACAAACACCCCCCACACCCCCAACACACACCCGCACAATCACCACACACAGCCACAGACTCTCAAAACTCACCCCACACAACCTCACACTCACCCACACCGCCTCACACTCAATCTACACATCCTCACACTCACCTCAATCACTATACACACACATCACGCAGAGCCTCAAATTCACACCACACAGCCTCACAATCACCACGCACAGCCTCACACTCACCCCGCACAGCCTCACACTCACCCCGCACAGCCTCACACTCAACCCGCACAGCCTCACACTCACCCCGCAAAGCCTCACACTCACCCTGCACAGCCTCACACTCAGTCCGCACAGCCTCACACTCAGTCCGCACAGCCTCACACTCAGTCCGCACAGCCTCACACTCAGTCCGCACAGCCTCACAATCACCACGCACAGCCTCACACTCACCCCGCACAGCCTCACACTCACCCCGCACAGCCTCACACTCACCCCGCACAGCCTCACACTCACCCCGCAAAGCCTCACACTCACCCTGCACAGCCTCACACTCAGTCCGCACAGCCTCACACTCAGTCCGCACAGCCTCACACTCAGTCCGCACAGCCTCACACTCACCCCGCACAGCCTCACACTCACCCCGCACAGCCTCACACTCAATCTACACAGCCTCACACTCACCTCACACTATACACACACATCCCGCACAGCCTCACACTCACCCCGCACAGCCTCACACTCAATCTACACAGCCTCACACTCACCTCACACTATACACACACATCCCGCACAGCCTCACACTCACCCCGCACAGCCTCACACTCACCCCGCACAGCCTCACACTCACCCCGCACAGCCTCACATTCACCCCCCACAGCCTCACACTCACCCACCAAACCTCACACTGAATCTACACAGCCTCACACTCACCTCAAACACTATACACACACATCCCGCACAGCCTCACACACACCCCACACAGCCACACAACCCACACAACCTCACACTCACCCCACACACAACCTCACACTCACTCCAAATAACCCACACATAGCCTCACACTCACCCCGCACACAGACTCACACACACCCCACACAACCTCACACTCACCCCACACACCCCATATTCACCACACACACCCGCCACACTCATCCCAGACACCCCACACAGCCTCACAATCACCCCGCACAGTCTCACACTCACCCCGCACAGCCTCACACGCAGCCTCACACTTCCCACACTCATCCCACACACACCTCGCACAGCCTCACACTCACACCGCACAGCCTCACACTCACCCCGCACAGCCTCACACTCACCCCGCACAGCCTCACACTCACCCCGCACAGCCTCACACTCACCCCGCACAGCCTCACACTCACCCCGCACAGCCTCACACTCACCCCGCACAGCCTCACACTCACCCCGCACAGCCTCACACTCACCCCGCACAGCCTCACACTCACCCCGCATAGCCTCACACTCAGCACACACAGCCTCACACTCAGCACACACAGCCTCACACACACCACACACAGCCTCACTCTCACACCAAACACAGCATCACACACACCCCACAAAGACTCACACTCACCCACAAAGCCTGACACACACTCCACACACACCCCACACAACTTCACACACACCACACACTCACCCCACACAGCCTCACACTCACCCCACACAGCCTCACACACGCTCCACACAGCCTCTCACTCACCCCACACAGCCTCACACACACCCCACACAGCCTCACACTCTCCACCCACAGCCACACACTCTCCACCCACAGCCTCACACTCTCCACCCACAGCCTCACACTCTCCACCCACAGCCTCACACTCTCCACCCACAGCCTCACAGTCACCCCGCACAGCCTCACACTCATCCCACACAGACTCACACTCACCCCACGCGGCCTCACACACACCCCACACTTACCCCACACAGCTTCACTCACCCACACAGCCTCACTCACACTCAACACTCAGCCCAAACCCAGCCTCACACTCACGCCACACAGCCACACAAACACCCCACACATAGCCTCACACTCACCCCCCCACAGCCTCACACTCACCCCCCTCATCCTCACACTCACCCCACACAGAATCTCACACACACCATGCACTGCCTCATACACACCCCACACAAACCAAACACACCCCACACACACCCCATACTCACCCACGCACACCCCACGCACACCGCACACACACACCCCCCACACACACCCCCCACACACACACCCCACACACACACCCCACACACACACCCCACACACACACCCACCAAACACACCCCACACTCACCCCACACACACAAAACACACCTCACACACACCTCACACACACCCCCCACACCCCCAACACACACACGCACACTCACCACACACAACCTCACACTCACCCACACAGCCTCACACTCAATCTACACAGCCTCACACTCACCTCAAACACTATAAACACACATCCCGCAGAGCCTCAAATTCACCCCACACAGCCTCACACTCACCCGGCACAGCCTCACACACACCCCGCAAAGCCTCACACTCACCCCGCACAGCCTCACACTCACCCCGCACAGCCTCACAATCAGTCCGCACAGCCTCACACTCAGTCCGCACAGCCTCACACTCAGTCCGCACAGCCTCACACTCAGTCCGCACAGCCTCACACTCACCCGTTACAGCCTCACACTCAATCTACACAGCCTCACACTCACCTCAAACACTATACACACACATCTCGCACAGCCTCACACACCCCGCACAGCCTCACACTCACCCCGCACAGCCTCACACTCACCCCGCACAGCCTCACACTCACCCCGCACAGCCTCACACTCACCCCGCACAGCCTCACACTCACCCCGCACAGCCTCACACTCACCCGCTACAGCCTCACACTCACCCGCTACAGCCTTACACTCACCCCCTAAACCTCACACTCACCTCACACAGCCTCACACTCACCCCACACAGCCTCACACACAGCCCACACTCACACCACATAGCCTCACACTCAGCACACACAGACTCACACACAACCCACACAGCCTCACACTCACAACACACACAGCCTCACAGTCCCCCCACACAGCCTCACACGCACCACACACAGCATCACAGTCACCCCACACAGCCTCACATACACCCCACACACCCTCACACACACCCCACAAAGACTCACACATACCCACATAGCCTTACACACACTCCATGCGCACACCACACAACTTCACACACACCACACACAGCCTCACACACACTCCACACAGCCTCTCACTCACCCCACACAGCCTCACAATCACCCCGCACAGCCTCACAATCACCCCGCACAGCCTCACAATCACCCCGCACAGCCTCACGCTCACCCCGCACAGCCTCACACTCACCCCGCACAGCCTCACACTCACCCCGCACAGCCTCACACACAGCCTCACACTCACCCAACACAGCCTTACGCTCACCCCGCACAGACTCACACTCACCTCAAACACTATACACACACACCCCGCACAGCCTCTCACTCACCCCACACAGCCTCTCACTCACCCCACACAGCCTCTCACTCACCCCACACAGCCTCTCACTCACCCCACACAGCCTCACACTCACCCCACACAGCCTCACACTCACCCCACACAGCCTCACACTCACCCCACACAGCCTCACACTCACCCCACACAGCCTCACACTCACCCCACACAGCCTCACACTCACCCGCTACAGCCTCACACTCACCCCCTACAGCCTCACACTCACCCCCTACAGCCTCACACTCACCCCACACACCACACACTCACCCCACACAGCCTCACTCTCACCCCACGCGGTCTCACACACACCCCACACTTACCCCACACAGCCTCACTCACCCACACAGCGTCACTCTCATTCAACACTCAGCCCAAACCCAGCCTCACACTCATGCCACACAGCCTCACAAACACCCCACACATAGCCTCACACTCACCCCCCCCAACAGCCTCACAATCATCCCCACAGCCTCACACTCACCCCCCACAGCCTCAAACTCACCCCCCACAGCGTCACACTCACCCCACACAGCCTCACATTCACCCCACACAGAATCTCACACACACCATGCACTGCCTCACACACACCCCACACAAACCACACACACCCCACACACTCCCCACACACTCCCCTCACACTCCCCACACACTCCCCTCACACTCCCCACACACTCCCCTCACACTCCCCACACACTCCCCACACACTCCCCACACACTCCCCACACACTCCCCACACACTCCCCACACACTCCCCACACACTCACCACACAAAGCCACAGACTCACAAAACTCACCCCACACAACCTCACACTCACCCACACAGCCTCACACTCACCCACACAGCCTCACACTCAATCTACACAGCTTCAGACTCACCTCAAACACTATACACACACATCCCGCAGTGCCTCAAATTCACACCGCACAGCCTCACACTCACCCCGCACAGCCTCACACTCACCCCGCACAGCCTCACACTCACCCCGCACAGCCTCACACTCACCCCCCACAGCCTCACACTCACCCCCCACAGCCTCACACTCAGTCCGCACAGCCTCACAGTCACCCCGCACAGCCTCACACTCAGTCCGCACAGCCTCACACTCAGTCCGCACAGCCTCACACTCAGTCCGCACAGCCTCACACTCACCCCCCACAGCCTCACACTCAGCCCGCACAGCCTCACACTCACCCGTTACAGCCTCACACTCACCCACAAAACCTCACACTCAATCTACACAACCTCACACTCACCTCAAACACTATACACACACATCCCGCACAGCCTCACACACACCCCACACAGCCACACAACTCACACAACCTCACACTCACCCCACACACAACCTCACACTCACCCCTCACACAACCTCACACTCACCCCACACAGCCTCACACTCACTCCAAATAACCCACACATAGCCTCACACTCACCCCGCACACAGACTCACACACACCCCACACAACCTCACACTCACCCCACACAACCCATATTCACCCCACACACCCGCCACACTCATCCCAGACACCCCACACAGCCTCACAATCACCCTGCACAGTCTCACACTCACCCCGCACAGCCTCACACGCAGCCTCACACTCCCCACACTCATCCCACACACACCCCGCACAGCCTCACGCTCACCCCACTCAGACTCACAGTCACCCCGCACAGCCTCACACTCGCCCCGCACAGCCTCACACTCGCCCCGCACAGCCTCACACTCGCCCCGCACAGCCTCACACTCTCCAACCACAGCCACACACTCTCCACCCACAGCCACACACTCTCCACCCACAGCCTCACAGTCACCACGCACAGCCTCACACTCATCCCACACAGCCTCACACTCACCCCACGCGGCCTCACACACACCCCACACTTACCCCACACAGCCTCACTCACCCACACAGCCTCACTCACACTCAACACTCAGCCCAAACCCAGCCTCACACTCACGCCACAAAGCCTCACACTCACCCCACACAGAATCTCACACACACCATGCACTGCCTCATACACACCCCACACACACCCCACACAAACCCCACACACACCCCACACACACCCCACACACACACACCACACACAGCCACAGACTCACAAAACTCACCCCACACAGCCTCACACTCACCTCAAACACAATACACACACATCCCGCAGAGCCTCAAATTCACACCGCACAGCCTCACACTCACCCTGCACAGCCTCACACTCACCCCGCACAGCCTCACACTCACCCAGCACAGCCTCACACTCACCCCGCAAAGCCTCAGTCACCCCGCACAGCCTCACACTCACCCCGCACAACCTCAAACTCACCCCACATAGCCTAACGCTCAGCACACACAGCCTCACACACACCACACACAGCCTCACTCTCACACCACACAGAGCATCACACACACCCCACAAAGACTCACACACACCCACACAGCCTTACACACACTCCGTACACACCCCACACAACTTCACACTCACCCCGCACAGCCTCACACTCACCCCGCACAGCCTCACAGACACCCCGCACAGACTCACACTCACCCCGCACAGCCTCACACTCACCCCGCACAGCCTCACACTCATCCCGCACAGCCTCACACTCACCCCGCACAGCCTCACACTCACCCCGCACAGCCTCACACTCACCCTGCACAGCCTCACACTCACCCCGCACAGCCTCACACTCACCCCGCACAGCCTCACACTCACCCCGCACAGCCTCACACTCACCCCGCACAGCCTCACACTCACCCCGCACAGCCTCACACTCACCCCGCACAGCCTCACACTCACCCCGCACAGCCTCACACTCACCCCGCACAGCCTCTCACTCTCCACCCACAGCCACACACTCTCCACCCACAGCCACACACTCTCCACCCACAGCCTCACACTCTCCACCCACAGCCTCACACTCGTTACCCACAGCCTCACACTCTTTACCCACAGCCTCACACTCTCCCCCCACAGCCTCACACTCTCCACCCACAGCCTCACACTCACCCCGCACAGCCTCACAGTCACCCCACGCGGCCTCTCACACACCCCACACTTACCCCACACAGCCTCACTCACCCACACAGCCTCACTCACACTCAACACTCAGCCCAAACCCAGCCTCACACTCACGCCACACAGCCTCACAAACACCCCCCACATAGCCTCACACTCACCCCCCCCACAGCCTCACACTCACCCCCCACAGCCTCACACTCACCCCCCACAGCCTCACACTCACCCCCCACAGCCTCACACTCACCCCACACAGAATCTCACACACACCATGCACTGCCTCACACACACCCCACACACACCCCACACACACCCCACACACACACCCCACACTCACCAAACACACCCCACACTCACCAAACACACACAAAACGCTCCTCACACACACTTCACAAACACCCCCCACACCCCCAACACACACCCGCACAATCACCACACACAGCCACAGACTCTCAAAACTCACCCCACACAACCTCACACTCACCCACACCGCCTCACACTCAATCTATACATCCTCACACTCACCTCAAACACTATACACACACATCACGCAGAGCCTCAAATTCACACCACACAGCCTCACAATCACCACGCACAGCCTCACACTCACCCCGCACAGCCTCACACTCACCCCGCACAGCCTCACACTCACCCCGCACAGCCTCACACTCAACCCGCACAGCCTCACACTCAGCACACGCAGCGTCACACACACCCCACACAGCCTCACATACACCACAAACAGCCTCACACACACCCCACAGACTCACACTCACCTACACATCCTTGCACACACTCTGTACACACCCCACACAACTTCACACACACCACACACAGCCTCACAGTCACCCCACACAGCCTCACACTCACCCCACACAGCCTCACACTCACCCCACACAGCCTCACACTCACCCCACACAGCCTCACACTCACCCCACACAGCCTCACACTCACCCCACACAGCCTCACACTCACCCCACACAGCCTCACACTCACCCCACACAGCCTCACACTCACCCCACACAGCCTCACACTCACCCGCTACCGCCTTACACTCACCCCCTACAGCCTCGCACACACCCCACACAGCCTCGCACACACCCCACACATCCTCACACTCACCCCACACAGCCTCACACTCTCCACCCACAGCCTCACATTCTCCACCCACAGCCTCTCACGCACCCCACGCGGCCTCACACGCACCCCACACTTACCCCACACAGCCTCACTCACCCACACAGCCTCACTCTCTCTCAACACTCAGCCCAAACCCAGCCTCACACTCACGCCACACAGCCTCACAAACACCCCACACGTAGCCTCACACTCACACCCCCCACAGCTTCACACTCACCCCGCACAGCCTCACACTCACCCGCTACAGCCTTTCACTCACCCGCTACAGCCTTACACTCACCCCCTACAGCCTCACACTCACCCCACACAGCCTCACACTCACCCCACACATCCTCACACTCACCCCACACAGCCTCACACTCTCCACCCACAGCCTCACACTCACCCCCACGGTCTCACACTCACCCCACTCGGCCTCACAGTCACCCCACGCGGCCTCACACACACCCCACACTTACCCCACACAGCCTCACTCACCCACACAGCCTCACTCACACTCAACACTCAGCCCAAACCCAGCCTCACACTCACGGCACACAGCCTCACAAACACCCCCCACATAGCCTCACACTCACCCCCCGCAGCCTCACACTCACCCCCCGCAGCCTCACACTCACCCCCCGCAGCCTCACACTCACCCACACAGCCTCACACTCAATCTACACAGCCTCACACTCACCCCGCACAGCCTCACAGTCACCACGCACAGCCTCACACTCATCCCACACAGCCTCACACTCACCCCACGCGGCCTCACACACACCCCACACTTACCCCACACAGCCTCACTCACCCACACAGCCTCACTCACACTCAACACTCAGCCCAAACCCAGCCTCACACTCACGCCACAAAGCCTCACACTCACCCCACACAGAATCTCACACACACCATGCACTGCCTCATACACACCCCACACACACCCCACACAAACCCCACACACACCCCACACACACCCCACACACACCCCACACACACACACCACACACAGCCACAGACTCACAAAACTCACCCCACACAGCCTCACACTCACCTCAAACACAATACACACACATCCCGCAGAGCCTCAAATTCACACCGCACAGCCTCACACTCACCCTGTTCAGCCTCACACTCACCCCGCACAGCCTCACACTCACCCAGCACAGCCTCACACTCACCCCGCAAAGCCTCAGTCACCCCGCACAGCCTCACACTCACCCCGCACAGCCTCACACTCACCCCGCACAGCCTCACACTCACCCCGCACAGCCTCACACTCACCCGCTACAGCCTCACACTCACCCGCTACAGCCTTACACTCACCCGCTACAGCCTCACACACACCCCACAGACTCACACACACCCCACACAGCCTTACACTCACCCCCTACAGCCTCACACTATACACACACATCCCGCACAGCCTCAAACACACCCCACACAGCCACACAACCCACACAACCTCACACTCACCCCACATAACCTCACACTCACCCCACACAACCTCACACTCACCCCACACAACCTCACACTCACCCCACACACAACCTCACACTCACCCCACACACAACCTCACACTCACCCCACACAGCCTCACACTCACTCCAAACAACCCACACATAGCCTCACACTCACCCCACACACAGACTCACACACACCCCACACAACCTCACACTCACCCCACACAGCCTCACACTCACCACACACCCGCCACACTCATCCCAGACACCCCACACAGCCTCACAATCACCCCGCACAGCCTCACACTCACCCCGCACAGCCTCACACTCACCCCGCACAGCCTCACACACAGCCTCACACTCCCCACACTCATCCCACACACGCCCCGCACAGCCTCACGCTCACACCGCACAGCCTCACACTCACCCCACACAGAATCTCTCACACACCATGCAGTGCCTCACGCACTGCCTCACGCACTGCCTCACACACACCCCACACACACACCCCACACACACACCCCACACACACACCCCACACACACACCCCACACACACACCCCACACTCACCAAACACACCCGCACACTCACACCACACACACAAAACGCACCTCACACACACTTCACAAACACCCCCCACAGCCCCAACACACGCCCGCACAATCACCACACACAGCCACAGACTCTCAAAACTCACCCCACACAACCTCACACTCACCCACACCGCCTCACAATCAATCTACACATCCTCACACTCACCTCAAACACTATACACACACATCACGCAGAGCCTCAAATTCACACCACACAGCCTCACAATCACCACGCACAGCCTCACACTCACCCCGCACAGCCTCACACTCAACCCGCACAGCCTCACACTCAACCCGCACAGCCTCACACTCAACCCGCACAGCCTCACACTCAGCACACGCAGCGTCACACACACCCCACAAAGCCTCACACTCACCCCGCACAGCCTCACATACACCACAAACAGCCTCACACACACCCCGCAGACTCACACTCACCTACACATCCTTGCACACACTCTGTACACACCCCACACATCTTCACACACACCACACACAGCCTCACAGTCACCCCACACAGCCTCACACTCACCCCACACAGCCTCGCACACAACCCACACAGCCTCACACTCACCCCACACAGCCTCACACTCTCCACCCACAGCCTCACACTCTCCACCCACAGCCTCACATTCTCCACCCACAGCCTCACACTCACCCCACGCGGCCTCACACGCACCCCATACTTACCCCACACAGCCTCACTCACCCACACAGCCTCACTCTCTCTCAACACTCAGCCCAAACCCAGCCTCACACTCACGCCACACAGCCTCACAAACACCCCACAGATAGCCTCACACTCACACCCCCCACAGCTTCACACTCACCCCGCACAGCATCACACTCACCCGCTACAGCCTTACACTCACCCGCTACAGCCTTACACTCACCCGCTACAGCCTTACACTCACCCCCTACAGCCTCACACTCACCCCACACAGCCTCACACTCACCCCACACATCCTCACACTCACCCCACACAGCCTCACACTCACCCCTCACAGCCTCACACTCAGCACACACAGCCTCACACACAACCCACACAGCCTCTCACTCACCCCACACAGACTCACACACACCCCACACAGCCTCACACTCACCCCACACAGCCTCACACTCACCCCACACAGCCTCACACACACCACACACAGCCTCACTCTCACCCCACAGCCTCACACTCACCCCCCACATCCTCACACACACCACACGCAGCCTCACTCTCACCCCACACAGTCTCTCACACACACGACACTCACCCCACACAACCTCACACTCACCCCACACAGCCTCACACTCACCCCACACAGCCTCACACTCACCCCACAGAGCCTTACACTCACCCCACACAGCCTCACACTCACCCCACACAACCTCACACTCACCCCACACACAACCTCACACTCACCCCACACACAACCTCACACTCACCCCACACAGCCTCACACTCACCCCACACACAACCTCACACTCACCCCACACACAACCTCACACTCACCCCACACACAGACTCACACACACCGCACACAACCTCACACTCACCCCACACACACCATATTCACCCCACACACACGACACACTCATCCCAGACACCCCACACAGCCTCACAATCACCCCACACAGTCTTACACTCACCCCGCACAGCCTCACACACACCCCGCACAGCCTCACACTCACCCCGCACAGCCTCACACTCACCCCGCACAGCCTCACACTCACGCCGCACAGCCTCTCTCACCCCGCACAGCCTCACACTCACCCCGCACAGCCTCACACTCACCCCGCACAGCCTCACACTCACCCCGCACAGCCTCACACTCACCCCGCACAGCCTCACACTCACCCCGCACAGCCTCACACTCACTCCAAACAACCCACACATAGCCTCACACTCACCCCACACACAGACTCACACACACCGCACACAACCTCACACTCACCCCACACACACCATATTCACCCCACACACACGACACACTCATCCCAGACACCCCGCACAGCATCACACTCACCCGCTACAGCCTTACACTCACCTGCTACAGCCTTACACTCACCCCCTACAGCCTCACACTCACCCCACACAGCCTCACACTCACCCCACACATCCTCACACTCACCCCACACAGCCTCACACTCACCCCACACAGCCTCACACACAGCCAACACTCACACCACAGAGCCTCACACTCAGCACACACAGCCTCACACACAACACACACAGCCTGTCACTCACCCCACACAGACTCACACACACCCCAAACAGCCTCACACTCACCCCACACAGCCTCACACTCACCCCACACAGCCTCACACACACCACACACAGCCTCACTCTCACCCCACAGCCTCACACTCACCCCCCACATCCTCACACAAACCACACGCAGCCTCACTCTCACCCCACACAGTCTCTCACACACACGACACTCACCCCACACAGCCTCACACTCACCCCACACAGCCTCACACTCACCCCACACAGCCTCACACTCACCCCACACAGCCTCACACTCACCCCACACAGCCTCACACTCACCCCACACAGCCTCACACTCACCCCACACAGCCTCACACTCACCCCACACAGCCTTACACTCACCCCACACAGCCTCACACTCACCCCACACAACCTCACACTCACCCCACACACAACCTCACACTCACCCCACACACAACCTCACACTCACCCCACACACAACCTCACACTCACCCCGCACAGCCTCACACTCACTCCAAACAACCCACACATAGCCTCACACTCACCCCACACACAGACTCACACACACCGCACACAACCTCACACTCACCCCACACACACCATATTCACCCCACACACATGACACACTCATCCCAGACACCCCACACAGCCTCACAATCACCCCACACAGCCTCACACTCACCCCGCACAGCCTCACACTCACCCCGCACAGCCTCACACTCACCCCGCACAGCCTCACACTCACCCCGCACAGCCTCACACTCACCCCGCACAGCCTCACACTCTCCAACCACAGCCACACACTCTCCACCCACAGCCACACACTCTCCACCCACAGCCTCACAGTCACCACGCACAGCCTCACACTCATCCCACACAGCCTCACACTCACCCCACGCGGCCTCACACACACCCCACACTTACCCCACACAGCCTCACTCACCCACACAGCCTCACTCACACTCAACACTCAGCCCAAACCCAGCCTCACACTCACGCCACAAAGCCTCACACTCACCCCACACAGAATCTCACACACACCATGCACTGCCTCATACACACCCCACACACACCCCACACAAACCCCACACACACCCCACACACACCCCACACACACCCCACACACACACACCACACACAGCCACAGACTCACAAAACTCACCCCACACAGCCTCACACTCACCTCAAACACAATACACACACATCCCGCAGAGCCTCAAATTCACACCGCACAGCCTCACACTCACCCTGTTCAGCCTCACACTCACCCCGCACAGCCTCACACTCACCCAGCACAGCCTCACACTCACCCCGCAAAGCCTCAGTCACCCCGCACAGCCTCACACTCACCCCGCACAGCCTCACACTCACCCCGCACAGCCTCACACTCACCCCGCACAGCCTCACACTCACCCGCTACAGCCTCACACTCACCCGCTACAGCCTTACACTCACCCGCTACAGCCTCACACACACCCCACAGACTCACACACACCCCACACAGCCTCACACTCACCCCGCACAGCCTTACACTCACCCCCTACAGCCTCACACTATACACACACATCCCGCACAGCCTCAAACACACCCCACACAGCCACACAACCCACACAACCTCACACTCACCCCACATAACCTCACACTCACCCCACACAACCTCACACTCACCCCACACAACCTCACACTCACCCCACACACAACCTCACACTCACCCCACACACAACCTCACACTCACCCCACACAGCCTCACACTCACTCCAAACAACCCACACATAGCCTCACACTCACCCCACACACAGACTCACACACACCCCACACAACCTCACACTCACCCCACACAGCCTCACACTCACCACACACCCGCCACACTCATCCCAGACACCCCACACAGCCTCACAATCACCCCGCACAGCCTCACACTCACCCCGCACAGCCTCACACTCACCCCGCACAGCCTCACACACAGCCTCACACTCCCCACACTCATCCCACACACGCCCCGCACAGCCTCACGCTCACACCGCACAGCCTCACACTCACCCCGCACAGCCTCACACTCACCCCGCACAGCCTCACACTCACTCCAAACAACCCACACATAGCCTCACACTCACCCCACACACAGACTCACACACACCGCACACAACCTCACACTCACCCCACACACACCATATTCACCCCACACACACGACACACTCATCCCAGACACCCCGCACAGCATCACACTCACCCGCTACAGCCTTACACTCACCTGCTACAGCCTTACACTCACCCCCTACAGCCTCACACTCACCCCACACAGCCTCACACTCACCCCACACATCCTCACACTCACCCCACACAGCCTCACACTCACCCCACACAGCCTCACACACAGCCAACACTCACACCACAGAGCCTCACACTCAGCACACACAGCCTCACACACAACACACACAGCCTGTCACTCACCCCACACAGACTCACACACACCCCAAACAGCCTCACACTCACCCCACACAGCCTCACACTCACCCCACACAGCCTCACACACACCACACACAGCCTCACTCTCACCCCACAGCCTCACACTCACCCCCCACATCCTCACACAAACCACACGCAGCCTCACTCTCACCCCACACAGTCTCTCACACACACGACACTCACCCCACACAGCCTCACACTCACCCCACACAGCCTCACACTCACCCCACACAGCCTCACACTCACCCCACACAGCCTCACACTCACCCCACACAGCCTCACACTCACCCCACACAGCCTCACACTCACCCCACACAGCCTTACACTCACCCCACACAGCCTTACACTCACCCCACACAGCCTCACACTCACCCCACACAACCTCACACTCACCCCACACACAACCTCACACTCACCCCACACACAACCTCACACTCACCCCACACAGCCTCACACTCACTCCAAACAATCCACACATAGCCTCACACTCACCCCACACACAGACTCACACACACCGCACACAACCTCACACTCACCCCACACACACCATATTCACCCCACACACATGACACACTCATCCCAGACACCCCACACAGCCTCACAATCACCCCACACAGCCTCACACTCACCCCGCACAGCCTCACACTCACCCCGCACAGCCTCACACTCACCCCGCACAGCCTCACACTCACCCCGCACAGCCTCACACTCACCCCGCACAGCCTCACACTCACCCCGCACAGCCTCACTCTCACACCACACACAGCATCACACACACCCCACAAAGACTCACACTCACCCACACAGCCTTACACACACACCGTACACACCCCACACAACTTCACACACACCACACACAGCCTCACACTCACCCCACACAGCCTCACACTCACACCACACAGCCTCACACACACTCCACACAGCCTCTCCCTCACCCCGCACAGCCTCACACACACCCCGCACAGCCTCACACACACCCCGCACAGCCTCACACTCACCCCGCACAGCCTCACACTCACCCCGCACAGCCTCACACTCACCCCGCACAGCCTCACACTCACCCCGCACAGCCTCACACTCACCCCGCACAGCCTCACACTCACCCCGCACAGCCTCACACTCACCCCGCACAGCCTCACACTCACCCCGCACAGCCTCACACTCACCCGCTACAGCCTCACACTCACCCGCTACAGCCTCACACTCACCCCGCACAGCCTCACACTCACCCCGCACAGCCTCACACTCTCCACCCACAGCCACACAATCTCCACCCACAGCCTCACAATCTCCACCCACAGCCTCACACTCTCCACCCACAGCCTCACACTCACCACCCACAGCCTCACACTCTCCACCCACAGCCTCACACTCTCCACCCACAGCCTCACACACACCCCACGAGGCCTAACACACACCCCACACTTACCCCACACAGCCTCACTCACCCACACAGCCTCACTCACACTCAACACTCAGCCCAAACCCAGCCTCACACTCACCCAACTCAGAATCTCACACACACCATGCACTGCCTCACACACACCCCACACACACCCCACACACACCCCACACAACCTAACACACACCTCACACTCACCCCACACAGCCTCACACTCACCCCGCACAGCCTCACACTCACCCCGCACAGCCTCACACTCACCCCACACAGCCTCACACTCACCCCACACAGCCTCACACTCACACCACACAGCCTCACACTCACCCCACACAGCCTCACACTCACCCCACACAGCCTCACACTCACCCCACACAGCCTCACACTCACCCCACACAGCCTCACACTCACCCCACAGCCTCACACTCACCCCACACAGCCTCACACTCACCCCACACAACCTCACACTCACCCCACACAGCCTCACACTCACCCCACACAGCCTCACACTCACCTCAAACACTGTACACACACATCCCGCACAGCCTCACACACACCCCGCACAGCCTCACACACACCCCACACAGCCACTCAACACACACAACCTCAAACTCACCCCACACAACCTCACACTCACCCCACACACAACCTCACACTCACCCCACACACAACCTCACACTCACCCCACACACAACCTCACACTCACCCCACACACAACCTCACACTCACCCCACACACAACCTCACACTCACCCCACACACAACCTCACACTCACCCCACACACAACCTCACACTCACTCCAAACAACCCACACATAGCCTCACACTCACCCCACGCACAGACTCGCACACACCCCACACAACCTCACACTCACCCCACACACCATATTCACCCCACGCACACGCCACACTCATCCCAGACACACCACACAGCCTGACAATCACCCCGCACAGTCTCACACTCACCCCGCACAGCCTCACACACACCACACACAGCCTCACACTCACCCCACAGCCTCACATGCACCCCCCACATCCTCACACACACCACCCGCAGCCTCACTCTCACCCCACACAGTCTCTCACACACCCGACACTCACCCCACACAGCCTCACACACACCACACACAGCATCACACTCACTCAACACAGCCTCTGATACACCCCACACACCCTCACACACAGCCCACAAAGACTCACACTCACCCAAACAGCCTTACACACACTCCATGCACACCCCACACAAATTCACACACACCAAACACAGCCTCACACACACTCCACACAGCCTCTCACTCACCCCACACAGCCTCACACACACCCCACAGCCTCACATTCACCCCCCACAGCCTCACATTCACCCCCCACAGCCTCACATTCACCCCCCACAGCCTCACATTCACCCCCCACAGCCTCACATTCACCCCCCACATCCTCACATTCACCCCCCACAGCCTCACTCTCACCCCACAGCCTCACACACACCACACACAGCCTCACTCTCACCCCACAGCCTCACACGCACCCCCCACATCCTCACACACACCACACGCAGCCTCACTCTCACCCCACACAGTCTCTCACACACCCGACACTCACCCCACACAACCTAACGCACACATCACACACACCCCACAGAGTCTCACACTCACCCCACACAGCCTCACACTCACCCCACACAGCCTCACACTCACCCCACACAGCCTCACACTCACCCCACACAGCCTCACACTCACCCCACACAGCCTCACACTCACCTCAAACACTGTACACACACATCCCGCACAGCCTCACACACACCCCACACAGCCACACAACACACACAACCTCACACTCACCCCACACAACCTCACACTCACCCCTCACAACCTCACACTCACCCCACACACAACCTCACACTCACCCCACACACAACCTCACACTCACCCCACACACAACCTCACACTCACTCCAAACAACCCACACTTAGCCTCACACTCACCCCACGCACAGACTCGCACACACCGCACACAACCTCACACTCACCCCACACACACCATATTCACCCCACACACACGCCACACTCATCCCAGACACCCCACACAGCCTCACAATCACACCGCACAGTCTCACACTCACCCCGCACAGCCTCACACACACCACACACAGCCTCACTCTCACCCCACAGCCTCACACGCACCCCCCACATCCTCACACACACCACACGCAGCCTCACTCTCACCCCACACAGTCTCTCACACACCCGACACTCACCCCACACAGCCTCACTCACCCACACAGCCTCACTCACACTCAACACTCAGCCCAAACCCAGCCTCACACTCACGCCACACAGCCTCACAAACACCCCACACATAGCCTCACACTCACACCCCCACAGCCTCACACTCACCCCACACAGAATCTCACACACACCATGCACTGCCTCATACACACCCCACACAAACCACACAACAAACCCCACACACACCCCACACTCACCCCACACTCACCCCACACTCACCAAACACACACCCCCCACACCCCCAACACTCACCACACACAGCCACAGACTCACAAAACTCACCCCACACAACCTCACACTCACCCACACAGACTCACACTCAATCTACAAAGCCTCACACTCACCTCAAACACTATACACACACATCCCGCAGAGCCTCAAATTCACACCGCACAGCCTCACACTCACCCTGCACAGCCTCACACTCACCCCGCACAGCTTCACACTCACCCGCTACAGCCTCACACTCACACCACACAGCCTCACACTCACCCCGCACAGCCTCACACTCACCCCGCACAGCCTCACACTCACCCCGCACAGCCTCACACTCACCCCGCACAGCCTCACACTCACCCCCCACAGCCTCACACTCACCCCGCACAGCCTCACTCACCCCACACACAACCTCACACTCACCCCACACACAACCTCACACTCACTCCAAACAACCCACACATAGCCTCACACTCACCCCACGCACAGACTCGCACACACCGCACACAACCTCACACTCACCCCACACACACCATATTCACCCCACACACACGCCACACTCATCCCAGACACCCCACACAGCCTCACAATCACACCGCACAGTCTCACACTCACCCCGCACAGCCTCACACACACCACACACAGCCTCACTCTCACCCCCCACATCCTCACACACACCACACGCAGCCTCACTCTCACCCCATACAGTCTCTCACACACCCGACACTCACCCCACACAGCCTCACTCACCCACACAGCCTCACTCACACTCAACACTCAGCCCAAACCCAGCCTCACACTCACGCCACACAGCCTCACAAACACCCCACACATAGCCTCACACTCACCCCCCCACAGCCTCACACTCACCCCACACAGAATCTCACACACACCATGCACTGCCTCATACACACCCCACACAAACCACACAACAAACCCCACACACACCCCACACTCACCCCACACTCACCCCACACTCACCCCACACTCACCCCACACTCACCAAACACACACCCCCCACACCCCCAACACTCACCACACACAGCCACAGACTCACAAAACTCACCCCACACAACCTCACACTCACCCACACAGACTCACACTCAATCTACAAAGCCTCACACTCACCTCAAACACTATACACACACATCCCGCAGAGCCTCAAATTCACACCGCACAGCCTCACACTCACCCTGCACAGCCTCACACTCACCCCGCACAGCCTCACACTCACCCCGCAAAGCCTCACACTCACCCCGCAAAGCCTCACACTCACCCCGCACAGCCTCACACTCACCCGCTACAGCCTTACACTCACCCGCTACAGCCTTACACTCACCCACTACAGCCTCACACTCACCCCACGCAGCCTCACACTCACCCCACGCAGCCTCACACTCACCCCACACAGCCTCACACTCACCCCACACAGCCTCACACACATCCCACACTCACACCACATAGCCTCACACTCAGCACACACAGCCTCACACTCACACCACACACAGCCTCACAGTCACCCCACACAGCCTCACACACACCACACACAGCATCACAGTCACCCCACACAGCCTCTCATACGCCCCACACACACTCACACACACCCCACAAAGACTCACACTCACCCAAACAGCCTTACACACACTCCATGCACACCCCAAATTCACACACACCAAACACAGCCTCACACACACTCCACACAGCCTCTCACTCACCCCACACAACCTCACACACACCACACGCAGCCTCACATTCACCCCCCACAGCCTCACATTCACCCCCCACAGCCTCACACTCACCCCCCACATCCTCACACTCACCCCCCACATCCTCACACTCACCACACGCAGCCTCACTCTCACCCCACAAAGTCTCTCACACACCCGACACTCACCCCACACAGCCTCACACACACCCCACAGAGTCTCACACTCAGCCCACACAGCCTCACACTCACCCCACACAGCCTCACACACACCCCACACATCCTCACACTCACCCCACACATCCTCACACTCACCCCACACAGCCTCACACTCACCCCACACAGCCTCACACTCACCCCACACACAAACTCACACTCACCCCACACACAACCTCACACTCACCCCACACACAAATTCACACTCACCCCACACACAACCTCACACTCACCCCACACAGCCTCACACTCACTCCAAACAACCCACACATAGCCTCACACTCACCCCACACACAGACTCACACACACACCACACACCCCATATTCACCCCACACACACGCCACACTCATCCCAGACACCCCACACAGCCTCACAATCACCCCGCACAGTCTCACACTCACCCCGCACAGCCTCACACTCCCCACACTCATCCCACACACACCCCGCACAGCCTCACGCTCACACCGCTCAGACTCACACTCACCCCGCACAGCCTCACACTCACCCCACACAGCCTCACACTCACCCCACACAGCCTCACATTCAGCACCCACAGCCTCACACACACCACACAAAGCCTCACTCTCACACCACAACACAGCATCACACACACCCCACAAAGACTCTCACTCACCCACACAGCCTTACACACACTCCGTACACACCCCTCACAACTTCAGACACACCTCACACAGCCTCACACTCACCCCACACAGCCTCATTCACACTCCACACAGCCTCTTACACACACCCCACACAGCCTCACACACACCCCGCACAGCCTCACACTCACTCCGCACAGCCTCACACTCACCCCGCACAGCTTCACACTCACCCGCTACAGCCTCACACTCACACCACACAGCCTCACACTCACCCCGCACAGCCTCACACTCACCCCGCACAGCCTCACACTCACCCCGCACAGCCTCACACTCACCCCGCACAGCCTCACACTCACCCCCCACAGCCTCACACTCACCCCCCACAGCCTCACACTCTCCACCCACAGCCAATCACTCTCCTCCCACAGCCTCACACTCTCCACCCACAGCCTCACACTCTCCACCCACAGCCTCACACTCTCCACCCACAGCCTCACACTCACCCCGCACAGCCTCACACTCACACCACACAGCCTCACAATCACCCCACGCTGCCTCGCCCACACCCCACAGCCTCACACTCACCCCCCCACAGCCTCACACTCACCGCCCACAGCCTCACACTCACCGCCCACAGCCTCACACTCACCGCCCACAGCCTCAAACTCACCCCACACAGCCTCACACTCACCCCCCACAGCCTCACACTCAACCCCCACAGCCTCACACTCACCCCCCACAGCCTCACACTCACCCCACACAGCCTCACACTCACCCCACACAGCCTCACACTCACCCCACACAGAATCTCACACACACCCCACACAAACCAAACACACCCCGCACACACCCCGCACACACCCCACACTCACCCCACACACACCCCACACACACCCCACACACCCCACACACACCCCACACACACACCCCACACACACACCCCACACACACACCCCACACATTCCCCACACTCACCAAACACACTCCAAACTCACCCCACACACAAAACACACCTCACACACACCCCCCACACCCCCAATACACACCCGCACACTCACCACACACAGCCACAGACTCACAAAACTCACCCCACACAACCTCACACTCACCCACACAGAATCACACTCACCACAAACACTATACACACACATCCCGCAGAGCCTCAAATTCACACCGCATAGCCTCACACTCACCACGCACAGCCTCACACTCACCCCGCACAGCCTCACACTCACCCCGCACAGCCTCACACTCACCCTGCACAGCCTCACACTCACCCCGCACAGCCTCACACTCACCCCGCACAGCCTCACACTCACCCCCCACATCCTCACACTCACCCCCCACATCCTCACACTCACCCCGCACAGCCTCACACTCAATCTACACATTCTCACACTCACCTCAAACACTATACTCACACATCCTGCACAGCCTCACACCCACCCCGCACAGCCTCACACTCACCCCGCACAGCCTCACACTCACCCCGCACAGCCTTACACTCACCCCGCACAGCCGCACACTCACCCCACACAGCCTCACACTCACCCCACACAGCCTCACACTCACCTCAAACACTGTACACACACATCCCGCACAGCCTCACACACACCCCGCACAGCCTCACACACACCCCACACAGCCACTCAACACACACAACCTCACACTCACCCCACACACAACCTCACACTCACCCCACACACAACCTCACACTCACTCCAAACAACCCACACATAGCCTCACACTCACCCCACGCACAGACTCGCACACACCCCACACAACCTCACACTCACCCCACACACCATATTCACCCCACGCACACGCCACACTCATCCCAGACACACCACACAGCCTGACAATCACCCCGCACAGTCTCACACTCACCCCGCACAGCCTCACACACACCACACACAGCCTCACACTCACCCCACAGCCTCACACGCACCCCCCACATCCTCACACACACCACCCGCAGCCTCACTCTCACCCCACACAGTCTCTCACACACCCGACACTCACCCCACACAGCCTCACACACACCACACACAGCATCACACTCACTCAACACAGCCTCTGATACACCCCACACACCCTCACACACAGCCCACAAAGACTCACACTCACCCACACAGCCTTACACACACTCCATGCACACCCCACACAAATTCACACACACCAAACACAGCCTCACACACACTCCACACAGCCTCTCACTCACTCCACACAGCCTCACACACACCCCACAGCCTCACATTCACCCCCCACAGCCTCACATTCACCCCCCACAGCCTCACATTCACCCCCCACATCCTCACACTCACCCCCCACAGCCTCACACACACCACACACAGCCTCACTCTCACCCCACAGCCTCACACGCACCCCCCACATCCTCACACACACCACACGCAGCCTCACTCTCACCCCACACAGTCTCTCACACACCCGACACTCACCCCACACAACCTAACGCACACATCACACACACCCCACAGAGTCTCACACTCACCCCACACAGCCTCACACTCACCCCACACAGCCTCACACTCACCCCACACAGCCTCACACTCACCCCACACAGCCTCACACTCACCCCACACAGCCTCACACTCACCTCAAACACTGTACACACACATCCCGCACAGCCTCACACACACCCCACACAGCCACACAACACACACAACCTCACACTCACCCCACACAACCTCACACTCACCCCTCACAACCTCACACTCACCCCACACACAACCTCACACTCACCCCACACACAACCTCACACTCACCCCACACACAACCTCACACTCACTCCAAACAACCCACACATAGCCTCACACTCACCCCACGCACAGACTCGCACACACCGCACACAACCTCACACTCACCCCACACACACCATATTCACCCCACACACACGCCACACTCATCCCAGACACCCCACACAGCCTCACAATCACACCGCACAGTCTCACACTCACCCCGCACAGCCTCACACACACCACACACAGCCTCACTCTCACCCCACAGCCTCACACGCACCCCCCACATCCTCACACACACCACACGCAGCCTCACTCTCACCCCACACAGTCTCTCACACACCCGACACTCACCCCACACAGCCTCACTCACCCACACAGCCTCACTCACACTCAACACTCAGCCCAAACCCAGCCTCACACTCACGCCACACAGCCTCACAAACACCCCACACATAGCCTCACACTCACCCCCCCACAGCCTCACACTCACCCCACACAGAATCTCACACACACCATGCACTGCCTCATACACACCCCACACAAACCACACAACAAACCCCACACTCACGCCACACTCACCCCACACTCACCAAACACACCCCCCCCCACACCCCCAACACTCACCACACACAGCCACAGACTCACAAAACTCACCCCACACAACCTCACACTCACCCACACAGACTCACACTCAATCTACAAAGCCTCACACTCACCTCAAACACTATACACACACATCCCGCAGAGCCTCAAATTCACACCGCACAGCCTCACACTCACCCTGCACAGCCTCACACTCACCCCGCACAGCCTCACACTCACCCCGCAAAGCCTCACACTCACCCGCTACAGCCTTACACTCACCCGCTACAGCCTTACACTCACCCACTACAGCCTCACACTCACCCCACACAGCCTCACACTCACCCCACACAGCCTCACACTCACCCCACACAGCCTCACACACATCCCACACTCACACCACATAGCCTCACACTCAGCACACACAGCCTCACACTCACACCACACACAGCCTCACAGTCACCCCACACAGCCTCACACACACCACACACAGCATCACAGTCACCCCACACAGCCTCTCATACGCCCCACACACACTCACACACACCCCACAAAGACTCACACTCACCCAAACAGCCTTACACACACTCCATGCACACCCCAAATTCACACACACCAAACACAGCCTCACACACACTCCACACAGCCTCTCACTCACCCCACACAGCCTCACACACACCACACGCAGCCTCACATTCACCCCCCACAGCCTCACATTCACCCCCCACAGCCTCACACTCACCCCCCACATCCTCACACTCACCACACGCAGCCTCACTCTCACCCCACAAAGTCTCTCACACACCCGACACTCACCCCACACAGCCTCACACACACCCCACAGAGTCTCACACTCAGCCCACACAGCCTCACACTCACCCCACACAGCCTCACACACACCCCACACAGCCTCACACTCACCCCACACAGCCTCACACTCACCCCACACAGCCTCACACTCACCCCACACAGCCTCACACTCACCCCACACACAAACTCACACTCACCCCACACACAACCTCACACTCACCCCACACACAAATTCACACTCACCCCACACACAACCTCACACTCACCCCACACACAACCTCACACTCACCCCACACAGCCTCACACTCACTCCAAACAACCCACGCATAGCCTCACACTCACCCCACCCACAGACTCACACACACACCACACACCCCATATTCACCCCACACACACGCCACACTCATCCCAGACACCCCACACAGCCTCACAATCACCCCGCACAGTCTCACACTCACCCCGCACAGCCTCACACTCCCCACACTCATCCCACACACACCCCGCACAGCCTCACGCTCACACCGCTCAGACTCACACTCACCCCGCACAGCCTCACACTCACCCCACACAGCCTCACACTCACCCCACACAGCCTCACATTCAGCACCCACAGCCTCACACACACCACACAAAGCCTCACTCTCACACCACAACACAGCATCACACACACCCCACAAAGACTCACACTCACCCACACAGCCTTACACACACTCCGTACACACCCCTCACAACTTCAGAGACACCTCACACAGCCTCACACTCACCCCACACAGCCTCACTCACACTCCACACAGCCTCTTACACACACCCCACACAGCCTCACACACACCCCGCACAGCCTCACAGTCACCCCGCACAGCCTCACACTCACCCCGCACAGCTTCACACTCACCCGCTACAGCCTCACACTCACACCACACAGCCTCACACTCACCCCGCACAGCCTCACACTCACCCCGCACAGCCTCACACTCACCCCCCACAGCCTCACACTCACCCCGCACAGCCTCACTCACCCCACACACAACCTCACACTCACCCCACACACAACCTCACACTCACTCCAAACAACCCTCACATAGCCTCACACTCACCCCACGCACAGACTCGCACACACCGCACACAACCTCACACTCACCCCACACACACCATATTCACCCCACACACACGCCACACTCATCCCAGACACCCCACACAGCCTCACAATCACACCGCACAGTCTCACACTCACCCCGCACAGCCTCACACACACCACACACAACCTCACTCTCACCCCACGGCCTCACACGCACCCCCCACATCCTCACACACACCACACGCAGCCTCACTCTCACCCCATACAGTCTCTCACACACCCGACACTCACCCACACAGCCTCACTCACACTCAACACTCAGCCCAAACCCAGCCTCACACTCACGCCACACAGCCTCACAAACACCCCACACATAGCCTCACACTCACCCCCCCACAGCCTCACACTCACCCCACACAGAATCTCACACACACCATGCACTGCCTCATACACACCCCACACAAACCACACAACAAACCCCACACACACCCCACACACACCCCACACACACCCCACACTCACCCCACACTCACCCCACACTCACCCCACACTCACCAAACACACACCCCCCACACCCCCAACACTCACCACACACAGCCACAGACTCACAAAACTCACCCCACACAACCTCACACTCACCCACACAGACTCACACTCAATCTACAAAGCCTCACACTCACCTCAAACACTATACACACACATCCCGCAGAGCCTCAAATTCACACCGCACAGCCTCACACTCACCCTGCACAGCCTCACACTCACCCCGCACAGCCTCACACTCACCCCGCACAGCCTCACACTCACCCCGCAAAGCCTCACACTCACCCCGCAAAGCCTCACACTCATCCGCTACAGCCTTACACTCACCCGCTACAGCCTTACACTCACCCACTACAGCCTCACACTCACCCCACACAGCCTCACACTCACCCCACACAGCCTCACACACATCCCACACTCACACCACATAGCCTCACACTCACACCACACACAGCCTCACAGTCACCCCTCACAGCCTCACACACACCACACACAGCATCACAGTCACCCCACACAGCCTCTCATACGCCCCACACACACTCACACACACCCCACAAAGACTCACACTCACCCAAACAGCCTTACACACACTCCATGCACACCCCAAATTCACACACACCAAACACAGCCTCACACACACTCCACACAGCCTCTCACTCACCCCACACAGCCTCACACACACCACACGCAGCCTCACATTCACCCCCCACAGCCTCACATTCACCCCCCACAGCCTCACATTCACCCCCCACATCCTCACACTCACCACACGCAGCCTCACTCTCACCCCACAAAGTCTCTCACACACCCGACACTCACCCCACACAACCTCACACACACCCCACACATCCTCACACTCACCCCACACAGCCTCACACTCACCCCACACAGCCTCACACTCACCCCACACAGCCTCACACTCACCCCACACACAAACTCACACTCACCCCACACACAACCTCACACTCACCCCACACACAAATTCACACTCACCCCACACACAAATTCACACTCACCCCACACACAACCTCACACTCACCCCACACAGCCTCACACTCACTCCAAACAACCCACACATAGCCTCACACTCACCCCACCCACAGACTCACACAGACACCACACACCCCATATTCACCCCACACACACGCCACACTCATCCCAGACACCCCACACAGCCTCACAATCACCCCGCACAGTCTCACACTCACCCCGCACAGCCTCACACTCCCCACACTCATCCCACACACACCCCGCACAGCCTCACGCTCACACCGCTCAGACTCACACTCACCCCGCACAGCCTCACACTCACCCCACACAGCCTCACACTCACCCCACACAGCCTCACATTCAGCACCCACAGCCTCACACACACCACACAAAGCCTCACTCTCACACCACAACACAGCATCACACACACCCCACAAAGACTCACACTCACCCACACAGCCTTACACACACTCCGTACACACCCCTCACAACTTCAGACACACCTCACACAGCCTCACACTCACCCCACACAGCCTCACTCACACTCCACACAGCCTCTTACACACACCCCACACAGCCTCACACACACCCCGCACAGCCTCACACTCACCCCGCACAGCCTCACACTCACCCCGCACAGCTTCACACTCACCCGCTACAGCCTCACACTCACACCACACAGCCTCACACTCACCCCGCACAGCCTCACACTCACCCCGCACAGCCTCACACTCACCCCACACACAACCTCACACTCACTCCAAACAACCCACACATAGCCTCACACTCACCCCACGCACAGACTCGCACACACCGCACACAACCTCACACTCACCCCACACACACCATATTCACCCCACACACACGCCACACTCATCCCAGACACCCCACACAGCCTCACAATCACACCGCACAGTCTCACACTCACCCCGCACAGCCTCACACACACCACACACAGCCTCACTCTCACCCCACAGCCTCACACGCACCCCCCACATCCTCACACACACCACACGCAGCCTCACTCTCACCCCATACAGTCTCTCACACACCCGACACTCACCCCACACAGCCTCACTCACCCACACAGCCTCACTCACACTCAACACTCAGCCCAAACCCAGCCTCACACTCACGCCACACAGCCTCACAAACACCCCACACATAGCCTCACACTAACCCCCCCACAGCCTCACACTCACCCCACACAGAATCTCACACACACCATGCACTGCCTCATACACACCCCACACAAACCACACAACAAACCCCACACACACCCCACACACACCCCACACTCACCCCACACTCACCAAACACACACCCCCCACACCCCCAACACTCACCACACACAGCCACAGACTCACAAAACTCACCCCACACAACCTCACACTCACCCACACAGACTCACACTCAATCTACAAAGCCTCACACTCACCTCAAACACTATACACACACATCCCGCAGAGCCTCAAATTCACACCGCACAGCCTCACACTCACCCTGCACAGCCTCACACTCACCCCGCACAGCCTCACACTCACCCCGCACAGCCTCACACTCACCCCGCACAGCCTCATACTCACCCCGCAAAGCCTCACACTCACCCCGCACAGCCTCACACTCACCCGCTACAGCCTCACACTCACCCCACACAGCCTCACACTCACCCCACACAGCCTCACACACATCCCACACTCACACCACATAGCCTCACACTCACACCACACACAGCCTCACAGTCACCCCACACAGCCTCACACACACCACACACAGCATCACAGTCACCCCACACAGCCTCTCATACGCCCCACACACACTCACACACACCCCACAAAGACTCACACTCACCCAAACAGCCTTACACACACTCCATGCACACCCCAAATTCACACACACCAAACACAGCCTCACACACACTCCACACAGCCTCTCACTCACCCCACACAGCCTCACACACACCACACGCAGCCTCACATTCACCCCCCACAGCCTCACATTCACCCCCCACAGCCTCACACTCACCCCCCACATCCTCACACTCACCACACGCAGCCTCACTCTCACCCCACAAAGTCTCTCACACACCCGACACTCACCCCACACAGCCTCACACACACCCCACAGAGTCTCACACTCAGCCCACACAGCCTCACACTCACCCCACACAGCCTCACACACACCCCACACATCCTCACACTCACCCCACACAGCCTCACACTCACGCCACACAGCCTCACACTCACCCCACACAGCCTCACACTCACCCCACACACAAACTCACACTCACCCCACACACAACCTCACACTCACCCCACACACAAATTCACACTCACCCCACACACAACCTCACACTCACCCCACACAGCCTCACACTCACTCCAAACAACCCACACATAGCCTCACACTCACCCCACACACAGACTCACACACACACCACACACCCCATATTCACCCCACACACACGCCACACTCATCCCAGACACCCCACACAGCCTCACAATCACCCCGCACAGTCTCACACTCACCCCGCACAGCCTCACACTCCCCACACTCATCCCACACACACCCCGCACAGCCTCACGCTCACACCGCTCAGACTCACACTCACCCCGCACAGCCTCACACTCACCCAACACAGCCTCACACTCACCCCACACAGCCTCACATTCAGCACCCACAGCCTCAGACACACCACACAAAGCCTCACTCTCACACCACAACACAGCATCACACACACCCCACAAAGACTCACACTCACCCACACAGCCTTACACACACTCCGTACACACCCCTCACAACTTCAGACACACCTCACACAGCCTCACACTCACCCCACACAGCCTCACTCACACTCCACACAGCCTCTTACACACACCCCACACAGCCTCACACACACCCCGCACAGCCTCACACTCACCCCGCACAGCCTCACACTCACCAGCTACAGCCTCACACTCACACCGCACAGCCTCACACTCACACCGCACAGCCTCACACTCACCCCGCACAGCCTCACACTCACCCCGCACAGCCTCACACTCACCCCGCACAGCCTCACACTCACCCCGCACAGCCTCACACTCACCCCGCACAGCCTCACACTCACCCCGCACAGCCTCACACTCACCCCGCACAGCCTCACACTCACCCCCCACAGCCTCACACTCTCCACCCACAGCCTCACACTCTCCACCCACAGCCTCACACTCTCCACCCACAGCCTCACACTCTCCACCCACAGCCTCACACTCTCCACCCACAGCCTCACACTCTCCACCCACAGCCTCACACTCACCCCGCACAGCCTCACACTCACCCCGCACAGCCTCACACTCACACCACACAGCCTCACAATCACCCCACGCTGCCTCGCCCACACCCCACAGCCTCACACTCACCCCCCCACAGCCTCACACTCACCGCCCACAGCCTCACACTCACCGCCCACAGCCTCACACTCACCCCCCACAGCCTCACACTCACCCCCCACAGCCTCACACTCACCCCCCACAGCCTCACACTCACCCCCCACAGCCTCAAACTCACCCCACACAGCCTCACACTCACCCCACACAGCCTCACACTCACCCCCCACAGCCTCACACTCAACCCCCACAGCCTCACACTCAACCCCCACAGCCTCACACTCACCCCCCACAGCCTCACACTCACCCCACACAGCCTCACACTCACCCCAAACAGAATCTCACACACACCCCACACAAACCAAACACACCCCGCACACACCCCGCACACACCCCACACTCACCCCACACAAACCCCCACACACACCCCACACACACCCCACACTCACCCCACACACACACCCCACACACACACCCCACACACACACCCCACACACACACCCCACACACACACCCCACACACACCCCACACATTCCCCACACTCACCAAACACACTCCAAACTCACCCCACACACAAAACACACCTCACACACACCCCCCACACCCCCAATACACACCCGCACACTCACCACACACAGCCACAGACTCACAAAACTCACCCCACACAACCTCACACTCACCCACACAGAATCACACTCACCACAAACACTATACACACACATCCCGCAGAGCCTCAAATTCACACCGCATAGCCTCACACTCACCACGCACAGCCTCACACTCACCCCGCACAGCCTCACACTCACCCCGCACAGCCTCACACTCACCCTGCACAGCCTCACACTCACCCCGCACAGCCTCACACTCACCCCCCACATCCTCACACTCACCCCCCACATCCTCACACTCACCCCCCACATCCTCACACTCACCCCGCACAGCCTCACACTCAATCTACACATTCTCACACTCACCTCAAACACTATACTCACACATCCTGCACAGCCTCACACTCACCCCGCACAGCCTCACACTCACCCCGCACAGCCTCACACTCACCCCGCACAGCCTTACACTCACCCCGCACAGCCGCACACTCACCCCACACAGCCTCACACTCACCCCACACAGCCTCACACTCACCTCAAACACTGTACACACACATCCCGCACAGCCTCACACACACCCCGCACAGCCTCACACACACCCCACACAGCCACTCAACACACACAACCTCACACTCACCCCACACAACCTCACACTCACCCCACACACAACCTCACACTCACCCCACACACAACCTCACACTCACCCCACACACAACCTCACACTCACCCCACACACAACCTCACACTCACCCCACACACAACCTCACACTCACCCCACACACAACCTCACACTCACTCCAAACAACCCACACATAGCCTCACACTCACCCCACGCACAGACTCGCACACACCCCACACAACCTCACACTCACCCCACACACCATATTCACCCCACGCACACGCCACACTCATCCCAGACACACCACACAGCCTGACAATCACCCCGCACAGTCTCACACTCACCCCGCACAGCCTCACACACACCACACACAGCCTCACACACACCACACACAGCCTCACACGCACCCCCCACATCCTCACACACACCACCCGCAGCCTCACTCTCACCCCACACAGTCTCTCACACACCCGACACTCACCCCACACATCCTCACACACACCACACACAGCATCACACTCACTCAACACAGCCTCTGATACACCCCACACACCCTCACACACAGCCCCCAAAGACTCACACTCACCCACACAACCTTACACACACTCCATGCACACCCCACACAAATTCACACACACCAAACACAGCCTCACACACACTCCACACAGCCTCTCACTCACCCCACACAGCCTCACACACACCCCACAGCCTCACATTCACCCCCCACAGCCTCACATTCACCCCCCACAGCCTCACATTCACCCCCCACAGCCTCACATTCACCCCCCACAGCCTCACATTCACCCCCCACATCCTCACACTCACCCCCCACAGCCTCACACACACCACACACAGCCTCACTCTCACCCCACAGCCTCACACGCACCCCCCACGCAGCCTCACTCTCACCCCACACAGTCTCTCACACACCCGACACTCACCCCACACAACCTAACGCACACATCACACACACCCCACAGAGTCTCACACTCACCCCACACAGCCTCACACTCACCCCACACAGCCTCACACTCACCCCACACAGCCTCACACTCACCCCACACAGCCTCACACTCACCTCAAACACTGTACACACACATCCCGCACAGCCTCACACACACCCCACACAGCCACACAACACACACAACCTCACACTCACCCCACACAACCTCACACTCACCCCTCACAACCTCACACTCACCCCACACACAACCTCACACTCACCCCACACACAACCTCACACTCACTCCACACACAACCTCACACTCACCCCACACACAACCTCACACTCACTCCAAACAACCCACACATAGCCTCACACTCACCCCACGCACAGACTCGCACACACCGCACACAACCTCACACTCACCCCACACACACCATATTCACCCCACACACACGCCACACTCATCCCAGACACCCCACACAGCCTCACAATCACACCGCACAGTCTCACACTCACCCCGCACAGCCTCACACACACCACACACAGCCTCACTCTCACCCCACAGCCTCACACGCACCCCCCACATCCTCACACACACCACACGCAGCCTCACTCTCACCCCACACAGTCTCTCACACACCCGACACTCACCCCACACAGCCTCACTCACCCACACAGCCTCACTCACACTCAACACTCAGCCCAAACCCAGCCTCACACTCACGCCACACAGCCTCACAAACACCCCACACATAGCCTCACACTCACCCCCCCATAGCCTCACACTCACCCCCCACAGCCTCACACTCACCCCACACAGAATCTCACACACACCATGCACTGCCTCATACACACCCCACACAAACCACACAACAAACCCCACACACACCCCACACTCACCCCACACTCACCCCACACTCACCAAACACACACCCCCCACACCCCCAACACTCACCACACACAGCCACAGACTCACAAAACTCACCCCACACAACCTCACACTCACCCACACAGACTCACACTCAATCTACAAAGCCTCACACTCACCTCAAACACTATACACACACATCCCGCAGAGCCTCAAATTCACACCGCACAGCCTCACACTCACCCTGCACAGCCTCACACTCACCCCGCACAGCCTCACACTCACCCCGCAAAGCCTCACACTCACCCCGCAAAGCCTCACACTCAACCCGCACAGCCTCACACTCACCCGCTACAGCCTTACACTCACCCGCTACAGCCTCACACTCACCCCACACAGCCTCACACTCACCCCACACAGCCTCACACTCACCCCACACAGCCTCACACTCACCCCACACAGCCTCACACTCACCCCACACAGCCTCACACACATCCCACACTCACACCACATAGCCTCACACTCAGCACACACAGCCTCACACTCACACCACACACAGCCTCACAGTCACCCCACACAGCCTCACACACACCACACACAGCATCACAGTCACCCCACACAGCCTCTCATACGCCCCACACACACTCACACACACCCCACAAAGACTCACACTCACCCAAACAGCCTTACACACACTCCATGCACACCCCAAATTCACACACACCAAACACAGCCTCACACACACTCCACACAGCCTCTCACTCACCCCACACAGCCTCACACACACCACACGCAGCCTCACATTCATCCCCCACAGCCTCACATTCACCCCCCACAGCCTCACACTCACCCCCCACAGCCTCACATTCACCCCCCACAGCCTCACATTCACCCCCCACAGCCTCACATTCACCCCCCACAGCCTCACATTCACCCCCCACATCCTCACACTCACCCCCCACAGCCTCACTCTCACCCCACAGCCTCACACGCACCCCCCACATCCTCACACACACCACACGCAGCCTCACTCTCACCCCACACAGTCTCTCACACACCCGACACTCACCCCACACAACCTAACGCACACATCACACACACCCCACAGAGTCTCACACTCACCCCACACAGCCTCACACTCACCCCACACAGCCTCACACTCACCCCACACAGCCTCACACTCACCCCACACAGCCTCACACTCACCCCACACAGCCTCACACTCACCTCAAACACTGTACACACACATCCCACACAGCCTCACACACACCCCACACAGCCACACAACACACACAACCTCACACTCACCCCACACAACCTCACACTCACCCCTCACAACCTCACACTCACCCCACACACAACCTCACAGTCACCCCACACACAACCTCACACTCACCCCACACACAACCTCACACTCACCCCACACACAACCTCACACTCACTCCAAACAACCCACACATAGCCTCACACTCACCCCACGCACAGACTCCCACACACCGCACACAACCTCACACTCACCCCACACACACCATATTCACCCCACGCACACGCCACACTCATCCCAGACACACCACACAGCCTGACAATCACCCCGCACAGTCTCACACTCACCCCGCACAGCCTCACACACACCACACACAGCCTCACACTCACCCCACAGCCTCACACGCACCCCCCACATCCTCACACACACCACCCGCAGCCTCACTCTCACCCCACACAGTCTCTCACACACCCGACACTCACCCCACACAGCCTCACTCACCCACACAGCCTCACTCACACTCAACACTCAGCCCAAACCCAGCCTCACACTCACGCCACACAGCCTCACAAACACCCCACACATAGCCTCACACTCACGCCCCCATAGCCTCACACTCACCCCCCACAGCCTCACACTCACCCCACACAGAATCTCACACACACCATGCACTGCCTCATACACACCCCACACAAACCACACAACAAACCCCACACACACCCCACACACACCCCACACTCACCCCACACTCACCCCACACTCACCCCACACTCACCAAACACACACCCCCCACACCCCCAACACTCACCACACACAGCCACAGACTCACAAAACTCACCCCACACAACCTCACACTCACCCACACAGACTCACACTCACCCCACACAGCCTCACACTCACCCCTCACAGCCTCACACACATCCCACACTCACACCACATAGCCTCACACTCAGCACACACAGCCTCACACTCACCCCACACAGCCTCACACTCACCCCACACAGCCTCACACTCACCCCACACAGCCTCACACTCACCCCACACAGCCTCACACTCACCCCACACACAAACTCACACTCACCCCACACACAACCTCACACTCACCCCACACACAAATTCACACTCACCCCACACACAACCTCACACTCACCCCACACACAACCTCACACTCACCCCACACAGCCTCACACTCACTCCAAACAACCCACACATAGCCTCACACTCACCCCACACACAGACTCACACACACACCACACACCCCATATTCACCCCACACACACGCCACACTCATCCCAGACACCCCACACAGCCTCACAATCACCCCGCACTGTCTCACACTCACCCCGCACAGCCTCACACTCCCCACACTCATCCCACACACACCCCGCACAGCCTCACGCTCACACCGCTCAGACTCACACTCACCCCGCACAGCCTCACACTCACCCCACACAGCCTCACACTCACCCCACACAGCCTCACACTCACCCCACACAGCCTCACATTCAGCACCCACAGCCTCACACACACCACACAAAGCCTCACTCTCACACCACAACACAGCATCACACACACCCCACAAAGACTCACACTCACCCACACAGCCTTACACACACTCCGTACACACCCCTCACAACTTCAGACACACCTCACACAGCCTCACACTCACCCCACACAGCCTCACTCACACTCCACACAGCCTCACTCACACTCCACACAGCCTCTTACACACACCCCGCACAGCCTCACACTCACCCCGCACAGCCTCACACTCACCCCGCACAGCTTCACACTCACCCGCTACAGCCTTACACTCTCCCCCTACAGCCTCACACACACCCCACACAGCCTCACACTCACCCCACACAGCCTCACACTCTCCACCCACAGCCACTCACTCTCCACCCACAGCCTCACACTCTCCACCCACAGCCTCACACTCACCCCGCACAGCCTCACACTCACACCACACAGCCTCACAATCACCCCACGCTGCCTCGCCCACACCCCACAGCCTCACACTCACCCCCCCACAGCCTCACACTCACCGCCCACAGCCTCACACTCACCCCCCACAGCCTCACACTCACCCCCCACAGCCTCACACTCACCCCACACAGCCTCACACTCACCCCCCACAGCCTCAAACTCACCCCACACAGCCTCACACTCACCCCCCACAGCCTCACACTCAACCCCCACAGCCTCACACTCACCCCCCACAGCCTCACACTCACCCCCCACAGCCTCACACTCACCCCCCACAGCCTCACACTCACCCCCCACAGCCTCACACTCACCCCACACAGCCTCACACTCACCCCAAACAGAATCTCACACACACCCCACACAAACCAAACACACCCCGCACACACCCCGCACACACCCCACACACACCCCACACAAACCACCACACACCCCACACACACCCCACACACACCCCACACTCACCCCACACACACACCCCACACACACACCCCACACACACCCCACACATTCCCCACACTCACCAAACACACTCCAAACTCACCCCACACACAAAACACACCTCACACACACCCCCCACACCCCCAATACACACCCGCACACTCACCACACACAGCCACAGACTCACAAAACTCACCCCACACAACGTCACACTCACCCACACAGAATCACACTCACCACAAACACTATACACACACATCCCGCAGAGCCTCAAATTCACACCGCATAGCCTCACACTCACCACGCACAGCCTCACACTCACCCCGCACTGCCTCACACTCACCCCGCACAGCCTCACACTCACCCTGCACAGCCTCACACTCACCCCGCACAGCCTCACACTCACCCCGCACAGCCTCACACTCACCCCGCAAAGCCTCACACTCAGTCCGCACAGCCTCACACTCACCCCGCACAGCCTCACACTCACCCCGCACAGCCTCACACTCACCCCCCACATCCTCACACTCACCCCCCACATCCTCACACTCACCCCGCACAGCCTCACACTCAATCTACACATTCTCACACTCACCTCAAACACTATACTCACACATCCTGCACAGCCTCACACTCACCCCGCACAGCCTCACACTCACCCCGCACAGCCTCACACTCACCCCGCACAGCCTCACACTCACCCCGCACAGCCGCACACTCACCCCGCACATCCTCACAATCACCCCGCACATCCTCACACTCACCCGCTACAGCCTTATACTCACCCGCTACAGCCTTACACTCACCCCCTAAAGCCTCACACTCACCCCACACAGCCTCACACTCACCCCACAAAGCCTCACACTCACCCCACACAGCCTCACACTCACCTCATACAGCCTCACACTCACCCCACACAGCCTCACACAGCCCACACTCACACCACATAGCCTCACACTCAGCACACACAGCCTCACTCACAACACACACAGCCTCACACTCGCCCCACACAGCCTCACATACACCCCACACACCCTCACACACACCCCACAATGACTCACACATACCCACACAGCCTTACACACACTCCACGCTCACCCCACACAACTTCACACACACCACACTCATCCTCACACACACTCCACACAGCCTCTCACTCACCCCACACAGCCTCACACACACCCCACACAGCCTCACGCTCACCCCGCACAGCCTCACGCTCACCCCGCACAGCCTCACGCTCACCCCGCACAGCCTCACGCTCACCCCACACAGCCTCACACTCACCCCACACAGCCTCACACTCACCCCACACACAAACTCACACTCACCCCACACACGACCTCACACTCACCCCACACACAACCTCACACTCACCCCACACACAAACTCACACTCACCCCACACAGCCTCACACTCACTCCAAACAACACACACATAGCCTCACACTCACCCCACACACAGACTCACACACACCACACACACACGCCACACTCATCCCAGACACCCCGCACAGCCTCACACACAGCCTCACACTCCCCACACTCATCCCACACACACCCCGCACAGCCTCACGCTCACACCGCACAGCCTCACGCTCACCCCGCTCAGACTCACGCTCACCCCGCTCAGACTCACACTCACCCCGCTCAGACTCACACTCACCCCGCTCAGCCTCACACTCACCCCGCACAGCCTCACACTCACCCCGCACAGCCTCACACTCACCCCGCACAGCCTCACACTCAGCCCACACAGCCTCACACTCACCCCGCACAGCCTCAAACTCAGCACCCACAGCCTCACACACACCACACAAAGCTTCACTCTCACACCACAACACAGCATCACACACACCCCACAAAGACTCACACTCACCCACACAGCCTTACACACACTCCGTACACACCCCTCACAACTTCAGACACACCTCACACAGCCTCACACTCACCCCACACAGCCTCACTCACACTCCACACAGCCTCTTACACACACCCCGCACAGCCTCACACTCACCCCGCACAGCCTCACACTCACCCCGCACAGCCTCACACTCACCCCGCACAGCCTCACACTCACCCCGCACAGCCTCACACTCACCCCGCACAGCTTCACACTCACCCGCTACAGCCGTACACTCTCCCCCTACAGCCTCACACACACCCCACACAGCCTCACACTCACCCCACACAGCCTCACACTCTCCACCCACAGCCACTCACTCTCCACCCACAGCCTCTCACTCTCCACCCACAGCCTCTCACTCTCCACCCACAGCCTCACACTCTCCACCCACAGCCTCACACTCTCCACCCACAGCCTCACACTCTCCACCCACAGGCTCACACTCACCCCCCACAGCCTCACACTCACCCCCCACAGCCTCACACTCACCCCCCACAGCCTCACACTCACCCCCCACAGCCTCACACTCACCCCCCACAGCCTCACACTCACCCCCCACAGCCTCACACTCACCCCCCACAGCCTCACACTCACCCCCCACAGCCTCAAACTCACCCCACACAGCCTCACACTCACCCCGCACAGCCTCACATTTCCACCACACACAGCCTCAAACTCATCCCACACAGCCTCACACTCACCCCACACACACACCCAGAACACCCCACACACACACAACAGAATCTCACACACACCATGCACTGCCTCACACACACCCCACACAAACCAAACACACCCCGCACACACCCCGCACACTCACCCCGCACACTCACCCCGCACACAAACCAAACACACCCCACACACACCCCACACACTCCCCACACACTCCCCACACACTCCCCACACACACCCCACACACACACCCCACACACACACCCCACACACACACCCCACACACACCCCACACACACACCCGACACACACACCCCACACTCACCAAACACACCCCAAACTCACCCCACACACAAAACACACCTCACACACACCCCCCACACCCCCAACACACACCCGCACACTCACCACACACAGCCACAGACTCACAAAACTCACCCCACACAACCTCACACTCACCCACACAGACTCACACTCATCTCAAACACTATACACACACATCCCGCAGAGCCTCAAATTCACACCGCACAGCCTCACACTCACCCCGCACAGCCTCACACTCACCCCGCACAGCCTCACACTCACCCCGCACAGCCTCACACTCACCCCGCACAGCCTCACACTCACCCCGCACAGCCTCACACTCAATCTACACAGCCTCACCCTCATCTCAAACACTATACTAACACATCCTGCACAGCCTCACACTCCCCCCACACAGCCTCACTCTCACCCCGCACAGCCTTACACTCACCCCGCACAGCCTCACACTCACCCGCTACAGCCTTACACTCACCCCCTAAAGCCTCACACTCAACCCACACAGCCTCACACTCACCCCACAAAGCCTCACACTCACCCCACACAGCCTCACACTCACCTCACACAGCCTCACAGTCACCTCATACAGCCTCACACTCACCCCACACAGCCTCACACACAGCCCACACTCACACCACATAGCCTCACACTCAGCACACACAGCCTCACACACAACCCACACAGCCTCACACTCACAACCCACACAGCCTCACACTCACAACACACACAGCCTCACACTCACAACACACACAGCCTCACACCCGCCCCACACAGCCTCAGACTCACCACACACAGCATCACAGTCACCCCACACAACCTCACACACACCCCACAATGACTCACACATACCCACACAGCCTTACACACACTCCACGCACACCCCACACAAGTTCACACACACCACACACATCCTCACACACACTCCACACAGCCTCTCACTCACCCCGCACAGCCTCACGCTCACCCCGCACAGCCTCACGCTCACCCCGCACAGCCTCACGCTCACCCCGCACAGCCTCACGCTCACCACCCACAGCCTCACACTCACCACCCACAGCCTCTCACTCACCACCCACAGCCTCACACTCACCCCGCACAGCCTCACACTCACCACCCACAGCCTCACACTCACCCCGCACAGCCTCACACTCACCCCGCACAGCCTCACGCTCACCCCGCACAGCCTCATGCTCACCCCGCACAGCCTCACGCTCTCCCCGCGCAGCCTCACGCTCACCACCCACAGCCTCACACTCACCCCGCACAGCCTCACACTCACCCCGCACAGCCTCACACTCACCACCCACAGCCTCACACTCACCCCGCACAGCCTCACACTCACCCCGCACAGCCTCACACTCACCCCGCACATACTCACACTCACCCGCTACAGCCTTACACTCACCCGATACAGCCTTACACTCACCCCCTAAAGCCTCACACTCACCCCACACAGCCTCACACTCACCCCACACAGCCTCACACTCACCCCACACAGCCTCACACTCACCCCACACAGCCTCACACTCACCCCAGACAGCCTCACACTCACCCCAGACAGCCTCACACTCACCCCACACCGCCTCACACTCACCTCACACAGCCTCACACTCACCCCACACAGCCTCACACACAGCCCACACTCACACCACATAGCCTCACACTCAGCACACACAGCCTCACACTCACCCCACACAGCCTCACACACAGCCCACACTCACACCACATAGCCTCACACTCAGCACACACAGACTCACACACAACCCACACAGCCTCACACTCACAACACACACAGCCTCACAGTCGCCCCACACAGCCTCACACGCACCACACACAGCATCACAGTCACCCCACAGAGCCTCACATACACCCCACACACCCTCACACTCAGTCCGCACACCCTCACACTCAGTCCGCACAGCCTCACACTCAGTCCGCACAGCCTCACACTCAGTCCGCACAGCCTCACACTCAGTCCGCACAGCCTCACACTCAGTCCGCTCAGCCTCACACTCAGTCCGCTCAGCCTCACACTCAGTCCGCTCAGCCTCACACTCACCCCGCACAGCCTCACACTCTCCCCGCACAGCCTCACACTCTCCCCGCACAGCCTCACACTCAGCCGCTACAGGCTCACACTCACCCCCCACAGCCTCACACTCACCCACAAAACCTCACACTCAATCTACTCAGCCTCACACTCACCTCAAAAACTATACACACACATCCCGCACAGCCTCAAACTCACCCTGCACAGCCTCACACTCACCCCGCACAGCCTCACACTCACCCGCTACAGCCTCACACTCACCCGCTACAGCCTCACACTCACCCCACACAGCCTCAAACTCACCCCACACAGCCTCACACACAGTCCACACTCACACCACATGGCCTCGAACTCACCCCCCACAGCCTCACACTCACCCCCTACAGCCTCACACTCACCCCCTACAGCCTCAAACTCACCGCCCACAGCCTCACACACACCACACACAGCCTCACTCTAACCCCACACAGACTCTCACACACCCGACACGCACCCTGCACAACCTAACACTCACCCCACACAGCCTCACACACACCTCACACACACCCCACAGTGTCTCACACTCACCCCACACAGCCTCACACTCACCCCACACAGCCTCACACTCACCCCACACAGCCTCACACTCACCCCACACAGCCTCACACTCACCCCACACAGCCTCACACTCACCCCACACAGCCTCACACTCACCCCACACAGCCTCACACTCACCCCACACAGCCTCACACTCACCCCACAAAGCCTCTCACTCACCCCACACAGCCTCACACTCACCTCATACAGCCTCACACTCACCCCACACAGCCTCACACAGCCCACACTCACACCACATAGCCTCACACTCAGCACACACAGCCTCACACACAACCCACACAGCCTCACACTCGCCCCACACAGCCTCACACGCACCACACACAGCATCACAGTCACCCCACACAGCCTCACATACACCCCACACACCCTCACACACACCCCACAATGACTCACACATACCCACACAGCCTTACACACACTCCACGCAAAACCCACACAACTTCACACACCACACACATCCTCACACACACTCCACACAGCCTCTCACTCACCCCACACAGCCTCACACACACCCCACACAGCCTCACGCTCACCCCACACAGCCTCACGCTCACCGCGCACAGCCTCACGCTCACCCCGCACAGCCTCACGCTCACCCCGCACAGCCTCACGCTCACCCCGCACAGCCTCACGCTCACCCCACACAGCCTCACGCTCACCCCACACACAACCTCACACTCACCCCACACACAAACTCACACTCACCCCACACAGCCTCACGCTCACCCCACACAGCCTCACGCTCACCCCACACAGCCTCACGCTCACCCCACACAGCCTCACACTCACCCCACACAGCCTCACACTCACCCCACACAGCCTCACACTCACCCCACACAGCCTCACACTCACTCCACATACAAACTCACACTCACCCCACACACAACCTCACACTCACCCCACACACAACCTCACACTCACCCCACACACAAACTCACACTCACCCCACACACAACCTCACACTCACCCCACACAGCCTCACACTCACTCCAAACAACCCACACATCGCCTCACACTCACCCCACACACAGACTCACACACACCACACACACACGCCACACTCATCCCAGACACCCCACACAGCCTCACAATCACCCCGCACAGTCTCACACTCACCCCGCACAGCCTCACACACAGCCTCACACTCCCCACACTCATCCCACACACACCCCGCACAGCCTCACGCTCACACCGCACAGCCTCACGCTCACCCCGCTCAGACTCACGCTCACCCCGCTCAGACTCACGCTCACCCCGCACAGCCTCACACTCACCCCGCACAGCCTCACACTCACCCCGCACAGCCTCACACTCACCCCGCACAGCCTCACACTCACCCCGCACAGCCTCACACTCACCCCGCACAGCCTCACACTCACCCCGCACAGCCTCACACTCACCCCGCACAGCCTCACACTCACCCCGCACAGCCTCACACACACCACACAAAGCTTCACTCTCACACCACAACACAGCATCACACACACCCCACAAAGACTCACACTCACCCACACAGCCTTACACACACTCCGTACACACCCCTCACAACTTCAGACACACCTCACACAGCCTCACACTCACCCCACACAGCCTCACTCACACTCCACACAGCCTCTTACACACACCCCACACAGCCTCACACTCTCCCCCTACAGCCTCACACACACCCCACACAGCCTCACACTCACCCCACACAGCCTCACACTCTCCACCCACAGCCACTCACTCTCCACCCACAGCCTCTCACTCTCCACCCACAGCCTCACACTCATCCCGCACAGCCTCACACTCACACCACACAGCCTCACAATCACCCCACGCGGCCTCGCCCACACCCCACAGCCTCACACTCACCCCCCACAGCCTCACACTCACCCCCCACAGCCTCACACTCACCCCCCACAGCCTCTCACACACCCCCCACAGCCTCACACTCACCCCCCACAGCCTCAAACTCACCCCACACAGCCTCACACTCACCCCACACACACACCCAGAACACCCCACACACACACAACAGAATCTCACACACACCATGCACTGCCTCACACACACCCCACACACACACCCCACACACACACCCCACACACACACCCCACACACACACCCCACACACACACCCCACACACACACCCCACACACACACCCCACACACACACCCCACACACACACCCCACACACACACCCCACACACACACCCCACACACACATCCCACACATTCCCCACACTCACCAAACACACCCCAAACTCACACCACACACAAAACACACCTCACACACACCCCCCACACCCCCAACACACACCCGCACACTCACCACACACAGCCACAGACTCACAAAACTCACCCCACACAACCTCACACTCACCCACACAGACTCACACTCATCTCAAACACTATACACACACATCCCGCAGAGCCTCAAATTCACACCGCACAGCCTCACACTCACCCCGCACAGCCTCACACTCACCCCGCACAGCCTCACACTCACCCCGCACAGCCTCACACACACCCCGCACAGCCTCACACTCACCCCGCAAAGCCTCACACTCACCTCGCACAGCCTCACACTCAGTCCGCACAGCCTCACACTCACCCCGCACAGCCTCACACTCACCCCGCACAGCCTCACACTCACCCCGCACAGCCTCACACTCACCCCCCACATCCTCACACTCACCCACACAGCCTCACACTCACCCACACAGCCTCACACTCAATCTACACAGCCTCACACTCAATCTACACAGCCTCACCCTCACCTCAAACACTATACTCACACATCCTGCACAGCCTCACACTCACCCCACACAGCCTCACACTCACCCCGCACAGCCTTACACTCACCCCGCACAGCCTCACACTCACCCCGCACAGCCTCACAATCACCCCGCACATCCTCACACTCACCCCCCACAGCCTCACACTCACCCCGCACAGCCTCACACTCACCCCGCACAGCCTCACACTCACCCCACAAAGCCTCACACTCACCCCACACAGCCTCACACTCACCTCACACAGCCTCACACACAGCCCACACTCACACCACATAGCCTCACACTCAGCACACACAGCCTCACACTCAGCACACACAGCCTCACACACAATCCACACAGCCTCACACTCACAACCCACACAGCCTCACACTCACAACACACACAGCCTCACGCTCACAACACACACAGCCTCACACTCGCCCCACACAGCCTCAGACGCACCACACACAGCATCACAGTCACCCCACACAGCTTCACATACACCCCACACAACCTCACAAACACACCACAATGACTCACACATAGCCACACAGCCTTACACACACTCCACGCACACCCCACACAACTTCACACACACCACACACATCCTCACACACACTCCACACAGCCTCTCACTCACCCCGCACAGCCTCACGCTCACCCCGCACAGCCTCACGCTCACCCCGCACATGCTCACACTCACCCGCTACAGCCTTACACTCACCCGCTACAGCATTACACTCACCCCCTAAAGCCTCACACTCACCCCACACAGCCTCACACTCACCCCACACAGCCTCACACTCACCCCACACAGCCTCACACTCACCCCACACCGCCTCACACTCACCCCACACAGCCTCACACTCACCCCACACAGCCTCACACTCACCCCACACAGCCTCACACACAGCCCACACTCACACCACATAGCCTCACACTCAGCACACACAGACTCACACACAACCCACACAGCCTCACACTCACAACACACACAGCCTCACAGTCGCCCCACACAGCCTCACACGCACCACACACAGCATCTCAGTCACCCCACAAAGCCTCACATACACCCCACACACCCTGACACACACCCCACACAGCCTCACACTCAGTCCGCACAGCCTCACACTCAGTCCGCACAGCCTCACACTCAGTCCGCACAGCCTCACACTCAGTCCGCACAGCCTCACACTCAGTCCGCACAGCCTCACACTCAGTCCGCACAGCCTCACACTCAGTCCGCACAGCCTCACACTCAGTCCGCACAGCCTCACACTCAGTCCGCACAGCCTCACACTCAGTCCGCTCAGCCTCACACTCAGTCCGCTCAGCCTCACACTCAGTCCGCTCAGCCTCACACTCACCCCGCACAGCCTCACACTCTCCCCGCACAGCCTCACACTCTCCCCGCACAGCCTCACACTCACCCGCTACAGCCTCACACTCACCCCGCACAGCCTCACGCTCACCCCGCACAGCCTCACACTCACCCCACACAGCCTCACGCTCACCCCACACAGCCTCACGCTCACCCCGCACAGCCTCACACTCACCCCGCACAGCCTCACACTCTCCCCGCACAGCCTCACACTCTCCCCGCACAGCCTCACACTCAGCCGCTACAGGCTCACACTCACCCCCCACAGCCTCACACTCACCCACACAGCCTCACACTCACCCCCCACAGCCTCACACTCACCCAAAAAACCTCACACTCAATCTACTCAGCCTCACACTCACCTCAAAAACTATACACACACATCCCGCACAGCCTCAAACTCACCCTGCACAGCCTCACACTCACCCCGCACAGCCTCACACTCACCCCGCACAGCCTCACACTCACCCCGCACAGCCTCACACTCACCCGCTACAGCCTCACACTCACCCGCTACAGCCTCACACTCACCCCCTACAGCCTCACACTCACCCCACACAGCCTCAAACTCACCCCACACAGCCTCACACACAGTCCACACTCACACCACATGGCCTCGAACTCACCCCCCACAGCGTCACACTCACCCCCCTCACCCTCACATTCACCCCCCACAGCCTCACACTCACCCCCTACAGCCTCAAACTCACCGCCCACAGCCTCACACACACCACACACAGCCTCACTCTCACCCCACAGCCTCACACGCACCCCCCACAGCCTCACACACACCACACACAGCCTCACTCTAACCCCACACAGACTCTCACACACCCGACACGCACCCTGCACAACCTAACACTCACCCCACACAGCCTCACACACACCTCACACACACCCCACAGTGTCTCACACTCACCCCACAGTGTCTCACACTCACCCCACACAGCCTCACACTCACCCCACACAGCCTCACACTCACCCCACACAGCCTCACACTCACCCCACACAGCCTCACACTCACCCCACACAGCCTCACACTCACCCCACACAGCCTCACACTCACCCCACACAGCCTCACACTCACCCCACACAGCCTCACACTCACCCCACACAGCCTCACACTCACCGCACACAGCCTCACACTCACCGCACACAGCCTCACACTCACCCCACACAGCCTCACACTCACACCACACAGACTCACACTCACCCCACACAGCCTCACACTCACCCCACACAGCCTCACACTCACCCCACACACAACCTCACACTCACCCCACACAGCCTCACACTCACTCCAAACAACCCACACATAGCCTCACACTCACCCCACACACAGACTCACACACACCCCACACAGCCTCACACTCACCCCACACACCCCATATTCACCCCACACACACCCCACACTCATCCCAGACAACCCACACAGCCTCACAATCACCCCGCACAGCCTCACGCTCACCCCGCACAGCCTCACGCTCACCCCGCACAGCCTCACGCTCACCCCGCACAGCCTCACGCTCACCCCGCACAGCCTCACGCTCACCCCGCACTGCCTCACACTCACCCCGCACTGACTCACGCTCACCCCGCACAGCCTCACACTCAATTTACACAGCCTCACACTCACCTCAATCACTATACCCACACATCCCGCAGAACCTCAAATTCACACCGCACAGCCTCACACTCACCCCGCACAGCCTCACACTCGTCCCGCACAGCCTCACACTCACCCTGCACAGCCTCACACTCACCCTGCACAGCCTCACACTCACCCCGCACTGCCTCACACTCACCCCGCACAGCCTCACACTCACCCCGCACAGCCTCACACTCACCCCCTACAGCCTCACACTCACCCCGCGCAGCCTCACACTCACCCAACACAACCTCACACACAGTCCACACTCACACCACACGGCCTCAAACTCACCCCCCACAGCCTCACGCTCACCCCGCACAGCCTCACGCTCACCCCGCACAGCCTCACGCTCACCCCGCACAGCCTCACGCTCACCCCGCACAGCCTCACGCTCACCCCGCACAGCCTCACACTCACCCCACACAGCCTCACACTCACCTCAAACACTGTGCACACACATCCCGCACAGCCTCACACACACCCCACACAGCCACACAACACACACAACCTCACACTCACCACACACAACCTCACACTCACCCCACACAGCCTCACGCTCACCCCACACAGCCTCACGCTCACCCCACACAGCCTCACGCTCACCCCGCACTGACTCACGCTCACCCCGCACAGCCTCACGCTCACCCCGCACAGCCTCATGCTCACCCCGCACAGCCTCACGCTCACCCCGCACAGCCTCACGCTCACCCCGCACAGCCTCACGCTCACCCCGCACAGCCTCACGCTCAGCACATACAGCCTCACACACACCCCACACAGCCTCACATACAGCACAAACAGCCTCACACACACCCCACAAAGACACACACTCACCCACACAGCCTTAAACACACAGCAATCTCACACACACCATGCACTGCCTCACAAACACCCAACACAAACCCCACACACGCCTCACACACGCCCCACACACGCCCCACACACGCCACACACACGCCCCACACACGCCCCACACACGCCCCACACACACCCCACACTCAACAAACACACCCCACACTCACCCCACACAGCCTCACACACAGTCCACACTCACACCACATGGCCTCGAACTCACCCCCCACAGCCTCACACTCACCCCCCTCAGCCTCACATTCACCCCCCACAGCCTCACACTCACCCCCTACAGCCTCAAACTCACCGCCCACAGCCTCACACACACCACACACAGCCTCACTCTAACCCCACACAGACTCTCACACACCCGACACGCACCCTGCACAACCTAACACTCACCCCACACAGCCTCACACACACCTCACACACACCCCACAGTGTCTCACACTCACCCCACAGTGTCTCACACTCACCCCACAGTGTCTCACACTCACCCCACACAGCCTCACACTCACCCCACACAGCCTCACACTCACCCCACACAGCCTCACACTCACCCCACACAGCCTCACACTCACCCCACACAGCCTCACACTCACCCCACACAGCCTCACACTCACCGCACACAGCCTCACACTCACCCCACACAGCCTCACACTCACACCACACAGACTCACACTCACCCCACACAGCCTCACACTCACACCACACAGCCTCACACTCACCCCACACACAACCTCACACTCACCCCACACAGCCTCACACTCACTCCAAACAACCCACACATAGCCTCACACTCACCCCACACACAGACTCACACACACCCCACACAGCCTCACACTCACCCCACACACCCCATATTCACCCCACACACAACCCACACTCATCCCAGACAACCCACACAGCCTCACAATCACCCCGCACAGCCTCATGCTCACCCCGCACAGCCTCACGCTCACCCCGCACAGCCTCACGCTCACCCCGCACAGCCTCACGCTCACCCCGCACAGCCTCACGCTCACCCCGCACTGCCTCACGCTCACCCCGCACTGCCTCACGCTCACCCCGCACTGCCTCACGCTCACCCCGCACAGCCTCACACTCAATCTACACAGCCTCACACTCACCTCAATGACTATACCCACACATCCCGCAGAACCTCAAATTCACACCGCACAGCCTCACACTCACCCTGCAAAGCCTCACACTCATCCCGCACAGCCTCACACTCACCCTGCACAGCCTCACACTCACCCCGCACTGCCTCACACTCACCCCGCACAGCCTCACACTCACCCCCTACAGCCTTACACTCACCCCGCGCAGCCTCGCACTCACCCCGCACAGCCTCACACTCACCCCGCGCAGCCTCATACACAGTCCACACTCACACCACACGGCCTCAAACTCACCCCCCACAGCCTCACGCTCACCCCGCACAGCCTCACGCTCACCCCGCACAGCCTCACGCTCACCCCGCACAGCCTCACGCTCACCCCGCACAGCCTCACGCTCACCCCGCACAGCCTCACGCTCACCCCGCACAGCCTCACGCTCACCCCGCACAGCCTCAAACTCACCCCCCACAGCCTCACGCTCACCCCGCACAGCCTCACGCTCACCCCGCACAGCCTCACGCTCACCCCGCACAGCCTCACGCTCACCCCGCACAGCCTCACGCTCACACCGCACAGCCTCACGCTCACACCGCACAGCCTCACGCTCACCCCGCACAGCCTCACGCTCACCCCGCACAGCCTCACGCTCACCCCGCACAGCCTCACACTCACCCCCACAGCCTCACACTCTCCCCCCGTGGCCTCACACTCACCCCGCACAGCCTCACACTCTCCCCCCATGGCCTCACACTCACCCCGCACAGCCTCACACTCTCCCCCCACAGCCTCACACACACCCAACACTCACCCCATACAGCCTCACACTCACCCCCTATGGCCTCACACTCACCCCGCACAGCCTCACACTCACCCCCACAGCCTCACACTCTCCCCCCACAGCCTCACACACACCCAACACTCACCCCATACAGCCTCACACTCACCCCCTATGGCCTCACGCTCACCCCGCACAGCCTCACGCTCACCCCGCACAGCCTCACACTCACCCCCACAGCCTCACACTCTCCCCCCGTGGCCTCACACTCACCCCGCACAGCCTCACACTCTCCCCCCATGGCCTCACACTCACCCCGCACAGCCTCACACTCTCCCCCCACAGCCTCACACACACCCAACACTCACCCCATACAGCCTCACACTCACCCCCTATGGCCTCACACTCACCCCGCACAGCCTCACACTCACCCCCACAGCCTCACACTCTCCCCCCACAGCCTCACACACACCCAACACTCACCCCATACAGCCTCACACTCACCCCCTATGGCCTCACACTCACCCCGCACAGCCTCACACTCACCCCCACAGCCTCACACTCTCCCCCCACAGCCTCACACACACCCAACACTCACCCCATACAGCCTCACACTCACCTCGCACAGCCTCACACTCACCCCGCACAGGCTCTCACACACACCACAAAGCATCACACTCACCCCGCACAGCCTCACACTCACCCCCCACAGACTCACAATCACGCCCCACAGCCTCACACACAGCCTCACACAGCCTCACACTCACTCCACACGCACCCCACACACACCCTCACACTCAACCCACACTCACCCCACACTCACACCCACACTCACCCCAACACTCACCCCCACACTCACCCCCACACTCACCCCGACACACACTCCCACACACACTCCCACACTCACCCCCACACTCACCCCCACACTCACCCCCACACACACTCCCACACACACTCCCACACACACTCCCACACACACTCCCACACACACTCCCACACACACTCCCTCACACACTCCCACACACCCCCCCAAACACACCCCCACACACAACACACACACTCCCCCACACATAAAACACACAGCCTCACACTCTCAACACACACCCTGCACAGACTCACACACACCCCGCACAGCCTCACACTCACCCCGCGCAGCCTCACACACACCCCGCACAGCCTCACACTCACCCCGCGCAGCCTCACACACACACCACTCAGCCTTACACACACCCAGACTCACACTGCACCGCATCACTCTCACCCCGCACGGCCTCACACTCACCCCTCAAAGCCTCACACTCGCCCACCACAGCTTCACACACAGCCTCACACATCCTCACACTCACTCCACATGCACCCCACACACACCCCACAAACAGCCTCAGACTCACCCCTCACCCACCCCACATACACCCCGACACATACCCCCACACACCCCCACATACACCACCACATACACCCCCACACTCACCCCCACACTCACCCCCACACTCACCCCCACACTCACCCCCACACTCACCCCCACACTCACCCCCACACTCACCCCACACACCCCCACAAACACACCCCCACACACAACACACACACTCCCCCACACATAAAACACACAGCCTCACACACACCGCACAGCCTCACACTCACCCCCCACAGCCTCACACTCACCCCGCACAGCCTCACACTCACCCCGCACAGCCTCACACACAAACCACACAGCCTCACACACACCCCAGACTCACCCTGCACAGCATCACTCTCACCCCACACAGCCTCACACTCACCCCGCACATCCTCACACTCTCCCCCCGCAGCCTCACACTCTCCCCCCGCAGCCTCACACTCTCCCCCCGCAGCCTCACACTCTCCCCCCACAGCCTCACACTCTCCCCCCACAGCCTCACACTCTCCCCCCACAGACTCACACTCTCCCCCCACAGACTCACACTCTCCCCCCACAGACTCACACTCTCCCCCCACAGCCTCACACTCTCCCCCCACAGCCTCACACACACCCAACACTCACCCCACATACACCCCATACAGCCTCACACACACCCCATACAGCCTCACACTCACCCTGCACAGCCTCACACACAACCTGCACAGCATCACACTCACCCCGCACTGCCTCACACTCACCCCGCACAGCCTCACACTCACCCCGCACAGCCTCACACTCACCCCGCACAGCCTCACACTCACCCCGCACAGCCTCACACTCACCCCGCACAGCCTCACACTCACCCCGCACAGCCTCACACTCACCCCGCACAGCCTCACACTCACCCCGCACAGCCTCACACACAAACCCCACAGCCTCACACTCACCCTGCTCAGGCTCATACACACCCCACACACACCCCACAGCCTCACACTCACCCTGCACAGGCTCACACACACACCCCACAGCCTCACACTCACCCTGCACAGGCTCACACACACCCCGCACTGCTCCACACTCACCCCACACTCACCCCACACTCACCCCACACTCACCCCACACTCACCCCACACTCACCCCACACTCACCCCACAAGAACCCCAGACACAGCCACACACCCACACCAAGCACTCCACACAGATGCCACACAGCCTCAGATACAACCCACACAGCCTCACACACCCCGCGCACAGTCTCACACTCACCCCGCACAGCCTCACACACACCCCACACAGCCTCACACTCACACCATCAGCTTCACACACACCCCACACAGCGACACACTCACACCGCACAGCTTCACACACACCCCCCACACGCCCCCCACACACCCCCCACACACCCCCCACACACCCCCCACACAGCCTCACACTCACCCCACACAGCCTCACACTCACCCCACAGAGACTCACACACACCCGGCACAGCCTCACACTCACCCCTCACAGCCTCACACTCACCCCCCACAGCTTCACTCTCACCCCACACAGACGCTCACACACCCGACACTCACCCCACACAGCCTTACACTCACCCCACACACAGCCTCACACTCACCCCACATACACCATCACAATCACACCACACAGACCCCACGCACGCCCCACGCACACACCCCACACAAACAATGCACAGCCTCACACTCATCTCAAACAGCCTCACACTCACCTCAAACAACCTCACACTCCCAACACACGTACTACCCAGCCTCACACTCAATCTACACAGCCTCACACTCACCCTACACACACCCCACACTCACACCACACTCACCCCAAACACCCCACATTCACCCCACACTCATCCCAGACACCCCACACACCCCACATTCACCCCACTCATCCCGCACAGCCTCACACTCACCCCACACAGCCTCACACTCTCCCCCCACAGCCTCACACTCACACGACACTGCCTCACTCTTACCCCGCCCAGACTATCACTCACAAGACACTCACCCCGCACAGCCTCACACTCACCCCGCACAGCCTCACACTCACCCCGCACAGCCTCACACTCACCCCGCACAGCCTCACACTCACCCCGCACAGCCTCACACTCACCCCGCACAGCCTCACACTCACCCCGCACAGCCTCACACACAAACCCCACAGCCTCACACTCACCCTGCTCAGGCTCATACACACCCCACACACACCCCACAGCCTCACACTCACCCTGCACAGGCTCACACACACACCCCACAGCCTCACACTCACCCTGCACAGGCTCACACACAACCCGCACAGCATCACACTCACCCCGCACTGCCTCACACTCACCCCGCACAGCCTCACACTCACCCCGCACAGCCTCACACTCACCCCGCACAGCCTCACACTCACCCCGCACAGCCTCACACTCACCCCGCACAGCCTCACACTCACCCCGCACAGCCTCACACTCACCCCGCACAGCCTCACACTCACCCCGCACAGCCTCACACTCACCCCGCACAGCCTCACACACAAACCCCACAGCCTCACACTCACCCTGCACAGGCTCACACTCACCCCGCACAGCATCACACTCACCCCGCACTGCCTCACACTCACCCCCCCCAGCCTCACACTCACCCCCCCCAGCCTCACACTCACCCCCCACAGCCTCACACTCACCCCCCACAGCCTCACACTCTCCCCCCCACAGCTTTACACTCTCCCTCCACAGCCTCACACTCTCCCTCCACAGCCTCACACTCTCCCCACAGAGCCTCACACTCACCCCCCACAGCCTCACACTCTCCCCCCCACAGCCTCACATTCTCCCTCCACAGCCTCACATTCTCCCTCCACAGCCTCACACTCTCCCTCCACAGCCTCACAGTCTCCCCACAGAGCCTCACACTCTCCCCCCCACAGCCTCACACTCTCCCCACGCGGCCTCACATTCTCCCTCCACAGCCTCACATTCTCCCTCCACAGCCTCACATTCTCCCTCCACAGCCTCACACTCTCCACCCACAGCCTCACACTCTCCATCCACAGCTTCACACTCTCCATCCACAGCTTCACAGTCTCCAGACACAGCCTCACACTCACCCAATACTCAACCCACACTCACCCCCCACAGCCTCACACTCACCCCCCCCACAGCCTCACACACACCCCCCACAGCCTCACACTCACCCCCCCCACAGCCTCACACTCACCCCCCACAGCCTCAGACTCTCCCCCCACAGCCTCACACTCACCCCCCACAGCCTCACACTCTCCACCCACAGCCTCACACTCACCCCCCACAGCCTCACACTCACCCCCCACAGCCTCACACTCACCCCTCACAGCCTCACACTCACCCCCCACAGCCTCACACTCACCCCCCACAGCCTCACACACAGCCTCACAAAGCCTCACACTCACTCCACACGCACCCCACACACACTCCACACACAGCCTCACACTCACCCCACACCCACCCCACATACAGCCCCACACACACCCCACACTCACCCCCACACTCACCCCCTCACACAATCCCACACACACTCCCACACACCCCCCCAAACACACCCCCACACACAACACACACACTCCACCACACATAAAACACACAGCCTCACACTCGCAACACACACCCCGCACAGCCTCACGCTCACCCCCCCACAGCCTCACACTCACCCCCCACAGCCTCATGCTCACCCCCCCACAGCCTCACACTCACCCCCCACAGCCTCACACTCACCCCCCACAGCCTCATGCTCACCCCCCCACAGCCTCACACTCACCCCGCACTGCCTCACTCTCACCCCGCCCAGACTATCACACACAAGACACTCACCCCGCACAGCCTCACACTCACCCCGCACAGCCTCACACTCACCCCGCACAGCCTCACACTCACCCCGCACAGCCTCACACTCAGCCCGCACAGCCTCACACTCAGCCCGCACAGCCTCACACTCACCCCGCACAGCCTCACACTCACCCCGCACAGCCTCACACTCACCCCGCACAGCCTCACACTCACCCCGCACAGCCTCACACTCACCCCGCACAGCCTCACACTCACCCCGCCCAGACGATCACACACACCCCACAGCCTCACACTCACCCCCCACAGCCTCACACTCACCCCCCACAGCCTCACACTCACCCCCCACAGCCTCACACTCACCCTGCACAGCCTCACACTCTCCCTCCACAGCCTCACACTCTCCCTCCACAGCCTCACTCTCCCCACAGAGCCTCACACTCTCCCCCCACAGCCTCATACTCTCCCTTCACAGCCTCACATTCTCCCTCCACAGCCTCACACTCTCCCTCCACAGCTTCACAGTCTACCCACACAGCCTCACACTCTCCACACACAGCCTCACACTCTCCAGACACAGCCTCACACACACCCAATACTCAACCCACATACACCCCATATAGCCTCACACTCACCCCCCACAGCCTCACACTCACCCCTCACAGCCTCACACACAGCCTCACAAAGCCTCACACTCATTCCACACGCACCCCACACACACTCCACACACAGCCTCACACTCACCCCACACCCACCCCACATACAGCCCCACATACAGCCCCACATACAGCCCCACATACAGCCCCACATACAGCCCCACACTCACCCCCACACTCACCCCCTCACACACTCCCACACACACTCCCACACACACTCCCACACACACTCCCACACACACTCCCACACACACTCCCACACACACTCCCACACACACTCCCACACACACTCCCACACACACCCCCCCAAACACAACCCCACACACAACACACACACTCCCCCACACATAAAACACACAGACTCACACTCACAACACTCACCCTGCACAGCCTCACACTCACACCGCACAGCCTCACACTCACCCCGCACAGCCTCACGCTTACCCCGCGCAGCCTCACACACACCACCCACAGCCTCACACTCACCCCCCACAGCCTCACACACTGCCTCACACAGCCTCACACTCACTCCACACATACCCCACACACACCCCACACACAGCCTCACACTCACCCCACATACACCCCCACACTCACCCCCACACTCAACCCCACACTCAACCCCACACTCAACCCCACACTCAACCCCATACAAACCTCCACACACACTCCCAAACACACTCCCAAACACACTCCCACACACACTCCCACACACACTCCCACACACACTCCCACACACACACCCACACACACACCCACACACACACCCACACACACACCCACACACAACACACACACTCCCCCACACATAAAACACACAGACTCACACTCACAACACTCACCCCGCACAGCCTCACACTCACCCCGCACTACCTCACGCTCACCCCGCGCAGCCTCTCACACACCCCACACAGCCTCACACACACACCACACAGCCTCACACACACACCACACAGCCTCACACACACCCCAGACTCACCCTGCACGGCCTCACTCTCACCCCGCACGGCCTCACACTCATCCCACATGGCCTCACGCTCACCCCACATGGCCTCACACTCACCCCACATGGCCTCACACTCACCCCCCACAGCCTCACCCTCGCACCTCATAGCCTCACACTCACCCCGCACAGCCTCACACTCACCCCGCACAGGCTCACACACACACCGCAAAGCCTCACACTCACCCCCCACAGCCTCACACTCACCCACCACAGTCTCACACTCACCTCCCACAGCCTCACACACACTCCGCAAGCACCTCATACACACCCCGCACAGCCTCACATACAACCCACACAGCCACACACTCACCCTGCACAGCCTCACACACACCTCACACACCCCACACTCACCCCACACTCACCCCACACTCACCCCACACGAACCCCACACGAACCCCACACGAACCCCACACGAACCCCACACGAACCCCACACGCACCCAACACACCCACACCAAGCACTCCACACAGACGCCACACAGCCTCACATACAACCCACACAGTCTCACACACACCCCACACAGCCTCACACACACCCCGCACAGACTCACGCTCACACCACACAGCCTCACACTCACCCCACACAGCCTCACACTCACCCCGCACAGCCTTACACTCACCTCAAACACTATACACACACATCCCGCACAGCCTCACACACACCCCACACAGCCACACAACCCATACAACCTCACACTCACCCCACACACACCCCACACTCACCCCACACTCACCCCACACTCACCCCACACTCACCCCACACTCACCCCACACTCACCCCACACTCACCCCACACTCACCCCACACTCACCCCACACTCACCCCACACAAACCCAACACAAACCCAACACAAACCCCACAAACACACCAAGCACTCCACACACACCCCGCACAGCCTCACACTCACCCCGCACAACCTCACACACACCCCGCACAGCCTCACATACAACCCACACAGCCTCACACTCACCCCGCACAACCTCACACACACCCCGCACAGCCTCACACTCACCCCGCACAACCTCACACACACCCCGCACAGCCTGACACTCAACCCGCACAGCCTCACACTCACCCCGCGCAGCCTCACACTCACCCCGCACAGTCTCACACACACCCCGCACAGCCTCATACACACCCCGCACAGCCTCACACACACCCCGCACAGCCTCACACTCACCCCGCACAGCCTCACACTCACCCCGCACAGCCTCACACTAACCCCGCACAGCCTCACACTCACCCCACACAGCCTCACGCTCACCCCACACAGCCTCACACTCACCCCGCACAGCCTCACGCTCACCCCGCACAGCCTCACACTCACCCTACACAGACTCACGCTCACCCCACACAGCCTCACGTTCACCCCACACAGCCTCACACTCACCCCGCGCAGCCTCACGCTCTCCCCGCGCAGCCTCACGCTCACCCCACACAGCATCACACACACCCCGCACAGCCTCACACTCACCCCGCACAGTCTCACACACACCCCACACAGCCTCACGCTCACCCCGCACAGCCTCACACTCACCCTACACAGACTCACGCTCACCCCACACAGCCTCACGCTCACCCCACACAGCCTCACACTCTCCCCGCGCAGCCTCACGCTCTCCCCGCGCAGCCTCACGCTCACCCCACACAGCATCACACACACCCCGCACAGCCTCACACTCACCCCGCACAGCCTCACACTCACCCCGCACAGCCTCACACTCACCCCGCACAGCCTCACACTCTCCCCGCACAGCCTCACACTCTCCCCGCGCAGCCTCACGCTCTCCCCACACTCACCCCACACTCACCCCACACTCACCCCACACTCACCCCACACTCACCCCACACTCACCCCACACTCACCCCACACTCACCCCACACTCACCCCACACTCACCCCACACCCACCCCACACCCACCCCACACCCACCCCACACGAACCCCACACGAACCCCACACGAACCCCACACGAACCCCACACGAACCCCACACACACACCCACACCAAGCACTCCACACACACCCCGCACAGCCTCACACTCACCCCGCACAGCCTCACACATACCCCGCACAGCCTCACACTCACCCCGCACAGCCTCACACTCACCCCGCACAGCCTCACACTCACCCCGCACAGCCTCACACTCACCCCGCACAGCCTCACATACAACCCGCACAGCCTCACACTCACCCCGCACAGCCTCACACTCACCCCGCACAGCCTCACATACAACCCACACAGCCTCACACTCACCCCGCACAGCCTCACACTCACTCCACATGCACCTCACACACACCCCACAAACAGTCTCACACTCAACCCACACCCACCCCACATACACCCCCACACACACCCCCACACACACTCCCACACACACTCCCACACACACTCCCACACACACTCCCACACACACTCCCGCACACAATCCCATACACACTCCCACACCCCCCCCCAAACACACACCCACACACAACACACACACTCCCCCACACATAAAACACACAGCCTCACACTCACAACACACACCCTGCACAGCCTCACACTCACCCCACAGAGTCTCACACTTACCCCCCACAGCCTCACACACAGCCGCACACAGCCTCACACTCACTCCACACGCACCTCACACACACCCCACAAACAGCCTCACAATCACCCCTCACCCACCCGACATACACCCCCACATACACCACCACATAGACCGCCACATACACCCCCACACTCACCCCCACACTCACCCCCACACTCACCCCCACACTCACCCCCACACACACTCCCACACACACTCCCACACACACTCCCACACACACTCCCACACACTCCCCCACACACTCCCCCACACACAACACACAAACTCCCCCACACATAAAACACACACTCACACTCACAACACACACCCCGCACACCCTCACACTCACCCCACACAGCCTCATACTCACCCCCACAGCCTCACACTCACCCCCCACAGCCTCACACTCACCCCCCACAGCCTCACACTCAACCCCCACAGCCTCACACTCACCCCGCACAGCCTCACATTCTCCCCCCACATCCTCTCACTCACAACACACACCCCGCACAGCCTCACACTCACATCACACAGCCTAACACTCACCCCACACAGCCTCACACTCATCCCGCACAGCCTCACACTCACCCCACACAGCCTCACACTCAATCTAGACAGATTCAAGCTCAATCTACAAAACGTCACACTCAATTTTCACAGCCTCACACTCACCACAAACACTCCACACTCACCCCGCACAGCCTCACACTCACCCCGCACAGCCTCACACGCACCCCGCACTCACCCCGCACAGTGTCACACTCACGCCGCACAGCCTCAGACTCTCCCCCCACAGCCACACACTCTCCTCCCACAGCCTCACACTCTCCACACACAGCCTCACACTCACCCCACACAGCCTCACACTCTCCCCACACAGACTCACACTCTCCCCCCACAGCCTCACAAACACCCAACACTCAACACACATACACCCCATACAGCCTCACACTCACCCTACACAGCCTCACACTCACCCCGCACAGCCTCACACTCTCCCCCCACAGCCACTCACAAACCCCAGACACACCCTGCACAGCATCACTCTCACCCCGCACGGCCTCACACTCACCCCACATGGCCTCACACTCACCCCACATGGCCTCACACTCACCCCACATGGCCTCACACTCACCCCCCACAGCCTCACCCTCACTCCCCATAGCCTCACATCACCTCGCACAGCCTCACACACACCCCGCAAAGCCTTACACTCACCCCAGACTCACCCTGCACAGCATCAGTCTCACCCCGCACGGCCTCACACTCAGCCCCCACAGCCTCACACACAGCCTCACACAGCCTCACACTCACTCCACCCACACCCACCTCACATACTCCACCACACTCACCCCCACACTCACCCCCACACTCACCCCCACACTCACCCCCACACTCACGCCCACACTCACGCCCACACTCACGCCCACACTCACGCCCACACTCACCCCCACACTCACCCCCACACTCACCCCCACACTCCCCCACACATAAAACACACAGCCTCACACTCACAACACACATCCCGCACAGCCTCACACTCAATCTACACAGATTCACACTCAATCTACAAAACCTCACACTCAATTTACACAGCCTCACACTCACCCCAAACACTCCACACTCACCCCGCACAGCCTCACACTCACGCCGCACAGCCTCACACTCTCCCCCCACAGCCTCACACTCTCCCCCCACAGCCTCACACTCTCCCGCCACAGCCTCACACTCTCCCGCCACAGCCTCACACTCTCCCGCCACAGCCTCACACTCTCCCCCCACAGCCTCACTCTCACCCCACACAGCCTCACACTCTCCCCCCACAGCCTCACACTCACCCCACACAGCCTCACATTCTCCCCCCACAGCCTCACACTCTCCTCCCACAGCCTCACACACACCCAACACTCACCCAACATACACCCCATACAGCCTAACACTCTCCCCCCACAGCCTCACACTCTCCCCCCCACTCTCTCCCCACAGCCTCACACTCTCTCCCCACAGCCTCACACTCTCCCCCCTCAGCCTCACAGTCGCCCCCCACAGCCTCACACACACCCAACATTCACCCCCATACTCCCCATACAGCATCACACTACCCCACACAGCCTCACACTCACCCCACACAGCCTCACACTCACAACACACAGCCTCACACTCACCCCCTACAGCCTCACACTCACCCCACACAGCCTCACACTCACCACACACAGCCTCACACTCACCACACACAGCCTCACACTCAGCAAACACGCACCCTCATACACAACCCACTCAGCCTCACACTCACAACACACACAGCCTCACAGTCACCCCACACACAGCCTCACACTCACACCACACAGCCTCACACACACCCCACAAAGACTCACACTCATACACACAGCCTTACACACACTCCCCACAGCCTCACTCACCCCGCACAGCCTCACTCTCACCCCACACAACTTCGCACACTCCACACACAGCCTCACACACATTCCACACAGCCTCTCACTCACACAACACAGCCTCACACACATTCCACACAGCCTCTCACTCACCCCGCACAGCCTCACACACACACTCCACACAGCTTCTCATTCACCCCACACAGCCTCACACTCACCCCACACAGCCTCCCACTCACTCCACACAGCCTCATGCACACCACACACAGCCTCACACACACTCCACACAGCTTCTCATTCACCCCACACAGCCTCACACTCACTCCACACAGCCTCATGCACACCACACACAGCGTCACACTCTCCACCCACAGCCTCACGCTCACCCCACACAGCCTCACACTCACCCCACACAGCCTCACACTCACCCCACACAGCCTCACACTCTCCCCCCCACAGCCTCACACTCTCCCCCCCCACAGCCTCACAGTCTCCCCCCCACAGCCTCACACTCACCCACACAGCCTCACACTCACCCACACAGCCTCACACTCTCCCCCCACAGCCTCACAATCTCCCCCCACAGCCTCACAATCTCCCCCCACAGCCTCACAATCTCCCCCCACAGCCTCACACTCTCCCCCCAGAGCCTCACACTCTCCACCCACAGCCTCACACACACCCAACACTCAACCCACATACACCCCATACAGCCTCACACTCACACCCCACACAGCCTCACACACACCCCATACAGCCTAACACTCACAACACACAGCCTCACACTCACCCCACACAGCCTCACACTCACCCAACACTCAACCCACATACACCCCATACAGCCTAACACTCACACCACACAGCCTCACACTCACCCACACAGCCTCACACTCACTCCACACGCACCTCACACACACCCCACAAACAGCCTCACACTCACTCCTCACCCACCCGACATACACCCCCACATACATCCCCACACTCACCCCCACACTCACCCCCACACTCACCCCCACACTCACCCCCACACTCACCCCCACACTCACCCCCACACTCACCCCCACACTCACCCCCACACTCACCCCCACACACACTCCCACACTCAACCCCACACACAACACACACACTCCCCCACACATAAAACACACAGACTCACACTCACAACACACACCCCGCACAGCCTCACACTCACCCCGCACAGCCTCACACTCACCCCCCACAGCCTCACACTCACCCCCCACAGCCTCACACTCAACCCCCACAGCCTCACACTCACCCCGCACAGCCTCACATTCTCCCCCCACATCCTCTCACTCACAACACACACCCCGCACAGCCTCACACTCATCACACAGCCTAACACTCACCCCACACAGCCTCACAATCACCCCGCACAGCCTCACACTCACCCCGCACAGCATCACATTTACCCCGCACAGCCTCACACTCAATCTAGACAGATTCAAGCTCAATCTACAAAACGTCACACTCAATTTTCACAGCCTCACACTCACCACAAACACTCCACACTCACCCAGCACAGCCTCACACGCACCCCGCACAGCGTCACACTCACGCCGCACAGCCTCAGACTCTCCCCCCACAGCCATACACTCTCCTCCCACAGCCTCACACTCTCCACACACAGCCTCACACTCACCCCACACAGCCTCACACTCTCCCCACACAGACTCACACTCTCCCCCCACAGCCTCACACACACCCAACACTCAACCCACATACACCCCATACAGCCTCACACTCACCCTACACAGCCTCACACTCACCCCGCACAGCCTCACACTCTCCCCCACAGCCTCTCAAACACCCCAGACTCACCCTGCACGGACTCACTCTCACCCCGCACGGCCTCACTCTCACCCCGCACGGCCTCACTCTCACCCCGCACGGCCTCACTCTCACCCCGCACGGCCTCACTCTCACCCCGCACGGCCTCACTCTCACCCCGCACGGCCTCACTCTCACCCCGCACGGCCTCACTCTCACCCCGCACGACCTCACACTCACCCCACAGGGCCTCACACTCACCCCCCACAGCCTCACACTCACCTCGCACAGCTTCACACTCACACCGCATAGGCTCACACACACCCCGCAAAGCCTTACACTCACCCCAGACTCACCCTGCACAGCCTCACACTCACCCCCCACAGCCTCACACTCACCCCGCACAGGCTCACACACACCCCGCACAGGCTCACACACACCCCGCAAAGCCTTACACTCACCCCCCACAGCCTCACACTCACTCCCACAGCCTCACACAGCCTCACACTCACTCAACCCACATACACCCCCACATACACCCCCACATACACCCCCACATACACCCCCACACTCACCCCCACACTCACCCCCACACTCACCCCCACACTCACCCCCACACACACTCCCACACTCACCCCCACACACACTCCCACACACACTCCCACACACACTCCCACACACCCCCCCCCACACACAACACACACACACCCCCACACATAAAACACACAGCCTCACACTCACAACACACACCCCGCACAGACTCTCACTCACCCCCCACAGCCTCACACTCACCCCCCACAGCCACACACTCACCACCCACAGCCTCACACTCACCCCGCACAGCCTCACACTCACCCCGCACAGCCTCACATTTCCACCACACAGCCTCACACTCACCCCGCACAGCCTCACACTCACCCCGCACAGCCTCACACTCACCCCGCACAGCCTCACACTCACCCCGCACAGCATCACACTCACCCCGCACAGCCTCACACTCAATCTACACAGATTCACACTCAATCTACAAAACTTCACACTCAATTTACACAGCCTCACACTCACCCCAAACGCTCCACACTCACCCCGCATAGCCTCTCACTCACGCCGCACAGCCTCACACTCACCCCGCACAGCCTCACACTCACCCCACACACAGCTTCACACACTCCACCCACAGCCTCAAACTCACCACACACAGCCTCACACTCTCCCCCGCACAGCCTCACACTCTCCCCCAACAGCCTCACACTCACCCCGCACAGCCTCACACTCTCCCCCGCACAGCCTCACACTCTCCCCCAACAGCCTCACACTCACCCCGCACAGCCTCACACTCTCCCCCGCACAGCCTCACACTCTCCCCCAACAGCCTCACACTCACCCCGCACAGCCTCACACTCTCCCCCGCACAGCCTCACACTCTCCCCCAACAGCCTCACACTCTCCCCCAACAGCCTCACACTCTCCCCCAACAGCCTCACACTCACTCCACACAGCCTCATGCACACCACACACAGCCTCACACACTCTCCACACAGCTTCTCATTCACCCCACACAGCCCCACACACACCACACACAGCCTCACACTCACTCCACACAGCCTCACACTCACCCCACACAGCCTCACACACACCACACACAGCCTCACACTCTCCACACACAGCCTCACACTCACCCCACACAGCCTCACACTCTCCCACCACAGCCTCACACTCTCCCCCCACAGCCTCACACTCTCCCACCACAGCCTCACACACACCCAACACTCACCCCACATACACCCCATACAGCCTCACACTCACCCCACACAGCCTCACACTCTCCCCCCACAGCATCACACACAGCCTCACACAGCCTCACACACACCCAACACTCACCCCACATACACCCCATACAGCCTCACAATCACGCCACACAGCCTCACACTCACCCCCCACAGCATCACACACAGCCTCACACAGCCTCACACTCACTCCACACGCACCCGACACACACCCCGCACACAGCCTCACACTCACCCCACACCCACCCCACATACACCCCCACACTCACCCCCACACACACTCCCACACACACTCCCACACACGCTCCCATGCACACTCCCACACACCCCCACAAACACACCCCCTACACACAACACACACACTCACCCAAACATAAAACACACAGCCTCACACTCACAACACACACCCCGCACAGCCTCACACACACCCTGCACAGCCTCACACACATCCCGCACAGCCTCACGCTCACCCCGCGCAGCCTCACACTCACCCCGCACAGCCTCACACACACCCCACACAGCCTCACACACATCCATGACTCACCCTGCACAGCCTCACACTCATCCCGCACGGCCTCACACTCATCCCACATGGCCTCACACTCACCCCACATGGCCTCACACTCACCCCCCACGGCCTCAACCTCACCCCTCATGGTCTCACACTCACCCCGCACAGCCTCACCCCCCCACCACAGGCTCACACACACACCGCAAAGCATCACACTCACCCCCCACAGCCTCACACTCACCCCACAAAGCCTCACACTCACCCCCCACAGCCTCACACTCACCCCCCACAGCCTCACACTCACCCCCCACAGCCTCACACACAGCCTCACACAGCCTCACACTCACTCCACATGCACCCCACATAGACCCCCACATATACCCCCACACACACCCCCACACTCACCCCCACACTCACCCCCACACTCACTCCAGCACTCACCCCCACACTCACCCCCACACACACTCCCACACACACTCCCACACACCCCCCCCACACACAACCCCACACACAACACACACACACCCCCACACATAAAACACACAGCCTCACACTCAGAACACACACCCCGCACAGATTCTCACTCACCCCCCACAGCCTCACACTCACCCCCCACAGCCACACACTCACCACCCACAGCCTCACACTCACTCCACACAGCCTCACACACTCTCCACACAGCTTCTCATTCACCCCACACAGCCTCACACACACCACACACAGCCTCACACTCACTCCACACAGCCTCACACTCACCCCACACAGCCTCACACTCACCCCACACAGCCTCACACTCTCCACACACAGCCTCACACTCACCCCACACAGCCTCACACTCTCCCCCCACAGCCTCACACTCTCCCACCACAGCCTCACACACACACCCAACACTCACCCCACATACACCCCATACAGCCTCACACTCACCCCACACAGCCTCACACTCACTCCACACAGCCTCACACTCTCCCCCCACAGTATCACACACAGCCTCACACAGCCTCACACACATCCAACACTCACCCCACATACACCCCATACAGCCTCACACTCACGCCACACAGCCTCACACTCACCCCCCACAGCATCACACACAGCCTCACACAGCCTCACACTCACTCCACACGCACCCGACACACACCCCGCACACAGCCTCACACTCACCCCACACCCACCCCACATACACCCCCACACTCACCCCCACACACACTCCCACACACACTCCCACACACGCTCCCATGCACACTCCCACACACCCCCACAAACACACCCCCACACACAACACACACACTCACCCAAACATAAAACACACAGCCTCACACTCACAACACACACCCCGCACAGCCTCACACACACTCTGCACAGCCTCACACACATCCCGCACAGCCTCACGCTCACCCCGCGCAGCCTTACACTCACCCCGCACAGCCTCACACTCACCCCGCGCAGACTCACACACACCCCACACAGCCTCACAATCACCCCGCACAGCCTCACAATCACCCCGCACAGCCTCACACTCACCCCGCACAGCCTCACATTCTCCCCCCACAGCCTCACACTCACAACACACACCCCGCACAGCCTCACACTCACATCACACAGCCTAACACTCACCCCACACAGCCTCACACTCACCCCGCACAGCCTCACACTCACTCCGCACAGCCTCACACTCACCCCACACGGCCTCACACTCAATCTACACAGATTCAAACTCAATCTACAAAACGTCACACTCAATTTACACAGCCTCACACTGACCCCAAACACTCCACAATCACCCCGCACAGCCTCACACTCACCCCGCACAGCGTCACACTCACCCCGCACAGCGTCACACTCACCCCGCACAGCGTCACACTCACCCCGCAAAGCGTCACACTCACGCCGCACAGCCTCACACTCTCCCCCCACAGCCACACTCTCCCCCCACAGCCTCACACTCTCCCCCCACAGCCTCACACTCTCCCCCCACAGCCTCACACTCTCCACCCACCGCCTCACACTCACCCCCCACAGCCTCACACACACCCCACACAGCCTCACACTCTCCCCCCACAGCCTCACACTCTCCACCCACAGCCTCACACTCTCCCACCACAGCCTCTCACTCACTCCACACGCACCCCACACACACCCCACAATCTCACACTCACCCCCACACTCACCGCCGCACACACTCCCCGCCGCACACACTCCCGCACACATTACCACACACACTCCCGCACACATTCCCACACACCCCCCCACACACACCCCCACACACACACCCCCAAACACACCCCCACACACAACACGCAGACTCCCACACACACACCCACACACACTCCCACACAGCCTCACACACACCCCCACACACACCCCCCCAAACACACCCCCACACACAACACACACACTCCCACACACACTCCCACACACACTCCCACACACCCCCCCACACAAACCCTCCCACACACCCCCCCAATCACACCCCCACACACACTCCCACACACCCCCCCAAACACACCCCCACACACAACACACACACTCCCCCACACATAAAACACAGAGCCTCACACTCATAGCACACACCCCACACAGCCTCACAATCACCCCGCACAGCCACACACACACCCCACACAGCCACACACACACCCCACACAGCCTCACACTCACCCCACACATCCTCACACTCACCCCCCACTACCTCACGCTCACCCCCAACATCCTCACACTCTCCCCCCACAGCCTCACACTCACCCCCCACAGCCTCACACTCTCAACACACACCCCGCACAGCCTCACACTCACATCACACAGCCTAACACTCAATCTGCACAGATTCACACTCAATCTACAAAAAGTCACACTCAATTTACACAGCCTCACACTCACCCCAAACACTTCACACTCACCCCGCACAGGCTGTCACTCACGCCTCACAGCCTCACACACAGCCTCACACAGCCTCACACTCACTCCACACGCACCCCACACACACCCCACACACAGCCTCACACTCACCCCACATACACCCCCACACTCACCCCCACACTCACCCCCACACTCAACCCCACACTCACCCCCACACTCACCCCCACACTCACCCCCACACACACTCCCACACACACTCCCACACACACTCCCACACACACTCCCACACACACTCCCACACACCCCCCCCAAACACACCCCCACACACAACACACACACTCCCCCACACATAAAACAAACAGCCTCACACTCACAACACACACCCCGCACAGCCTCACACACACCTCGTACAGCCTCACACTCACCCCGCGCAGCCTCACACACACACCACTCAGTCTTACACACACACAGACTCACACTGCACCGCATCACTCTCACCCCGCACGGCCTCACACTCACCCCTCAAAGCCTCACACTCGCCCACCACAGCTTCACACACAGCCTCACACATCCTCACACTCACTCCACATGCACCCCACACACACCCCACAAACAGCCTCACACTCACCCCTCACCCACCCCACATACACCCCGACACACACCCCCACTTACCCCCACACTCACCCCCACATACCCCCACACTCACCCCCACACTCACCCCCACACTCACCCCCACACTCACCCCCACACTCACCCCCACACTCACCCCCACACTCACCCCCACACTCACCCCCACACACACTCCACACACCCCCCCAAACAAACCCCCACACACAACACACACACTCCCCCACACATAAAACACACAGCCTCACACTCACAACAGACACACCGCACAGCCTCACACTCACCCCGCACAGCCTCACACTCACCCCGCACAGCCTCACACTCACCCCGCGCAGCCTCACACACACACCACACAGCCTCACACACACACCACACAGCCTCACACACACCCCACACAGCCTCACACTCTCCCCCCGCAGCCTCACACTCTCCCCCCACAGCCTCACACTCTCCCCCCACAGACTCAAATTCTCCCCCCACAGCCTCACACTCTCCCCCCACAGCCTCACACTCTCCCCCCACAGCCTCACACACACCCAACACTCACCCCACATACACCCCATACAGCCTCACATACACCCCATACAGCCTCACACACACCCCATACAGCCTCACACACACCCCATACAGCCTCACACTCACCCCACACAGCCTCACACTCACCCCACATGGCCTCACACTCACCCCCTCAGCCTCACCCTCACCCCCCATAGCCTCACACTCACCCCGCACAGCCTCAGACTCACCCTGCACAGGCTCACACACACCCCGCAAAGTCTCACACTCAACCCCCACAGCCTCACACTCACCCCCTAGGCTTCACACTCACCCCCCACAGCCTCACACTCACCCCCCACAGCCTCACACACAGCCTCACACAGCCTCGCACTCACTCCACACGCACCCCACACAAACCCCACAAACAGCCTCACACTCACAACACACACCCCGCACAGCCTCACACACACCCTGCACAGCCTCACACACATCCCGCACAGCCTCATTCTCACCCCGCGCAGCCTTACACTCACCCCGCACAGCCTCACACTCACCCCGCGCAGACTCACACACACCCCACACAGCCTCACAATCACCCCGCACAGCCTCACAATCACCCCGCACAGCCTCACACTACCCCGCACAGCCTCACACTCACCCCGCACAGCCTCACACTCACCCCGCACAGCCTCACACTCACCCCGCACAGCCTCACATTCTCCCCCCACAGCCTCACACTCACAACACACACCCCGCACAGCCTCACACTCACATCACACAGCCTAACACTCACCCCACACAGCCTCACACTCACCCCGCACAGCCTCACACTCACTCCGCACAGCCTCACACTCACCCCACACGGCCTCACACTCAATCTACACAGATTCAAACTCAATCTACAAAACGTCACACTCAATTTACACAGCCTCACACTGACCCCAAACACTCCACAATCACCCCGCACAGCCTCACACTCACCCCGCACAGCCTCACACTCACCCCGCACAGCGTCACACTCACCCCGCACAGCGTCACACTCACCCCGCAAAGCGTCACACTCACGCCGCACAGCCTCACACTCTCCCCCCACAGCCACACACTCTCCCCCCACAGCCTCACACTCACCCCCCACAGCCTCACAATCTCCCCCCACAGCCTCACACTCTCCACCCACCGCCTCACACTCAACCCCACAGCCTCACACACACCCCACACAGCCTCACACTCTCCCCCCACAGCCTCACACTCTCCACCCACAGCCTCACACTCTCCCACCACAGCCTCTCACTCACTCCACACGCACCCCACACACACCCCACAATCTCACACTCACCCCCACACTCACCGCCGCACACACTCCCCGCCGCACACACTCCCGCACACATTACCACACACACTCCCGCACACATTCCCACACACCCCCCCACACACACCCCCACACACACACCCCCAAACACACCCCCACACACAACACGCAGACTCCCACACACACACCCACACACACTCCCACACAGCCTCACACACACCCCCACACACACCCCCCCAAACACACCCCCACACACAACACACACACTCCCACACACACTCCCACACACACTCCCACACACCCCCCCACACAAACCCTCCCACACACCCCCCCAATCACACCCCCACACACACTCCCACACACCCCCCCAAACACACCCCCACACACAACACACACACTCCCCCACACATAAAACACAGAGCCTCACACTCATAGCACACACCCCACACAGCCTCACAATCACCCCGCACAGCCACACACACACCCCACACAGCCACACACACACCCCACACAGCCTCACACTCACCCCACACATCCTCACACTCACCCCCCACTACCTCACGCTCACCCCCAACATCCTCACACTCTCCCCCCACAGCCTCACACTCACCCCCCACAGCCTCACACTCTCAACACACACCCCGCACAGCCTCACACTCACATCACACAGCCTAACACTCAATCTGCACAGATTCACACTCAATCTACAAAAAGTCACACTCAATTTACACAGCCTCACACTCACCCCAAACACTTCACACTCACCCCGCACAGGCTGTCACTCACGCCTCACAGCCTCACACACAGCCTCACACAGCCTCACACTCACTCCACACGCACCCCACACACACCCCACACACAGCCTCACACTCACCCCACATACACCCCCACACTCACCCCCACACTCACCCCCACACTCAACCCCACACTCACCCCCGCACTCACCCCCACACTCACCCCCACACACACTCCCACACACACTCCCACACACACTCCCACACACACTCCCACACACACTCCCACACACCCCCCCCAAACACACCCCCACACACAACACACACACTCCCCCACACATAAAACAAACAGCCTCACACTCACAACACACACCCCGCACAGCCTCACACACACCTCGTACAGCCTCACACTCACCCCGCGCAGCCTCACACACACACCACTCAGTCTTACACACACACAGACTCACACTGCACCGCATCACTCTCACCCCGCACGGCCTCACACTCACCCCTCAAAGCCTCACACTCGCCCACCACAGCTTCACACACAGCCTCACACATCCTCACACTCACTCCACATGCACCCCACACACACCCCACAAACAGCCTCACACTCACCCCTCACCCACCCCACATACACCCCGACACACACCCCCACTTACCCCCACACTCACCCCCACATACCCCCACACTCACCCCCACACTCACCCCCACACTCACCCCCACACTCACCCCCACACTCACCCCCACACTCACCCCCACACTCACCCCCACACTCACCCCCACACTCACCCCCACACTCACCCCCACACACACTCCACACACCCCCCCAAACAAACCCCCACACACAACACACACACTCCCCCACACATAAAACACACAGCCTCACACTCACAACAGACACACCGCACAGCCTCACACTCACCCCGCACAGCCTCACACTCACCCCGCACAGCCTCACACTCACCCCGCACAGCCTCACACTCACCCCGCGCAGCCTCACACACACACCACACAGCCTCACACACACACCACACAGCCTCACACACACCCCACACATCCTCACACTCTCCCTCCGCAGCCTCACACTCTCCCCCCACAGCCTCACACTCTCCCCCCACAGACTCAAATTCTCCCCCCACAGCCTCACACTCTCCCCCCACAGCCTCACACTCTCCCCCCACAGCCTCACACACACCCAACACTCACCCCACATACACCCCATACAGCCTCACATACACCCCATACAGCCTCACACACACCCCATACAGCCTCACACACACCCCATACAGCCTCACACTCACCCCACACAGCCTCACACTCACCCCACATGGCCTCACACTCACCCCCTCAGCCTCACCCTCACCCCCCATAGCCTCACACTCACCCCGCACAGCCTCAGACTCACCCTGCACAGGCTCACACACACCCCGCAAAGTCTCACACTCAACCCCCACAGCCTCACACTCACCCCCTAGGCCTCACACTCACCCCCCACAGCCTCACACTCACCCCCCACAGCCTCACACACAGCCTCACACAGCCTCGCACTCACTCCACACGCACCCCACACAAACCCCACAAACAGCCTCACACTCACAACACACACCCCGCACAGCCTCACACACACCCTGCACAGCCTCACACACATCCCGCACAGCCTCATTCTCACCCCGCGCAGCCTTACACTCACCCCGCACAGCCTCACACTCACCCCGCGCAGACTCACACACACCCCACACAGCCTCACAATCACCCCGCACAGCCTCACAATCACCCCGCACAGCCTCACACTCACCCCGCACAGCCTCACACTCACCCCGCACAGCCTCACACTCACCCCGCACAGCCTCACACTCACCCCGCACAGCCTCACACTCACCCCGCACAGCCTCACATTCTCCCCCCACAGCCTCACACTCACAACACACACCCCGCACAGCCTCACACTCACATCACACAGCCTAACACTCACCCCACACAGCCTCACACTCACCCCGCACAGCCTCACACTCACCCCACACGGCCTCACACTCAATCTACACAGATTCAAACTCAATCTACAAAACGTCACACTCAATTTACACAGCCTCACACTGACCCCAAACACTCCACAATCACCCCGCACAGCCTCACACTCACCCCGCACAGCCTCACACTCACCCCGCACAGCGTCACACTCACCCCGCACAGCGTCACACTCACCCCGCAAAGCGTCACACTCACGCCGCACAGCCTCACACTCTCCCCCCACAGCCACACACTCTCCCCCCACAGCCTCACACTCACCCCCCACAGCCTCACAATCTCCCCCCACAGCCTCACACTCTCCACCCACCGCCTCACACTCAACCCCACAGCCTCACACACACCCCACACAGCCTCACACTCTCCCCCCACAGCCTCACACTCTCCACCCACAGCCTCACACTCTCCCACCACAGCCTCTCACTCACTCCACACGCACCCCACACACACCCCACAATCTCACACTCACCCCCACACTCACCGCCGCACACACTCCCCGCCGCACACACTCCCGCACACATTACCACACACACTCCCGCACACATTCCCACACACCCCCCCACACACACCCCCACACACACACCCCCAAACACACCCCCACACACAACACGCAGACTCCCACACACACACCCACACACACTCCCACACAGCCTCACACACACCCCCACACACACCCCCCCAAACACACCCCCACACACAACACACACACTCCCACACACACTCCCACACACACTCCCACACACCCCCCCACACAAACCCTCCCACACACCCCCCCAATCACACCCCCACACACACTCCCACACACCCCCCCAAACACACCCCCACACACAACACACACACTCCCCCACACATAAAACACAGAGCCTCACACTCATAGCACACACCCCACACAGCCTCACAATCACCCCGCACAGCCACACACACACCCCACACAGCCACACACACACCCCACACAGCCTCACACTCACCCCACACATCCTCACACTCACCCTCCACTACCTCACGCTCACCCCCAACATCCTCACACTCTCCCCCCACAGCCTCACACTCACCCCCCACAGCCTCACACTCTCAACACACACCCCGCACAGCCTCACACTCACATCACACAGCCTAACACTCAATCTGCACAGATTCACACTCAATCTACAAAAAGTCACACTCAATTTACACAGCCTCACACTCACCCCAAACACTTCACACTCACCCCGCACAGGCTGTCACTCACGCCTCACAGCCTCACACACAGCCTCACACAGCCTCACACTCACTCCACACGCACCCCACACACACCCCACACACAGCCTCACACTCACCCCACATACACCCCCACACTCACCCCCACACTCACCCCCACACTCAACCCCACACTCACCCCCGCACTCACCCCCACACTCACCCCCACACTCACCCCCACACACACTCCCACACACACTCCCACACACACTCCCACACACACTCCCACACACACTCCCACACACCCCCCCCAAACACACCCCCACACACAACACACACACTCCCCCACACATAAAACAAACAGCCTCACACTCACAACACACACCCCGCACAGCCTCACACACACCTCGTACAGCCTCACACTCACCCCGCGCAGCCTCACACACACACCACTCAGTCTTACACACACACAGACTCACACTGCACCGCATCACTCTCACCCCGCACGGCCTCACACTCACCCCTCAAAGCCTCACACTCGCCCACCACAGCTTCACACACAGCCTCACACATCCTCACACTCACTCCACATGCACCCCACACACACCCCACAAACAGCCTCACACTCACCCCTCACCCACCCCACATACACCCCGACACACACCCCCACTTACCCCCACACTCACCCCCACATACCCCCACACTCACCCCCACACTCACCCCCACACTCACCCCCACACTCACCCCCACACTCACCCCCACACTCACCCCCACACTCACCCCCACACTCACCCCCACACTCACCCCCACACTCACCCCCACACTCACCCCCACACTCACCCCCACACACACTCCACACACCCCCCCAAACAAACCCCCACACACAACACACACACTCCCCCACACATAAAACACACAGCCTCACACTCACAACAGACACACCGCACAGCCTCACACTCACCCCGCACAGCCTCACACTCACCCCGCACAGCCTCACACTCACCCCGCACAGCCTCACACTCACCCCGCGCAGCCTCACACACACACCACACAGCCTCACACACACACCACACAGCCTCACACACACCCCACACATCCTCACACTCTCCCCCCGCAGCCTCACACTCTCCCCCCACAGCCTCACACTCTCCCCCCACAGACTCAAATTCTCCCCCCACAGCCTCACACTCTCCCCCCACAGCCTCACACTCTCCCCCCACAGCCTCACACACACCCAACACTCACCCCACATACAACCCATACAGCCTCACATACACCCCATACAGCCTCACACACACCCCATACAGCCTCACACACACCCCATACAGCCTCACACTCACCCCACACAGCCTCACACTCACCCCACATGGCCTCACACTCACCCCCTCAGCCTCACCCTCACCCCCCATAGCCTCACACTCACCCCGCACAGCCTCAGACTCACCCTGCACAGGCTCACACACACCCCGCAAAGTCTCACACTCAACCCCCACAGCCTCACACTCACCCCCTAGGCCTCACACTCACCCCCCACAGCCTCACACTCACCCCCCACAGCCTCACACACAGCCTCACACAGCCTCGCACTCACTCCACACGCACCCCACACAAACCCCACAAACAGCCTCACACTCACCCCACAACCACCCCACATACACCCCGACATACACCCCCATATACACCCCCACATACACCCCCACACTCACCCCCACATACACCCCTACACTCACCCCCACACACACTCTCACACACACTCCCACACACTCCCCCACACACAACCCCACACACAACCCCACACACTCCCCCACACATTAAACACACAGCCTCACACTCACAACACACCCCGCACAGCCTCACACTCACCCCACACAGCTTCACACTCACCCCCCACAGCCTCACACTCACTCCCCACAGCCTCAGACTCACCCCCCACAGCCTCACACTCACCCCACACAGCCTCACACTCACCCCGCACAGCCTCACACTCTCCATCCACAGCCACACACTCACAACACACACCCCGCACAGCCTCACACTCACATCACACAGCCTCACACTCACCCCACACAGCCTCACACTCATGCCGCACAGCCTCACACTCACCCCACACGGCCTCACACTCAATCTACACAGATTCAAACTCAATCTACAAAACGTCACACTCAATTTACACAGCCTCACACTGACCACAAACACTCCAAAATCACCCCGCACAGCCTCACACTCACCCCGCACTCACCCCGCACAGCGTCACACTCACGCCGCACAGCCTCACACTCTCCCCCCACAGCCTCACACTCACCCCCCAAAGCCTCACACTCTCCCCCCACAGCCTCACACTCTCCCCCCACAGCCTAACACTCTCCCCCCACAGCCTCTCACTCACTCCACACGCACCCCACACACACCCCACAAACAGTCTCACACTCACCCCCACACTCTCCGCCGCACATACTCCCGCAGACACTCCCGCACACACTCCCGCACACACTCCCGCACACACTCCCACACACACTCCCACACACACCCCCCCAAACACCCCCCCAAACACACCCCCACACACACTCCCACACACACTCCCACACACACTCCCACACACACTCCCACACACACTCCCACACACCCCCCCACACACACCCTCCCACACACCCCCCCAAACACACCCCCACACACAACACACACACTCCCACACACCCCCCCAAACACACCCCCACACACAACACACACACTCCCCCACACATAAAACACACAGCCTCACACTCATAGCAAACTGCCCACACAGCCTCACAATCACCCCGCACAGCCTCACAAACACCCCACACAGCCTCACACTCACCCCACACATCCTCACACTCACCCCCCACAGCCTCACGCTCACCCCCAACATCCTCACACTCTCCCCCCACAGCCTCACACTCACCCCCCACAGCCTCACACTCACAACACACACCCCGCACAGCCTCACACTCACATCACACAGCCTAACACTCAATCTGCACAGATTCACACTCAATCTACAAAAAGTCACACTCAATTTACACAGCCTCACACTCACCCCAAACACTCCACACTCACCCCGCACAGCCTCACACTCACGCCGCACAGCCTCACACTCACCCCGCACAGCCTTTCACTCTCCCCCCACAGCCTCACACTCCCAACCCACAGCCTCACACTCACCGCACACAGCCTCACCCTCTCCCCCCACAGCCTCACACTCACCCCCCACTGCCTCACGCTCACCCCCCACATCCTCACACTCACCCCCCACAGCCTCACACTCACCCCCCACAGCCTCACACTCACAACACACACCCCGCACAGCCTCACACTCACATCACACAGCCTAACATTCAATCTGCACAGATTCACACTCAATCTACAAAAAGTCACACTCAATTTCCACAGCCTCACACTCACCCCAAACACTCCACACTCACCCCGCACAGCCTCACACTCACGCCGCACAGCCTCACACTCACCCCGCACAGCCTTTCACTCTCCCCCCACAGCCTCACACTCCCAACCCACAGCCTCACACTCACCACACACAGCCTCACCCTCTCCACCCACAGCCTCACACTCACCCCACACAGCCTCACACTCTCCCCCCACAGCCTCACACTCTCCCCTCACATCCTCACACACACCCAACACTCACCCCACAAACACCCCCTACAGCCTCACAATCACCCCCCACATCCTCACACTCACCCCCCACAGCCTCACACTCACAACACACACCCCGCACAGCATCACACTCACCCCATACAGCCTCACATTCAATCTACACAGATTCACACTCAATCTACAAAAAGTCACACTCAATTTACACAGCCTCACACTCACCCCAAACACTCCACACTCACCCCGCACAGCCTCACACTCACCCCGCACAGCCTCACACTCTCCTCCCACATCCTCACACAAACCCAACACTCACCCAACATACACCCCCTACAGCCTCACACACACCCCACACAGCCTCACACTCACCCCACACATCCTCACACTCTCCCCCCGCAGCCTCACACACTCCCCCCACAGCCTCACACTCTCCCCCCACAGCCTTCCACTCTCTCCCCACAGCCTCACACTCTCCCCCCACAGCCTCACACTCTCCCCCCACAGCCTCACACACACCCAACACTCACCCCACATACACCCCATACAGCCTCACACACACCCCATACAGCCTCACACACACCCCATACAGCCTCACACTCACCCCATGCAGCCTCACACTCAGCCCACACAGCCTCACACTCACCACACACAGCCTCACACTCAGCACACACACACTCTCACACACACCCCACACAGCCTCACACTCATAACACACACAGCCTCACAGTCACCCCACACACAGCCTCACACTCACCCCACACAGCCTCACACACACCCCACACAGCCTCATACTCATCACACACAGCCTCACTCTCACTCCACACAGCCTCACGCACACCACACACAGCCTCACGCACACCACACACATCCTCACACTCACTCCACACAGCCTCACAAACACCCCACACAGCCTCACACTCACCTCACACAGCATCTCACTCACTCCACACAGCATCACACTCACCGCACACAGCCTCACACTCACCCCACACAGCCTCACACTAACCCACCACAGCCTCACACTCACCCCCCACAGCCTCACACTCTCCCCCCCAGCCTCACACTCTCCCCCCACAGACTCACATTCTCCCCCCACAGACTCACATTCTCCCCCCACAGACTCACACTCTCCCCCCACAGCCTCACACTCTCCCCCCACAGCCTCACACACACCCAACACTCACCCCACATACACCCCATACAGCCTCACATACACCCCATACAGCCTCACACACACCCCTACAGCCTCACACACACCCCATACAGCCTCACACTCACCCCACACAGCCTCACACTCACCCCACATGGCCTCACACTCACCCCCTCAGCCTCAACCTCACCCCCATAGCCTCACACTCACCCCGCACAGCCTCAGACGCACCCTGCACAGGCTCACACACACCCCGCAAAGTCTCACACTCAACCCCCACAGCCTCACACTCACCCCCCACAGCCTCACACTCACCCCCCACTGCCTCATACACAGCCTCACACAGCCTCGCACTCACTCCACACGCACCCCACACAAACCCCACAAACAGCCTCACACTCACCCCACAACCACCCCACATACACCCCCACATACACCCCCACATACACCCCCACACTCACCCCCACACTCACCCCCACACACACTCTCACACACACTCCCACACACTCCCCCACGCACAACCCCACACACAACACACACACTCCCCCACACATTAAACACACAGCCTCACACTCACAACACACCCCGCACAGCCTCACACTCACCCCACACAGCTTCACAGTCACCCCCCACAGCCTCACACTCACCCCCCACAGCCTCAGACTCACCCCCCACAGCCTCACACTAACCCCCCACAGCCTCACACTAACCCCCCACAGCCTCACACTCACCCCACACAGCCTCACACTCACCCCGCACAGCCTCACACTCTCCATCCACAGCCACACACTCACAACACACACCCCGCACAGCCTCACACTCACATCACACAGCCTCACACTCAACCCACACAGCCTCACACTCATGCCGCACAGCCTCACACTCACTCCGCACAGCCTCACACTCACCCCACACGGCCTCACACTCAATCTACACAGATTCAAACTCAATCTACAAAACGTCACACTCAATTTACACAGCCTCACACTGACCCCAAACACTCCACAATCACCCCGCACAGCCTCACACTCACCCCGCACAGCCTCACACTCACCCCGCACTCACCCCGCACAGCGTCACACTCACGCCGCACAGCCTCACACTCACCCCCCAAAGCCTCACACTCTCCCCCCACAGCCTCACACTCACCCCGCACAGCCTCACACTCTCCTCCCACATCCTCACACAAACCCAACACTCACCCAACATACACCCCCTACAGCCTCACACTCACCCCGCACAGCCTCACACACACACCACACAGCCTCACACACACACCACACAGCCTCACACACACCCCAGACTCACCCTGCACAGCATCACTCTAACCCCAGACAGCCTCACACTCACCCCGCACATCCTCACACTCTCCCCCCGCAGCCTCACACTCTCCCCCCACAGCCTCATACTCTCCCCCCACAGACTCACACTCACCCCCTAGGCCTCACACTCACCCCCCACAGTCTCACACTCACCCCACACAGCCTCACACACAGCCTCACACAGCCTCACACTCACCCCACACAAACCCCACAAACAGCCTCACACTCACCCCACAACCACCCCACATACACCCCCACATACACCCCCACATACACCCCCACATACACCCCCACATACACCCCCACATACACCCCCACACTCACCCCCACACTCACCCCCACACACACTCTCACACACACTCCCACACACTCCCCCACACACAACCCCACACACAACACACACACTCCCCCACACATTAAACACGCAGCCTCACACTCACAACACACCCCGCACAGCCTCACACTCACCCCACACAGCTTCACACTCACCCCCCACAGCCTCACACTCACCCCCCACAGCCTCAGACTCACTCCCCACAGCCTCACACTAACCCCCCACAGCCTCACACTCACCCCGCACAGCCTCACACTCACCCCGCACAGCCTCACACTCTCCATCCACAGCCACACACTCACAACACACACCCCGCACAGCCTCACACTCACATCACACAGCCTCACACTCACCCCACACAGCCTCACACTCATGCCGCACGGCCTCACACTAACTCCACACAGCATCACACTCGCCCCACACGGCCTCACACTCAATCTACACAGATTCAAACTCAATCTACAAAACGTCACACTCAATTTACACAGCCTCACACTGACCCCAAACACTCCACAATCACCCCGCACAGCCTCACACTCACCCCGCACTCACCCCGCACAGCGTCACACTCACGCCGCACAGCCTCACACTCTACCCCCACAGCCTCACACTCACCCCCCACAGCCTCACACACACCCAACACTCACCCCACATACACCCCATACAGCCTCACACACACCCCATACAGCCTCACACACACCCCATACAGCCTCACACACACCCCATACAGCCTCACACACACCCCATACAGCCTCACACTCACCCCACACAGCCTCACACTCACCCCACACAGCCTCACACTCACCCCACATGGCCTCACACTCACCCCCTCAGCCTCACCCTCACCCCCCATAGCCTCAGACTCACCCCGCACAGCCTCAGACTCACCCTGCACAGGCTCAGACACACCCCGCAAAGTCTCACACTCAACCCCCACAGCCTCACACTCACCCCCCACAGCCTCACACACAGCCTCACACAGCCTCACACTCACTCCACACGCACCCCACACAAACCCCACAAACAGCCTCACACTCACCCCACAACCACCCCACATACACCCCCACATACACCCCCACATACACCCCCACATACACCCCCACACTCACCCCCACACTCACCCCCACACACACTCCCACACACCCCCCCACACACACCCCCCCAAACACACCCCCACACACAACACACACACTCCCACACACACTCCCACACACCCCCCCCACACACACCCTCCCACACAGCCCCCCAAACACACCCCCACACACACTCCCACACACCCCCCCAAACACACTCCCACACACAACACACACACTCCCCCACACATAAAACACACAGCCTCACACTCATAGCACACACCCCGCACAGCCTCACAATCACCCCGCACAGCCTCACACACACCCCACACAGCCTCACACTCACCCCCCACATCCTCACACTCTCCCCCCACAGCCTCACACTCACCCTCCACAGCCTCACACTCACCCCCCACAGCCTCACACTCACAACACACACCCCGCACAGCCTCACACTCACATCACACAGCCTAACACTCAATCTGCACAGATTCACACTCAATCTACAAAAAGTCACACTCAATTTACACAGCCTCACACTCACCCCAAACACTTCACACTCACCCCGCACAGGCTCTCACACACACCGCACAGCCTCACACTCTCCCCCCACAGCCTCACTCTCCCCCCACAGATTCACACTCACGCCTCACAGCCTCACACACAGCCTCACACAGCCTCACACTCACTCCACACGCACCCCACACACACCCCACACACAGCCCCACATACACCCCCGCACTCACCCCCACACTCACCCCCACACTCACCCCCACACTCTCCCCCACACTCACCCCCACACTCACCCCCCACACACACCCCCACACACACCCCCACACACACCCCCACACACACTCCCACACACACTCCCACACACACTCCCACACACACTCCCACACACACTCCCACACACACTCCCACACACCCCCCCAAACACACCCACACGCACAACACACACACTCCCCCACACATAAAACACACAGCCTCACACTCACAACACACACCCCGCACAGCCTCACACACACCTCGCACAGCCTCACACTCACCCCGCGCAGCCTCACACACACACCACTCAGCCTTACACACACACAGACTCACACTGCACCGCATCACTCTCACCCCGCACGGCCTCACACTCACCCCTCAAAGCCTCACACTCGCCCACCACAGCTTCACACACAGCCTCACACATCCTCACACTCACTCCACATGCACCCCACACACACCCCACAAACAGCCTCACACTCACCCCTCACCCACCCCACATACACCCCGACACACACCCCCACATACCCCCACACTCACCCCCACATACACCCCCACATACACCCCCACACTCGCCCCCACACTCGCCCCCACACTCGCCCCCACACTCGCCCCCACACTCGCCCCCACACTCGCCCCCACACTCGCCCCCACACTCGCCCCCACACTCACCCCCACACTCACCCCCACACTCACCTCCACACACACTCCACACACCCCCCCAAACAAACCCCCACACACAACACACACACTCCCCCACACATAAAACACACAGCCTCACACTCACAACACACACACCACACAGCCTCACACTCACCCCGCACAGCCTCACACTCACCCCGCACAGCCTCACACTCACCCCACGCAGCCTCACACTCACCCCGCACAGCCTCACACACACACCACACAGCCTCACACACACACCACACAGCCTCACACACACCCCAGACTCACCCTGCACAGCATCACTCTCACCCCACACAGCCTCACACTGACCCCGCACATCCTCACACTCTCCCCCCGCAGCCTCACACTCTCCCCCCACAGCCTCACACTCTCCCCCCACAGACTCACACTCTCCCCCCACAGCCTCACACTCTCCCCCCACAGCCTCACACTCTCCCCCCACAGCCTCACACTCTCCCCCCACAGCCTCACACACACCCAACACTCACCCCATATACACCCCATACAGCCTCACACACACCCCATACAGCCTCACACACACCCCATACAGCCTCACACTCACCCCATACAGCCTCACACTCACCCCACACGGCCTCACACTCACCCCACATGGCCTCACACTCATCCCCTCAGCCTCACCCTCACCCCCCATAGCCTCACACTCACCCCGCACAGCCTCAGACTCACCCTGCACAGGCTCACACACACCCCGCAAAGTCTCACACTCAACCCCCACAGCCTCACACTCACCCCCTAGGCCTCACACTCACCCCCCACAGCCTCACACTCACCCCCCACAGCCTCACACACAGCCTCACACAGCCTCACACTCACTCCACACGCACCCCACACAAACCCCACAAACAGCCTCACACTCACCCCACATACACCCCCACATACACCCCCACATACACCCCCACATACACCCCCACATACACCCCCACATACACCCCCACACTCACCCCCACACTCACCCCCACATACACTCTCACACACACTCCCACACACTCCCCCACACACAACCCCACACACAACACACACACTCCCCCACACATTAAACACACAGCCTCACACTCACAACACACCCCGCACAGCCTCACACTCACCCCACACAGCTTCACACTCACCCCCCACAGCCTCACACTCACCCCCCACAGCCTCAGACTCACTCCCCACAGCCTCACACTAACCCCCCACAGCCTCACACTCACCCCGCACAGCCTCACACTCTCCATCCACAGCCACACACTCACAACACACACCCCGCACAGCCTCACACTCACATCACACAGCCTCACACTAACCCCCCACAGCCTCACACTCACCCCACACAGCCTCACACTCACCCCGTACAGCCTCACACTCTCCATCCACAGCCACACACTCACAACACACACCCCGCACAGCCTCACACTCACATCACACAGCCTCACACTCACCCCACACGGCCTCACACTCAATCTACACAGATTCAAACTCAATCTACAAAACGTCACACTCAATTTACACAGCCTCACACTGACCCCAAACACTCCACAATCACCCCGCACAGCCTCACACTCACCCCGCACTCACCCCGCACAGCGTCACACTCACGCCGCACAGCCTCACACTCTCCCCCCACAGCCACACACTCTCCCCCCACAGCCTCACACTCACCCCCCACAGCCTCACACTCTCCCCCCACAGCCTCACACTCTCCCCCCACAGCCTCACACTCACCCCCCACAGCCTCACACTCTCCCCCCACAGCCTCACACACACCCAACACTCACCCCACATACACCCCATACAGCCTCACACACACCCCATACAGCCTCACACACACCCCATACAGCCTCACACTCACCCCACACAGCCTCACACACACCCCACATGGCCTCACACTCACCCCCTCAGCCTCACCCTCACCCCCCATAGGCTCACACTCACCCCGCACTGCCTCAGACTCACCCTGCACAGGCTCACACACACCCCGCAAAGTCTCACACTCAACCCCCACAGCCTCACACTCACCCCCTAGGCCTCACACTCACCCCCCACAGCCTCACACTCACCCCCCACAGCCTCACACACAGCCTCACACAGCCTCACACTCACTCCACACGCACCCCACACAAACCCCACAAACAGCCTCACACTCACCCCACAACCACCCCACATACACCCCCACATACACCCCCACATACACCCCCACATACACCCCCACATACACCCCCACATACACCCCCACACTCACCCCCACACTCACCCCCATACTCACCCCCACACACACTCTCACACACACTCCCACACACTCCCCCACACACAACCCCACACACAACACACACACTCCCCCACACATTAAACACACAGCCTCACACTCACAACACACCCCGCACAGCCTCACACTCACCCCACACAGCTTCACACTCACCCCCCACAGCCTCACACTCACCCCACACAGCCTCAGACTCACTCCCCACAGCCTCACACTAACCCCCCACAGCCTCACACTCACCCCGCACAGCCTCACACTCACCCTGCAAAGCCTCACACTCTCCATCCACAGCCACACACTCACAACACACACCCCGCACAGCCTCACACTCACATCACACAGCCTCACACTCACCCCACACAGCCTCACACTCATGCCGCACAGCCTCACACTCACTCCGCACAGCCTCACACTCACCCCACACGGCCTCTCACTCAATCTACACAGATTCAAACTCAATCTACAAAACGTCACACTCAATTTACACAGTCTCACACTGACCCCAAACACTCCACAATCACCCCGCACAGCCTCACACTCACCCCGCACTCACCCCGCACAGCATCACACTCACGCCGCACAGCCTCTCACTCTCCCCCCACAGCCACACACTCTCCCCCCACAGCCTCACACTCTCCCCCCACAGCCTCACACTCTCCCCCCACAGCCTCACACTCTCCCCCCACAGCCTCACACTCTCCCCCCACAGCCTCACACTCTCCCCCCACAGCCTCACACTCTCCCCCCACAGCCTCTCACTCACTCCACACGCACCCCACACACACCCCACAAACAGTCTCACACTCACCCCCACACTCACCGCCGCACACACTCCCGCACACACTCCCGCACACACTCCCACACACCCCCCCACACACACCCCCACACACACCCCCCCACACACCCCCCCACACTCCCACACACACTCCCACACACACTCCCACACACACTCCCACACACCCCCCCCACACACACCCCCCCACACTCCCACACACACTCCCACACACACTCCCACACACCCCCCACACACACACTCCCACACACCCCCCCAAACACACCCCCACACACAACACACACACTCCCCCACACATAAAACACACAGCCTCACACTCACAACACACACCCCGCACAGCCTCACACTCACCCCGCACAGCCTCACACTCATAGCACACTCCCCACACAGCCTCACAATCACCCCGCACAGCCTCACACACACCCCCCACAGCCTCACACTCACCCCACACATCCTCACACTCACCCCCCACAGCCTCACGCTCACCCCCAACATCCTCACACTCTCCCCCCACAGCCTCACTCTCACCCCCCACAGCCTCACACTCACAACACACACCCCGCACAGCCTCACACTCACATCACACTGCCTAACACTCAATCTGCACAGATTCACACTCAATCTACAAAAAGTCACACTCAATTTACACAGCCTCACACTCACCCCAAACACTCCACACTCACCCCGCACAGCCTCACACTCACGCCGCACAGCCTCACACTCACGCCGCACAGCCTTTCACTCTCCCCCCACAGCCTCACACTCCCAACCCACAGCCTCACACTCACCACACACAGCCTCACCCTCTTCCCCCCACAGCCTCACACTCACCCCACACAGCCTCACACTCTCCCCCCACAGCCTCACACTCTCCCCTCACATCCTCACACACACCCAACACTCACCCCACATACACCCCCTACAGCCTCACACTCACCCCACACATCCTCACACTCACCACCCACAGCCTCACACTCACCCCCCACATCCTCACACTCACCACCCACAGCCTCACACTCACAACACACACCCCGCACAGCATCACACTCACCCCATACAGCCTCACACTCAATCTACACAGATTCACACTCAATCTACAAAAAGTCACACTCAATTTACACAGCCTCACACTCAATCTACACAGATTCACACTCAATCTACAAAAAGTCACACTCAATTTACACATCCTCACACTCACCCCAAACACTCCACACTCACCCCCGCACAGCCTCACACTCACCCCGCACAGCCTCACACTCTCCTCCCACATCCTCACACAAACCCAACACTCACCCAACATACACCCCCTACAGCCTCACACTCACCCCACACAGCCTCACACTCACCCCGCACAGCCTCACACACACCCCGCACAGCCTCACACTCACCCCGCACATCCTCACACTCTCCCCCCGCAGCCTCACACTCTCTCCCCACAGCCTCACACTCTCCCCCCACAGCCTCACACTCTCCCCCCACAGCCTCACACTCTCCCCGCACAGCCTCACACACACCCAACACTCACCCCACATACACCCCATACAGCCTCACACACACCCCATACAGCCTCACACACACCCCATACAGCCTCACACTCACCCCATACAGCCTCACACTCACCCCACACAGCCTCACACTCACCCCACACAGCTTCACACTCACCCCCCACAGCCTCACGCTCACCCCCCACAGCCTCAGACTCACTCCCCACAGCCTCACACTAACCCCCCACAGCCTCACACTCACCCCGCACAGCCTCACACTCACCCTGCAAAGCCTCACACTCTCCATCCACAGCCACACACTCACAACACACACCCCGCACAGCCTCACACTCACATCACACAGCCTCACACTCACCCCACACAGCCTCACACTCATGCCGCACAGCCTCACACTCACTCCGCACAGCCTCACACTCACCCCACACGGCCTCTCACTCAATCTACACAGATTCAAACTCAATCTACAAAACGTCACACTCAATTTACACAGTCTCACACTGACCCCAAACACTCCACAATCACCCCGCACAGCCTCACACTCACCCCGCACTCACCCCGCACAGCATCACACTCACGCCGCACAGCCTCTCACTCTCCCCCCACAGCCACACACTCTCCCCCCACAGCCTCACACTCACCCCCCACAGCCTCACACTCACCCCCCACAGCCTCACACTCTCCCCCCACAGCCTCACACTCTCCCCCCACAGCCTCACACTCTCCCCCCACAGCCTCTCACTCACTCCACACGCACCCCACACACACCCCACAAACAGTCTCACACTCACCCCCACACTCACCGCCGCACACACTCCCGCACACACTCCCGCACACACTCCCACACACCCCCCCACACACACCCCCACACACACCCCCCACACACCCCCCCACACACCCCCCCACACTCCCACACACACTCCCACACACACTCCCACACACACTCCCACACACACTCCCACACACCCCCCCCACACACACCCTCCCACACACCCCCCCAAACACACCCCCACACACAACACACACACTCCCACACACCCCCCCAAACACACCCCCACACACAGCACACACACTCCCCCACACATAAAACACACAGCCTCACACTCATAGCACACTCCCCACACAGCCTCACAATCACCCCCCACAGCCTCACACACACCCCACACATCCTCACACTCACCCCCCACAGCCTCACGCTCACCCCCAACATCCTCACACTCTCCCCCCACAGCCTCACTCTCACCCCCCACAGCCTCACACTCACAACACACACCCCGCACAGCCTCACACTCACATCACACTGCCTAACACTCAATCTGCACAGATTCACACTCAATCTACAAAAAGTCACACTCAATTTACACAGCCTCACACTCACCCCAAACACTCCACACTCACCCCGCACAGCCTCACACTCACGCCGCACAGCCTCACACTCACGCCGCACAGCCTTTCACTCTCCCCCCACAGCCTCACACTCCCAACCCACAGCCTCACACTCACCACACACAGCCTCACCCTCTCCCCCCACAGCCTCACACTCACCCCACACAGCCTCACACTCTCCCCCCACAGCCTCACACTCTCCCCTCACATCCTCACACACACCCAACACTCACCCCACATACACCCCCTACAGCCTCACACTCACCCCACACATCCTCACACTCACCACCCACAGCCTCACACTCACCCCCCACATCCTCACACTCACCACCCACAGCCTCACACTCACAACACACACCCCGCACAGCATCACACTCACCCCATACAGCCTCACACTCAATCTACACAGATTCACACTCAATCTACAAAAAGTCACACTCAATTTACACAGCCTCACACTCAATCTACACAGATTCACACTCAATCTACAAAAAGTCACACTCAATTTACACATCCTCACACTCACCCCAAACACTCCACACTCACCCCGCACAGCCTCACACTCACCCCGCACAGCCTCACACTCTCCTCCCACATCCTCACACAAACCCAACACTCACCCAACATACACCCCCTACAGCCTCACACTCACCCCACACAGCCTCACACTCACCCCGCACAGCCTCACACACACCCCGCACAGCCTCACACTCACCCCGCACATCCTCACACTCTCCCCCCGCAGCCTCACACTCTCCCCCCACAGCCTCACACTCTCCCCCCACAGCCTCACACTCTCCCCCCACAGCCTCACACTCTCCCCCCACAGCCTCACACACACCCAACACTCACCCCACATACACCCCATACAGCCTCACACACACCCCATACAGCCTCACACACACCCCATACAGCCTCACACTCACCCCATACAGCCTCACACTCACCCCACACAGCCTCACACTCACCCCACACAGCCTCACACTCACCACACACAGCCTCACACTCAGCAAACACACACCCTCACACACCCCCCACACAGCCTCACACTCATAACACACACAGCCTCACAGTCACCCCACACACAGCCTCACACTCACCCCACACAGCCTCACACACACCCCACACAGCCTCATACTCATCACACACAGCCTCACTCTCACTCCACACAGCCTCACGCACACCACACACAGCCTCACGCACACCACACACAGCCTCACGCACACCACACACAGCCTCACGCACACTCCACACAGCCTCTCATTCACCCCACAGAGCCTCACACACACCACACACAGCATCACACTCACTCCACACAGCCTCACACTCACTCCACACAGCCTCACACACACCCCACACAGCCTCACACTCACCTCACACAGCCTCACACTCACCCCACACAGCATCTCACTCACTCCACACAGCATCACACTCACCGCACACAGCCTCACTCACCCCACACAGCCTCACACTCACCCCACACAGCCTCACACTCACCCCACACAGCCTCACACTCACCCCACACAGCCTCACACTCACCCCACACAGCCTCACACTCACCCCAAACACACTCCACACGCACCCCACACACACAGACTCACACACACCCCACAAAGATTCACACTCACACACACAGCCTTACACACACTCCACACACACCCCACACAACTTCACACACACCACACACTGCCTCATACACACTCCACACAGCCTCACACTCACCCCACACAGCCTCACACACACCCGACACTCATCCCACACAACCTCACGCTCACCCTGCACAGCCTCACACTCACCCCGCACAGCCTCACACACACCCCACACTGCCTCACACTCACCCCACACTGCCTCACACTCACCCCACACAGCCTCACACACCCTACACAGCCTCACACACACCCCACACAGCCTCACACTCTCACCACACAGCTTCACACACACCCCACACACACCCCACCCACACTCCACACGCACCCCACACGCACCCCACACGCACCCCACACGCACCCCACACGCACCCCACACGCACCCCACACGCACCCCACACGCACCCCACACGCACCCCACACACACCCCACACACACCCCACACACACCCCACACACACAGCCTCACACACACCCCACAAAGATTCACTCACACACACAGCCTTGCACACAATCCACACACAGCCCACACAACTTCACACACTCCACACACAGCCTCACACACACTCCACACAGCCTCACACACACCCCACACAGCCTCACGCTCACCCCACACAGCCTCACGCTCACCCCGCACAGCCTCACACTCACCCCGCACAGCCTCACACACACCCCACACTGCCTCACACTCACCCCACACTGACTCACACTCACTCCACACTGCCTCACACTCACCCCACACAGCCTCACACACACTCCACACAGCCTCACGCACACCCCACACAGCCTCACACACACCCCACACAGCCTCACACTCACCACACACAGCCTCACACTCAGCAAACACACACCCTCACACACACCCCACACACACCCCGCACAGCCTCAAGCTCACCCCACACAGCCTCACACTCACCCCGCACAGCCTCACACACGCCCCGCACAGCCTCATACACACCCCACACAGTCTCACACTCACACACGCACACAAACACACACACACACACACATACACAACTCACCTCAACCACAGTGCTGCCCATCCGTACCCCCCCCCCCCCCCCACAGACAGACACACACACACACACACACACACTCACACACACAGACTCACACACACAGACTCACACACATTGACACAGACATACAGGCACACACTGTCTCTCAAACACACAGACACACACACATAGATACACTCTGTCTCACACACAGACACACACACACACACACACACACACACAGACTCACACACACAGACTCACACACACAGACTCACACTCACACACACACACACACACACACACACACACTGTCTCTCAAACACACAGACACACACATAGATACACTCTGTCTCACACACAGACACAAATCACACACACACACACACACACACACACACACACACACACACACACACACACACACACACACACACACACACACACACACACACACACACACACACACTTACTCAGTCACACTCTCTCATTCCCGCACTGATTCACATTCAGAACTGCACAGATGGATGGACAGTGAGAAACGCAGATGGAGAGAGCGTGAAAGCGACAGATGAAGAGAGAATGAGAGACTGGCATAGAGCGCTAGCGGGAGGAAGAGACGGAGAGGCATTGGTTACAACACCGACAACCCGGGTGGGTGGCAAATACGAACATACAAACATATGAAACAGGAGCAGGAGTAGGCCGCTCGGCCCCTCGAGCCTGCTCTGCTATTCAATAAGATCATGGCTGATCTGCTTGTGTTTCGAGTTCCACATTCCCAACGACCCCCAATAACCTTCGATTCCCTTGCCTCACAAGAATCAATCTACCACCGCCTTAAAGATATTCAGTGACCCCCACCCCCACCCCCACCCCCACCCCCTCCTGAGGCAGAGAATTCCAAAATCGCACAGCCCTCTGGGAGAAAAAAATTCTCCTCATCTCTGTCCTAAAAGGGCGACCCCTAATTTTAAACCAGTGCCCCCTGGTCCTGGACTCACCCGCCAGAGGAAACATCCTTTCCACATCCACCTTGTCAATACTGTTCAGGATCGGGTACACTTCAATCAAATCACCCCCCATTCTTCTAAACTCCAGTGGAAACCAGCCCAGTCTGTCCAACCTTTCCTCATAAGACAACCCATTCATTCCAGGTATCAATCTAGTGAACCTCCCCTGAACCGCCTCCGACGCATTTACACCCTTAAATAAGGGGAGCAAAACTGCACACAATACTTGAGATGAGATCTCAACAATACCCTGTATAACTGGTGCATGACATCCTTACTTTTATATTCAATTTCCCCTTTGTAATAAAGGATAGCGTTCCGAGAGTCTTCTGAATTACTTGCTGTACCTGCGGACTGACGTTTAGTGACTCATGCACCAGAACACCCAGATCCCTCTGCACATCAGAATTCTGTGGCCGCTCTCCATTTAACAATACTCTGCTTTTTTTTTAATTCTTCCTGCCAAAGTGAACAACTTCACATTTTCCCACGTGATAACCCAGCGGCCAGACTTTTGTTCACTCGCTCAAACTACCGGTATCCAACTGCAACCTCCTCAGGTCCTCTTCACAACATACTTTCCTGCTATCTTTGTGTCATCTGCATATTTGGCAACCGTGTCTTCACTCCCCTCATCTAATTCATTGGTGTAAATCGTAAAAAGTTGAGGCCCCAACACGGACCCCTGCAGACTCCACTCATCACATCCTGCCAATCCTTCAGGATTGAGATCCTTAGGGAGACGGAGGGGAGGAAGGGGTGCGGGAGGGAGAGAGAGAGAGAGAGAAAGATGACTGGATTCTTTCCCTGCCGTAGCCTCTCGCCTGGAATTCTACACTCCCTGCTGAGCAAAGCTGCCCTGTGCTTTCCCCATAACCCCTGTCCGTAACCTCTTCAGGTACCTACCCCTTGTGTAGGCCCAAGATTGAAGGGAGGGAAAGAGGAACTATGTGGGGGGAGGGTTTGAGTGATAGAGATGGAGGAAATGATCAGACAAACAATGAGAGTGCGGGGGGAGACAGAGGGAGAGAGAGGGAGAGAGTCATAGAGGGAGGGACATAGAGGGAGAGAGGGGCGAGGGAGGGAGAGGGCGAGTCACACACAGAGAGAGAGAGAGACAGAGAGAAAGAGGGGACTGGGAGGAAGACAGACACACAGAGGGAGAGACATTGAGGGAGAGGGGTAAAGGGAGGGGCAGGGAGAGAGTCACGCAGAGAGAGAGAGACATTGAGGGAGAGAGAAGGGGGAGAGAGAGAGAGAATGTCACATAGAGAGATAGTGGAGAGGGAGGGAGTGGGAGAGAGTCACACACAGAGGGAGAGACAGAGGGGGAGGGGGAAAGGCAGGGGCAGGGTCACACAGAGAGAGAGAGAGAGAGACATTGAGGGAGAGAGAAGGGGGAAAGAGAGAGAGTCACATAGAGGGAGAGTGGAGAGGGAGGGAGCGGGACAGAAAGACACACAGAGGGAGAGGCCGTGAGAGAGGGAGAGAGAAACAGAGGGGGAGAGAAATAGAGCGAGAAAGACACACACACAGACACACACACACACACACACACACACAGAGGGGGAGAGACACACAAAGGGAGAGAGAGAGAGACACACAGGGAGAGCAAAAGGCAGAGAGAGAGACAGATCGAAAAAGATGGAGGCAGAAAAACAGAGCAAAAAAGAGAGGGACAGAGAGAGAATGGAACACTGAGAGGAGAGGACAGAGGGAGAGAGCGGCAGAGAAAGACAGGGAGAGAGAGAGAGACAAAAAGAGAGAGAGAGAGAGAGAGATGGTGTCAGGGACATCCAGAGAATGGGAGACTGAGAGGGACAGAGAGTGAGGGTTAGAGTGACGGAGGGACATAGTGAGGGATCAGGGACAGAGGATGTGAGGGAACGACAGAGAGAAAGGGAGGGAGGCAGAAATAGAGAGAGAGTTGCAGAGAATAATCTAGACTGTGAATGAACCCTGGATGAAATCCAAGGAGCAGGAGGAACACAGGGAGTTCGAGCTGTCAGGAATCTCTGCGGGGACCGTGGGTGGGTGGGTGCGGGAGAGCGACAGGACTCACGTCCCCTCTTTCCCCCACCATGGTGAATACCTGACCTTTCCCCCTCAGCAAACTGCGCTCCGACCACCCCCTCCCCCTCCCCCTCCCACGCCGACCGAGTGACGCAGGCCGTGGGAGGAGAGAGGGAAAAAAGTGCGGCAGAATGTAACCGGGGGAGGAGGAGAACTCCCAGTCATTGTTCCAGTGCGGACAGGACATGGCTCACAAAGTCCTGGACGTGCTGTTCTCTCTCAGCAGGAAAGGACACTGAGCCGGTATTAACCAAGAGCGAGATGTCAGCCCGAGAGACTTCAGACTGGCTGTCGTGTGACGCCGCCCCCAGCGGATCAGCACAGGCCCTTCAGCCCGTTGAATCCGTGCCGGCGCTTGAGAAGAGCAATCGGGGTCCTCTGGCCGCTCTCTGACCCGCAGCCACCATGTTACATTCCCATAATCCCCCTTGCAATATTCCCACGACATCCAGGTGTGAGCTCACAGGTTTGGCCACAGGGATTTGCCCAGTGCCAAGGGCCGGCACCGGCGGCGAGGGGCCGATGGGTCACCGGCCGTCAACGGTGAGGAACGCCTGCGATGCTAGGCTCGCCCAAAAAGAGATGGAGAGAGAGAGAGAGAGAGGCGGGGAGAAAGGGCTGCATTGGCAGGGCCTCAGGAGGTCCGCAAAGGCTTGGCAGTCAGCGCAAGGCCTGAGGAGGTGCGGGCAGGGGGGTAATGGAGGGGGACAGGCTGCCATTTGGGGCAAAGCAAGATCCCACAAAGCTTCACTGTCTAGACCATCAGTCCCTTCCTCACTGAGGTTGGGTGAGGGGAAGGTCGCCTAACCCCAAGATACTCTTCTTCCAATCGTGGCCATGGGTTGTTCAACCTGCAGCTCAGAGGATGAGAAAGGCCTTGGGTGAATCCCTGATAGCGAAAGGCAGAAACTACAGTACAGTGCAGAAACCACGGGGTACTGAGGGAGTGCTGCACTGTCAGAGGGTCAGTACTGAGGGAGTGCTGCACTGTCAGAGGGTCAGTACTGAGGGAGTGCTGCACTGTCAGAGGGTCAGTACTGAGGGAGTACTGCACTGTCGGAGGGTCAGTACTGAGGGGGTGCTGCACTGTCGGAGGGTCTGTACTGAGGGAGTGCTGCCCTGTCAGAGGGTTTGTACTGAGGGAATGCTGCACTGTCAGAGGGTCAGTATTGAGGGAGTGCTGCACTGTCAGAGGGTCAGTACTGAGGGAGTGCTGCACTATCGGAGGGTCAGTACTGAGGGAGTGCTGCAGTGTCGGAAGGTCAGTACTGAGGGAGTGCTGCACTGTCAGAGGGTCAGTACTGAGGGAGAGCTGCACTGTCGGAGGGTCAGTACTGAGGGAGTGCTGCACTGTCGAAGGGTCAGTACTGAGGGAGTGCTGCACTGTCAGAGGGTCAGTACTGAGGGAGTGCTGCACTGTCAGAGGGTTAGTACTGAGGGAGTGCTGCACTGTCAGAAGGTCAGTACTGAGGGAGCGCTGCACTGTCAGAGGGTCAGTACTGAGGGAGTGCTGCACTGTCAGAGGGTCAGTACTGAGGGAGTGCTCCACTGTCAGGCAGTCAGTAATGGAGGAACGCTGCACTGTCGGGGAATGTTATGACCCAGTAGTTGGTAAAGCGGAGTTATTTAAAAATCCCAGAGGGAAACTTTAAACAACTGTCATAACCTATATTTTTAAGTAGTAAGTTTGAGATGCAACTTTAAATTCAGGAATCAGACAACCAGTTTTCGAGAGGTTTCATTAAAAATTGGATGAAACATTTTATTAATTTACACAAGTTAAACATATCCACACGGCTCCAAATTACTATAATCATAACCTTTAACAAATTCCCAAACTAATCTCTGTTAAGGCAACAGCAACCCATAGACTTAACCAAACACCAGGCACAGCATTTTCACCTTACAAATTCAAAATTAAGTTCCTTTCACTTTGGTTCCTGTGAAGCCAGTTGTAAGCTTACAGCTACTTTGATCTTACATTACGTCTGCCCTGCACACACAAAACTGTTGAGGATATACCCAGCACAGCTCATTGAATATAAATTCTCATTGTATTACCAGGCCCTTTGAACTCCACCGCTTCTAACAATAAAACCTCTTTCATAGTGCCAATTTTATTAGTAATATAAACATTGCCTGGTCTCTGCTAGCTGGGTGCCAGATTTCACTCGCCTTCTTAAATTCTCTATTCAATAAAATGCAAATGCTCTCTACCTCTCTTACATCTCAAACTAGTATACATCAAAAAACCCAGACTATCAGACTTTAATCCAGTTAAGACACAACCACAGAATAAAGCTCTACTTTAAAGAAAAATATTTTCCAATGACATTGTGTACATTAATAGCTTCATGGAAGTCGCCACATCTACATCTCCCACTGTCTCCACCCCTTCATCATTCGCTATCTCCACTCCTTCATCTCCCACTGTCTCCACCCCTTCATCATTCGCTATCTCCATTCCTTCATCTCCCACTGTCTCCACCCCTTCATCATTCACTGTCTCCACTCCTTCATCTCCCACTGTCTCCACCCCTTCATCATTTGCTATCTCCACTCCTTCATCTCTCACTGTCTCCACCCCTTCATCATTCGCTATCTCCACTCCTTCATCTCCCACTGTCTCCACCCCTTCATCATTCGCTATCTCCACTCCTTCATCTCCCACTGTCTCCACCCCTTCATCATTCGCTATCTCCACTCCTTCATCTCTCACTGTCTCCACCCCTTCATCATTCTCTGTCTCCATTCCTTCATCTCCCACTGTCTCCACCCCTTCATCATTCGCTATCTCCACTCCTTCATCTCTCACTGTCTCCACCCCTTCATCATTCTCTGTCTCCATTCCTTCATCTCCCACTGTCTCCACCCCTTCATCATTCACTATCTCCACTCCTTCATCTCCCACTGTCTCCACCCCTTCATCATTCACTGTCTCCACTCCTTCATCTCCCACTGTCTCCACCCCTTCATCATTCGCTATCTCCACTCCTTCATCTCCCACTGTCTCCACCCCATTCATCATTCGCTATCTCCACTCCTTCATCTCCCACTGTCTCCACCCCTTCATCATTCACTATCTCCACTCCTTCATCTCCCACTGTCTCCACCCCTTCATCATTTGCTATCTCCACTCCTTCATCTCTCACTGTCTCCACCCCTTCATCATTCGCTATCTCCACTCCTTCATCTCCCACTGTCTCCACCCCTTCATCATTCACTGTCTCCACTCCTTCATCTCCCACTGTCTCCACCCCTTCATCATTCGCTATCTCCACTCCTTCATCTCCCACTGTCTCCACCCCTTCATCATTCGCTATCTCCACTCCTTCATCTCCCACTGTCTCCACCCCTTCATCATTCGCTATCTCCACTCCTTCATCTCCCACTGTCTCCACCCCTTCATCATTCACTATCTCCACTCCTTCATCTCCCACTGTCTCCACCCCTTCATCATTTGCTATCTCCACTCCTTCATCTCTCACTGTCTCCACCCCTTCATCATTCTCTGTCTCCATTCCTTCATCTCCCACTGTCTCCACCCCTTCATCATTCACTATCTCCACCCCTTCATCTCTCACTGTCTCCACCCCTTCATCATTCGCTATCTCCACTCCTTCATCTCTCACTGTCTCCACCCCTTCATCATTCTCTGTCTCCATTCCATCATCTCTCACTGTCTCCATCCTTTTGCCCTCACTATCTCCATCCCTTCAATTCTTACTGTCGCCATCCCTTCATCATAAACTGTCTCCACACCTTCACCTCTCAGTTTCTCCATTCCCACTGTCTCCATCCCTTTTTTCCTCACTGTCTCCACCCCTTCATCTCTCACTGCCTCCATTCCTTTTTTCCTCACTGTCTCCACCCGTTCATCTCTCACTGCCTCCATTCCTTTGTTCATCAGTCTCAATCCTTTCATCTTTCACTGTGTCCAACCATCACCTTTAAGTTTCTGCATTCCTTCCCCTTTCACTGTCACAATCCCTTCATCTCTCACTGTCACTATCCCTTCATCTCTCACTGTCACAATCCCTTTATCTCTCACTGTCACAATCCCTTCATCTCTCACTGTCACTATCCCTTCATCTCTCACTGTCACAATCCTTTCATCTCTCACTGTCACAATCCCTTCATCTCTCACTGTCACAATCCTTTCATCTCTCACTGTCACAATCCCTTCATCTCTCACTGTCACAATCCCTCTCTCACTGTCACAATCCCTTCATCGCTCACTGTCTCCATCCCTTCATCTCTCAGTGTCACAATCCCTTCATCTCTCACTGTCACAATCCCTCTCTCACTGTCACAATCCCTTCATCGCTCACTGTCTCCATCCCTTCATCTCTCAGTGTCACAATCCCTTCATCTCTCACTGTCACAATCCCTCTCTCACTGTCACAATCCCTTCATCTCTCACTGTCACAATCCCTTCATCTCTCACTGTCACAATCTCTTCCTCTCTCACTGTCACAATCCCTTCATCTCTCACTGTCACAATCCCTTCATCTCTCACTGTCACAATCCCTTCATCTCTCACTGTCACAAACCCTTCCTCTCACTGTCACAATCCCTTCCTCTCTCACTGACACAATTCCTTCACCTTGCACTATCACAATCCCTTCATCTCTCACTGTCACAATCCCTTCCTCTCTCACTGACACAATTCCTTCGCCTTGCACTATCACAATCCCTTCATCGCTCACTGTCACAATCCCTTCCTCTCTCACTGTCACAATCCCTCTCTCACTGTCACAATCCCTTCCTCTCTCGCTGTCACAATCCCTTCCTCTCTCACTGTCACAATCCCTCTCTCGCTGTCACAATCCCTTCCTCTCTCACTGTCACAATCCCTCTCTCACTGACACAATTCCTTCGCCTTGCACTATCACAATCCCTTCATCGCTCACTGTCACAATCCCTTCCTCTCTCACTGTCACAATCCCTCTCTCACTGTCACAATCCCTTCCTCTCTCGCTGTCACAATCCCTTCCTCTCTCACTGTCACAATCCCTTCCTCTCTCACTGTCACAATCCCTTCATCTCTCACTGTCACAATCCCTTCCTCTCTCAGTGTTACAAACCCTTCATCTCTCACTGTCACAATCCCTTCATCTCTCACCGTCACTATCCCTTCATCTCTCACTGTCACTATCCCTTCATCTCTCACTGTCACAATCCCTCTCTCACTGTCACAATCGCTTCATCTCTCACTGTCAAAATCCCTTCATCTCTCACTGTCACAATCCCTTCATCTCTCACTGTCACAATCCCTTCATCTCTCACTGTCACAATCCCTTCATCTCTCACTGTCTCCATCCCTTCATCTCTCACTGTCTCCATCCCTTCATCTCTCAGTCTCTCCACCCCTTCATCTCTCAGCCTCGCCAACCCTTCATCTCTCAGCCTCGCCACCCCTTCATCTCTCAGCCCCGCCACCCCTTCATCTCTCAGCCCCGCCACCCCTTCATCTCTCAGCCTCGCCAACCCTTCATCTCTCAGCCCCGCCACACCTTCATCTCTCAGCCTCTCCACCCCTTCGTCTCTCAGCCTCGCCACCCCTTCGCCTCTCAGCCTCGCCACCCCTTCGTCTCTCAGCCTCGCCACCCCTTCGTCTCTCAGCCTCACCGCCCCTTCATCTCTCAGCCTCGCCACCCCTTCATCTCTCAGCCTCTCCGTCCCTTCATCTCTCAGCCTTGCCACCCCTTCATCTCTCAGCCTCGCCACGCCTTCATCTCTCAGCCTCACCATCCCTTCATCTCTCAGCCTCGCCACCCCTTCATCTCTCAGCCTCTCCACCCCTTCATCTCTCAGTCACTCCACCCCTTCATCTCTCATTGCCCAATTTTCAGTGGAGACTTTCCTCTCCTCTCTCCCAGCGCACTGCGAGTACACATCAGGGTGATCACATCTCCAGCTTAGACTTCCCATCCCTTAAATAAATATTAATCTTTGGGCTGGGAGAAGACAGTTCACTGATGTGTATCCCTCACATTAATGAGGACAACACTTATGTTAACAGGTTTGTAAATAGCACATGTTTCCTGTAACACGTATGCCTCACTCTTAACCACCAGAATATTTATTCTATGCCAGTGCTGTCTATTTAACCATCTGTGATTTACTCAATCTCCAGGACCACCTACTTTTCCCTCTCTGTAACATCGTCTAACGCTGTTCCAGCCTCAGCTCATCTGCTGCTGAAACTCATCTCTAGGTTTCACTATTGCAGTGCTCTCCTGGGAGGAACTCCACCCTGTGTAAATACAACTTATCCGACTCTCCACTGCCCCCTTTTTAAAAAATCCATTCACAGGATGTGGGTTTTGCTGACTGGGCCCGGCCTTTATTGCCCGTCCCTAATTGCCCCTGTGGTAGTGAGCCTCCTTCTTGAACCGCTGCAGTCCCCGTGTGGTGTTGGTACACCCACAGCGCTGTTAGGGAGGGAGTTCCAGGATTTTCACCCAGCGACAGTGAAGGAACGGCCGATATATTTCCAAGTCAGGATGGTGAGTGGCTTGGAGGGGAACTTACAGGTGGTGGTGTTCCCCATGTGTCTGCTGCCCTTGTCCTTCCAGATGGTAGTGGTCGTGGATTTGGAAGGTGCTGTCTAAGGAGCCTTGGTGAATTCCTACAGTGCATCTTGTAGATGGTACACACACTACTGCTACTGTGCGTCGGTGGTGGAGGGAGTGAATGTTTGTGGATGGGGAGCCAATCAAGCGGGGCTGCTTTGTCCTGGACGGTGTCGAGCTTCTTGAGTGTTGTGGGAGCTGCACTCATCCAGGCAAGTGGGGAGTATCCATCACACTCCTGACTTGTGCCTTGTAGATGGTGGACAGGCTTTGGGGAGGCAGGAGGTGAGTGACTCACTGCAGGATTCCTCGCTTCAACTTGCTCTGGTAGCCACAGTATTTATATAGAGTCATAGAGGTCTACAGCACAGAAAAAGGCCATTCGGCCCATCAAGTCTGCGCTGGTCAAAGAAATATCTTACTATTGTAATCCCATTTTCCATCACTAGGCCCATAGCCTTGTATGCTCTGGCATCGCACGTGCACATCCAAATGCTTCTTAAATGTTATGAGGGTTTCTGTCTCTACCACCCTTTCAGGCAGTGAGTTCCAGATTCCCACCGACTCATTCAAGAAGGAGATAGGGAGACTACAGAGCCAACATATTCCAGTAAACACGAAGGGTGGGACGTTTCAACAAATCCAGGGAAACCTGGGTGTTGAGGGATACACAGGATTGGATAAAGAGAAGAACGGAGGCTTATGGCAGACATCGAGGGTTCAAAACAGCAGAAGCCCTAGAGGAGTATAGAATATGTAGGGGCGATTTCTGATTTCTGGCCCATCCTTGTCCTTTTTCATAACAACTTTGAATCTAAGTGAGTTATGATCACTATCTACAAATTGCTCCCCCACTGATACTTCTACCACTTGCCTGGCTTCATTCCCTGAAATTAAGTCCAGGACTGCCCCCTCTCTTGCAGGACCTTCTATGCACTGGCTTAAAAAGCTCTCTTGGATGCATTTTAAGAACTCCGCTCCCTCTAAACCTATCACACTATGACCAACCCAGTTAATGTTGGGGAAGTTGAAATTCCCCACTATGACTACTCTATTATTTTTACACTTCTCTGAAATTTGCCTACATATCTGCTCTTCTATTTCTCTCTGACTGTTTGGAGGGCCTATAGTACTCCCAGCAATGTGATCGCTCCGTTTTTGTTTTTAAGTTCTACCCATATGGCTTCATTTGAGGAGCCTTCTAAGATGTCATTCCTCCTTACTGCTGTAATTGATTGCTTGATCAGTATTGGGATACCCTCTTCTTTTGCATCCTTCCTTGTCTCGCTTGAAGACCCTATACCCTGGAATATTGAGCTGCCAATCCTGCTCCTCTCTCAACCATGTCTCTGTGACAGCAACAACATCATACTTCCATGTGCTAATTTGTGCCTTCTACTCATCTGCCTTATTCGTCATACTCCTTGCATTAAAATAAATACCATCCAACCTTGACAAACTCCCTTGTGCTTTAACTGGTCGATAATTTCTACGCCTTCCAGACTTATTTGCTCTCTCTTCTACTTTTGGCTATATATCTCCCCCTGCTGAACCTCCTCTCAGGATCCCATGCCCCGGCCAAGTTAGTTTAAACCTTCCCCAACAGCACTAACAAACCTCCTCACAAGGATGTTGGTCCCATTCCGGTTCAGGTGCAACCCATCCAAATTGTACATGTCCCACTGCCTCCAGAAACGTCCCCAATGCCCCATCAATCTAAAGCCCTCCCTCCTGCACCATCTCTACAGCCACGCATTCATCTGGACTAACCTCCTATTTCTATACTCACTAGTACATGGCATCGGAAGAAATCCAGAGATGACTACATTTGAGATCCTGATTTTAAATCTGCTTCCTCGCTCCCGAAATTCTGCTTGCAGGACCTCAACCCTCTTTCTACCTATGTCGTTGGTACCAATATATACCAAGATCTCTGTCTGTTTGCCCTCCCCCTTTAGAATGCCCCACAGCCGTTCAGTGACATCCTTGATGCTGGCACCAGGGAGGCAACATACCATCCTGGAGTCACGTCTACGGCCACAGAGACGCCTGTCTGTTCCCCTCACTATCGAGTCTCCTACCATTATTGCTCTTCCCCTCTTTCTCCTCCCTCCCTGTGCAGCTGAGCCACTCACAGTGTCATGAGCGTGGCTGCACTCCCCAGAGGAACCATCATTCTCACCGTTTCCCAACACGGTAAAACAGTTCTCGAGCGAGATGCACCCTGGTGATTTCCTGACTACCTGTCTGACATCTTTCATCTAACTGATGGTCAACCATTCCATCTCTGTCTGCACTTCCATAAGCTGTGGGGTGACCACAGATAAAAACATGCTAACCACGAAACTCTCAGCCTCGCAGATGTACCTCAGTGCCTCCAGCTACCTGCAAGCTCTGAAACTCAAGTAGCTGCAGCTGGTGGCACTTCCTGCACACGGGGTCAGTCAGGGGGCAAGCAGTGTCTAGGACTTCCCACATATTGCAGGCGGCACATAACACGGGGCTGAGCTGCTCTGCCATGCCGCTAGCTGAAAAAACACTTAAATTTAAAGACAGTAAAAAAAACTTTAAGTTATTTATGTACTTTAAATAAAAACTAGAATTCTTCCCTTTCCTTAGCTATTTTAACCGGGAACAAAATACTTGACCACTACTCACTAATCAGCTCTCACCTTTGTGCTGACATCACTTTTTGAAGCTTCCACATACTCACACTGGTTCTGATCTCACTGCCACTCTCTCAACCTGTCTTGTGATGACACCCTTGTTATTTTCAACAAGAAATGACTGCAGGACTATCTCCCCAGACTGTTTCACCGCAATGCTGAATGCTGGACAATCTTCCGAGACTGCTACAATGCAATGCTGATTGCAGGACACTCTTCCCAGAATGCTTCACCGCCATGCTGACTGCAGGACGCTCTTCCCAGACCACTTCACTGTGATGCTGAATGCAGGACGCTCTTCCCAGACTGCTTCACTGTGATGCTGACTGCAGGACGCTCTTCCCAAACTGCTTAACCGTGATGCTGACTGCAGTACCCTCTTTTCAGACTGCGTCACTGCAATACTGACTGCAGGACAATCTTCCCAGACCGCTTCACTGTGATGCTGACAGCAGGACGCTATTCCCAGACTGCCTCACCATGATGCTGACTGCAGGACACTCTTCCCAGACTGCTTCACAGCAATTCTGACGGCAGGACACTCTTCCCAGACTGCTTCACCATGATGCTGACTGCAGGACACTCTTCCCAGACTGCTTCACCATGATGCTGACTGCAGGACACTCTTCCCAGACTGCTTCACCGCAATGCTGACTGAAGGATGCTCTTCCTAGATTGCGTCACCATTATGGTGACTACAGGACACTCTTCCCAGGCGGGTTCACCGCGATGCTAACTGCAGGACACTGTTCGCAGACTGCTTCACTGTGATGCTGACTGCAGGACAATCTTCCAAGACTGCTTCACTGAGATGCTGACTGCAGGACACTCTTCCCAGACTGCTTCACCATGATGCTGACTGCAGGACTCTCTTCCCAGACTGCTTCACTGTGATGCTGACTGCAGGACAATCTTCCAAGACTGCTTCACTGTGATGCTGACTGCAGGACACTCTTCCCAGACTGCTTCACTGAGATGCTGACTGCAGGACACTCTTCCCAGACTGCTTCACCATGATGCTGACTGCAGGACACTCTTCCCAGACTGCTTCACCATGATGCTGACTGCAGGACACTCTTCCCAGACTGCTTCACCATGATGCTGACTGCAGGACACTCTTCCCAGACTGCTTCACCACGATGCTGACTGCAGGACTCTGTTCCCAGACTGCATCACCACGATGCTGACTGCAGGACTCTGTTCCCAGACTGCTTCACAATGATGCTGACTGCAGGAAACTCTTCGGAGACTGCTTCTCTGAGATGCTGACCGGAGGACACTCTTCCCAATCTGCTTCACCATGATGCTGACTGCAGGACACTCTTCCCAGACTGTTTCAGCGCGATGCTGACTGCAGGACACTCTTCCCAGACTGCTTCAAAATGATGCTGACTGCAGGACACTCTTCCCAGACTGCTTCATTGCAATGCTGACTGCACGACTCTCTTCCCAGACAGCATCACCGTGATGCTGACTGCAGGACACTCTTCCCAAACTGCTTCACTGTAATGCTGACTGCAGGACTCTCTTCCCAAACTGCTTCACTGTAATGCTGACTGCAGGACTCTCTTCCCATACAGCATCACCGTGATGCTGACTGCAGGACACTCTTCCCAGACTGTTTCACTGTAATGCTGACTGCAGGACTCTCTTCCCAAACTGCTTCACTGTAATGCTGACTGCAGGACTCTCTTCCCATACAGCATCACCGTGATGCTGACTGCAGGACTCTCTTCCCAGACAGCATCACCGGGATGCTGACTGCAGGACACTCTTCCCATACAGCATCACCGTGATGCTGACTGCAGGACACTCTTCCCAGACAGCATCACCGTGATGCTGACTGCAGGACTCTCTTCCCAGACTGCTTCACAATGATGCTGACTTCACGACACTGTTCCCAGACTGCTTCACCGCAATGCTGACTGCAGGACGCTCTTCCCAGACTGCTTCACTGCAATGCTGACTGCAGGACACTCTCCGGAGACTGCTTCAGCGCGATGCTGACTGCAGGACTCTCTTCCCAGACTGCTTCATTGCAATGCTGACTGCACGACTCTCTTCCCAGACAGCATCACCGTGATGCTGACTGCAGGACACTCTTCCCAGAAAGTTTCACCATGATGCTGACTGCAGGACACTCTTTCTAGACTGCTTCACCGCCATGCTGACTTTAGGACACACTTCCCAGTCTGCTTTACCGCAATGCTGAGTGCAGGACGCTCTTCCCAGTCTGTTTCATCATGATGGTGACTGCAGGACACTTTTCCCAGACTGCTTCACTGCAATGCTGACTCCACGACTCTCTTCCCAGAATGCTTCACTGTGATGCAGACTGCAGGACACTCTTCCCAGACTGCTTCACCTCGAGGTTGACTGCCACATACTATTCCCAGCCTGCTTCACTGAGATGATGACTGCAGAACTCTCTTCCCAGAATGCTTCACCATGACGCTGACTGCAGGACACTCTTCCCAGACTGCTTCACCATGGTGCTGACTGCAGGACGCTCTTCCCAATCTGCTTCACCGCAATGCTGACTGCAGGACGCTCTTCCCAGTCTGTTTCATCATGAAGGTGACTGCAGGACACTTTTGCCAGACGGCTTCACTGCAATGCTGACTGCAGGACTCTCTGCCCAGACTGCTTCACTGAGATGCTGATTGCAGCACACTCTTCCCAGACTGCTTCACCATGATGCTGACTGCAGGGCACTCTTCCCAGACTGCTTCACCATGATGCTGACTGCAGGACTCTCTTCCCAGACTGCTTCACCATGATGCTGACTGCAGGATACTCTTCCCAGACTGCTTCACCGCGATGCTGACTGTCGGACACACTTCCCGCACTGCTTCATTGTGATGCTGTCTGCCGGACTCTCTGCCCAGACTGCGTCACTGAGATGCTGACTACAGGACACTCTTCCCAGACTGCTTCACTGTGATGCTGACTGCAGGACACACTTCCCAGACTGCTTCACTGCGATGCTGACTGCAGGACACACTTCCAAGACTGCTTCACCATGATGCTGACTGCAGGATACTCTTCCCAGACTGCTTCTCCGCAATGCTGACTGCAGGACAATCTTCCCAGACTGCTTCATCGTGATGCTGACTGCAGGACACTCTTCCCAGAAAGCATCACTGTGATGCTGACTGCAGGACTCTCTTCCCACACTGCCTCACTGTAATGCCAACTGCAGGACACTCTTCGCAGTCTGCTTCAATGAAATGCTAACTGGAGGGCACTCTTCCTAGACGGCTTCACCAGGATGCTGACTGCTGGACACTCTTCCCAAGACTGTGTCACTGTGAGGCTGACTGCAGGATACTCTTCCCACACTGCTTCACCATGATGCTGACTGCAGGACACTCTTCCCAGACTGCTTCACCACGGTGCTGGTTACAGTCATCTGTTCCCAGACTGCTTCACCTTGATGCTGACTGCAGGACTCTCTTCCCAGATTCCTTCACTGTGATGCTGACTGCAGGGCACCCTTCCCAGTCTGCTTCACCATGATGCTTACTGCAGGACACTCTTCCCAGACTGCTTCACCACGGTGCTGATTACAGTCATCTGTTCCCAGACTGCTTCACTGTGATGCTGACTGCAGGACTCTCTTCCCAGACTGCTTCACTGAGATGCTGACTGCAGGATACTCTTCCCACACTGCTTCACCATGATGCTGACTGCAGGACACTCTTCCCAGACTGCTTCACTGCGATGCAGACTGCAGGACTCTCTTTCCAGACTCCTTCACTGTGATGCTGACTGCAGGACACTCTTCCCAGACTGCTTCACCTTGATGCTGACTGCAGGACTCTCTTTCCAGACTCCTTCACTGTGATGCTGACTGCAGGACACTCTTCCCAGACTGCTTCACCACAATGCTGAGTGCAGGATGCTCTTGCCTGTCCGTTTCATCATGATGGTGATCGCAGGACTCTCTTCCCAGACTGCATCACTGTGATGCTGACTGCAGGACACTCTTCCCAGATTGCTTCACCTCGATGTTGACTGTCACATACTTTTCCCAGACTGCTTCACCGTGATGCTGACTGCAGGACTCTCTTCCAAAACTGCTTCAATGAGATGGTGTATGCAGCACACTCTTCCCAGACTGCTTCACCATGATGCTGACTGCATGACACTGTTCCCAGACTGCTTCACACAATGCTGACGGCAGGACTCTCTTCCCAGACTGCTTCACCATGATGCTGACTGCAGGACACTCTTCCCAGACTGCTTCACCACGATACTGACTGCAGGACTCTGTTCCCAGACTGCTTCACCACGATACTGACTGCAGGACTCTGTTCCCAGACTGTTTCACTGAGATGCTGACTGCAGGATACTCCTCCCACACTGCTTCACCATGATGCTGACTGCAGGACACTCTACCCAGACTGCTTCACCACGATGCTGACTGCAGGACTCTGTTCCCAGACTGCTTCACCATGATGCTGACTGCAGGACACTCTTCCCAGACTGCTTCACTGAGATGCTGACTGCAGGATACTCTTCCCACACTGCTTCACCATGATGCTGACTGCAGGACACTCTTCCCAGACTGCTTCACCTTGATGCTGACTGCAGGACTCTCTTCCCAGACTCCTTCACTGTGATGCTGACTGCAGGACACTCTTTCCAGACTGCTTCACCACAATGCTGAGTGCAGGACGCTCTTTCCAGTCTGTTTCATCATGATAGTGACTGCAGGACACTCTTCCCAGACTGCTTCACCACGATACTGACTGCAGGACTCTGTTCCCAGACTGCTTCACCATGATGCTGACTGCAGGACTCTCTTCCCAGACTGCTTCACCATGATGCTGACTGCAGGATACTCTTCCCAGACTGCTTCACCTTGATGCTGACTGCAGGACTCTCTTCCCAGACTCCTTCACTGTGATGCTGACTGCAGGACACTCTTTCCAGACTGCTTCACCACAATGCTGAGTGCAGGACGCTCTTTCCAGTCTGTTTCATCATGATGCTGACTGCAGGACTCTCTTCCCAGACTGCATCACTGTGATGCTGACTGCAGGACTCTCTTCCCAGACTGCATCACTGTGATGCTGACTGCAGGACGCTCTTCCCAGACTGCTTCACCACGGTGCTGACTGCATGACTCTGTTCCCAGACTGCTTCACCTTGATGCTGACTGCAGGACTCTCTTCCCAGACTGCTTCACCTTGATGCTGACTGCAGGACGCTCTTCCCAGACTGCTTCACCACGGTGCTGACTGCATGACTCTGTTCCCAGACTGCTTCACCATGATGCTGACTGCAGGACACTCTTTCCAGCCTGCTTCACTGCAATGCTAATTGCAGGACGCTCTTGCCAGTCTGTTTCATCATGATGGTGACTGCAGGACTCTCTTCCCAGACTGCTTCACTGTGATGCTGACTGCAGGACACTCTTGCCAGTCTGCTTCACCTCGATTTTGACTGTCATACACTTTTCCCAGACTGCATCACCGTGATGCTGACTGCAGGACTCTCCTCCCAGATTGCTTCAATGTAATGCTGTCTGCTTCACACTCTTCCCTGACTGCTTCACAGCAATGCTGACTGCTGGACGCTCTTCCCAGTCTGTTTCTCCATGATGGTGACTGCAGGACACTCCTCCCAGACTGCATCATCATTGTGCGGACTGCAGGACACTCTTCCAAGACTGCTTCACTGAGATGCTGATTGCAGGACTCTCTTCCCAGACAGCTTCACTGAGATGCTGACTGCAGGACTCTGTTCCCAGACTGCTTCACCATGATGCTGACTGCAGGACTCTCTTCCCAGACTGTTTCACTGAGATGCTGACTGCAGGATACTCCTCCCACACTGCTTCACCATGATGCTGACTGCAGGACTCTCTTTCCAGACTGCTTCACCACGATACTGACTGCAGGACTCTGTTCCCAGACTGCTTCACCATGATGCTGACTGCAGGACTCTCTTCCCAGACTGTTTCACTGAGATGCTGACTGCAGGATACTCTTCCCAGACTGCTTCACTGAGATGCTGACTGCAGGATACTCTTCCCACACTGCTTCACCATGATGCTGACTGCAGGACACTCTTCCCAGACTCCTTCACTGTGATGCTGACTGCAGGACACTCTTCCCAGACTCCTTCACTGTGATGCTGACTGCAGGACACTCTTCCCAGACTCCTTCACTGTGATGCTGACTGCAGGACACTCTTCCCAGACTGCTTCACCATGATGCTGACTGCAGGACACTCTTCCCAGACTGCTTCACTGAGATGCTGACTGCAGGATACTCTTCCCACACTGCTTCACCTTGATGCTGACTGCAGGACTCTGTTCCCAGACTGCTTCACCATGATGCTGACTGCAGGACTCTCTTCCCACACTGCTTCACTGAGATGCTGACTGCAGGATACTCTTCCCAGACTGCTTCACTGAGATGCTGACTGCAGGATACTCTTCCCACACTGCTTCACCTTGATGCTGACTGCAGGACTCTCTTCCCAGACTCCTTCACTGTGATGCTGACTGCAGGACGCTCTTTCCAGTCTGTTTCATCATGATGGTGACTGCAGGACTCTCTTCCCAGACTGCATCACTGTGATGCTGACTGCAGGACTCTCTTCCCAGACTGCATCACTGTGATGCTGACTGCAGGACGCTCTTCCCAGACTGCTTCACCACGGTGCTGACTGCATGACTCTGTTCCCAGACTGCTTCACCTTGATGCTGACTTCAGGACACTCTTCCCAGACTGCTTCACTGCGATGCAGACTGCAGGACTCTCTTTCCAGACTCCTTCACTGTGATGCTGACTTCAGGACACTCTTCCCAGACTGCTTCACTGCGATGCAGACTGCAGGACTCTCTTTCCAGACTCCTTCACTGTGATGCTGACTGCAGGACACTCTTCCCAGACTGCTTCACCACAATGCTGAGTGCAGGATGCTCTTGCCTGTCCGTTTCATCATGATGGTGATCGCAGGACTCTCTTCCCAGACTGCTTCACCACGGTGCTGACTGCATGAGTCTGTTCCCAGACTGCTTCACCTTGATGCTGACTGCAGGAGTCTCTTCCCAGACTGCTTCACTGCAATGCTAATTGCAGGACGCTCTTGCCTGTCCGTTTCATCATGATGGTGATTGCAGGACTCTCTTCCCAGACTGCATCACTGTGATGCTGACTGCAGGACACTCTTCCCAGATTGCTTCACCTCGATGTTGACTGTCACATACTTTTCCCAGACTGCTTCACCGTGATGCTGACTGCAGGACTCTCTTCCAAAACTGCTTCAATGAGATGGTGTATGCAGCACACTCTTCCCAGACTGCTTCACCATGATGCTGACTGCATGACACTGTTCCCAGACTGCTTCACACAATGCTGACGGCAGGACTCTCTTCCCAGACTGCTTCACCATGATGCTGACTGCAGGACACTCTTCCCAGACTGCTTCACCACGATACTGACTGCAGGACTCTGTTCCCAGACTGCTTCACCACGATACTGACTGCAGGACTCTGTTCCCAGACTGTTTCACTGAGATGCTGACTGCAGGATACTCCTCCCACACTGCTTCACCATGATGCTGACTGCAGGACACTCTACCAAGACTGCTTCACCACGATGCTGACTGCAGGACTCTGTTCCCAGACTGCTTCACCATGATGCTGACTGCAGGATACTCTTCCCAGACTGCTTCACTGAGATGCTGACTGCAGGATACTCTTCCCACACTGCTTCACCATGATGCTGACTGCAGGACACTCTTCCCAGACTGCTTCACCTTGATGCTGACTGCAGGATACTCTTCCCAGACCCCTTCACTGTGATGCTGACTGCAGGACACTCTTTCCAGACTGCTTCACCACAATGCTGAGTGCAGGACGCTCTTTCCAGTCTGTTTCATCATGATAGTGACTGCAGGACACTCTTCCCAGACTGCTTCACCACGATACTGACTGCAGGACTCTGTTCCCAGACTGCTTCACCATGATGCTGACTGCAGGACTCTCTTCCCAGACTGCTTCACCATGATGCTGACTGCAGGACTCTCTTCCCAGACTGCTTCACTGAGATGCTGACTGCAGGATACTCTTCCCAGACTGCTTCACCTTGATGCTGACTGCAGGACTCTCTTCCCAGACTCCTTCACTGTGATGCTGACTGCAGGACACTCTTTCCAGACTGCTTCACCACAATGCTGAGTGCAGGACGCTCTTTCCAGTCTGTTTCATCATGATGCTGACTGCAGGACTCTCTTCCCAGACTGCATCACTGTGATGCTGACTGCAGGACTCTCTTCCCAGACTGCATCACTGTGATGCTGACTGCAGGACTCTCTTCCCAGACTGCATCACTGTGATGCTGACTGCAGGACTCTCTTCCCAGACTGCTTCACCACGGTGCTGACTGCATGACTCTGTTCCCAGACTGCTTCACCTTGATGCTGACTGCAGGACTCTCTTCCCAGACTGCTTCACCTTGATGCTGACTGCAGGACGCTCTTCCCAGACTGCTTCACCACGGTGCTGACTGCATGACTCTGTTCCCAGACTGCTTCACCATGATGCTGACTGCAGGACACTCTTTCCAGCCTGCTTCACTGCAATGCTAATTGCAGGACGCTCTTGCCAGTCTGTTTCATCATGATGGTGACTGCAGGACTCTCTTCCCAGACTGCTTCACTGTGATGCTGACTGCAGGACACTCTTGCCAGTCTGCTTCACCTCGATTTTGACTGTCACACACTTTTCCCAGACTGCATCACCGTGATGCTGACTGCAGGACTCTCCTCCCAGATTGCTTCAATGTAATGCTGTCTGCTTCACACTCTTCCCTGACTGCTTCACAGCAATGCTGACTGCTGGACGCTCTTCCCAGTCTGTTTCTCCATGATGGTGACTGCAGGACACTCCTCCCAGACTGCATCATCATTGTGCGGACTGCAGGACACTCTTCCAAGACTGCTTCACTGAGATGCTGACTGCAGGACTCTCTTTCCAGACTGCTTCACTGAGATGCTGACTGCAGGACTCTGTTCCCAGACTGCTTCACCATGATGCTGACTGCAGGACTCTCTTCCCAGACTGTTTCACTGAGATGCTGACTGCAGGATACTCCTCCCACACTGCTTCACCATGATGCTGACTGCAGGACTCTCTTCCCAGACTGCTTCACCACGATACTGACTGCAGGACTCTGTTCCCAGACTGCTTCACCTTGATGCTGACTGCAGGACTCTCTTCCCAGACTGCTTCACCTTGATGCTGACTGGAGGACGCTCTTCCCAGACTGCTTCACCACGGTGCTGACTGCATGACTCTGTTCCCAGACTGCTTCACCATGATGCTGACTGCAGGACACTCTTTCCAGCCTGCTTCACTGCAATGATAATTGCAGGACGCTCTTGCCAGTCTGTTTCATCATGATGGTGACTGCAGGACTCTCTTCCCAGACTGCTTCACTGTGATGCTGACTGCAGGACACTCTTGCCAGTCTTCTTCACCTCGATTTTGACTGTCACACACTTTTCCCAGACTGCATCACCGTGATGCTGACTGCAGGACTCTCCTCCCAGATTGCTTCAATGTAATGCTGTCTGCTTCACACTCTTCCCTGACTGCTTCACAGCAATGCTGACTGCTGGACGCTCTTCCCAGTCTGTTTCTCCATGATGGTGACTGCAGGACACTCCTCCCAGACTGCATCATCATTGTGCGGACTGCAGGACACTCTTCCAAGACTGCTTCACTGAGATGCTGATTGCAGGACTCTCTTCCCAGACAGCTTCACTGAGATGCTGACTGCAGGACTCTGTTCCCAGACTGCTTCACCATGATGCTGACTGCAGGACTCTCTTCCCAGACTGTTTCACTGAGATGCTGACTGCAGGATACTCCTCCCACACTGCTTCACCATGATGCTGACTGCAGGACTCTCTTTCCAGACTGCTTCACCACGATACTGACTGCAGGACTCTGTTCCCAGACTGCTTCACCATGATGCTGACTGCAGGACTCTCTTCCCAGACTGTTTCACTGAGATGCTGACTGCACGATACTCTTCCCAGACTGCTTCACTGAGATGCTGACTGCAGGATACTCTTCCCACACTGCTTCACCATGATGCTGACTGCAGGACACTCTTCCCAGACTCCTTCACTGTGATGCTGACTGCAGGACACTCTTCCCAGACTCCTTCACTGTGATGCTGACTGCAGGACACTCTTCCCAGACTCCTTCACTGTGATGCTGACTGCAGGACACTCTTCCCAGACTGCTTCACCATGATGCTGACTGCAGGACACTCTTCCCAGACTGCTTCACTGAGATGCTGACTGCAGGATACTCTTCCCACACTGCTTCACCTTGATGCTGACTGCAGGACTCTGTTCCCAGACTGCTTCACCATGATGCTGACTGCAGGACTCTCTTCCCACACTGCTTCACTGAGATGCTGACTGCAGGATACTCTTCCCAGACTGCTTCACTGAGATGCTGACTGCAGGATACTCTTCCCACACTGCTTCACCTTGATGCTGACTGCAGGACTCTCTTCCCAGACTCCTTCACTGTGATGCTGACTGCAGGACGCTCTTTCCAGTCTGTTTCATCATGATGGTGACTGCGGGACTCTCTTCCCAGACTGCATCACTGTGATGCTGACTGCAGGACTCTCTTCCCAGACTGCATCACTGTGATGCTGACTGCAGGACGCTCTTCCCAGACTGCTTCACCACGGTGCTGACTGCATGACTCTGTTCCCAGACTGCTTCACCTTGATGCTGACTTCAGGACACTCTTCCCAGACTGCTTCACTGCGATGCAGACTGCAGGACTCTCTTTCCAGACTCCTTCACTGTGATGCTGACTGCAGGACACTCTTCCCAGACTGCTTCACCTTGATGCTGACTGCAGGACTCTCTTTCCAGACTCCTTCACTGTGATGCTGACTGCAGGACACTCTTCCCAGACTGCTTCACCACAATGCTGAGTGCAGGATGCTCTTGCCTGTCCGTTTCATCATGATGGTGATCGCAGGACTCTCTTCCCAGACTGCATCACTGTGATGCTGACTGCAGGACACTCTTCCCAGATTGCTTCACCTCGATGTTGACAGTCACATACTTTTCCCAGACTGCTTCACCGTGATGCTGACTGCAGGACTCTCTTCCAAAACTGCTTCAATGAGATGGTGTATGCAGCACACTCTTCCCAGACTGCTTCACCATGATGCTGACTGCATGACACTGTTCCCAGACTGCTTCACACAATGCTGACGGCAGGACTCTCTTCCCAGACTGCTTCACCATGATGCTGACTGCAGGACACTCTTCCCAGACTGCTTCACCACGATACTGACTGCAGGACTCTGTTCCCAGACTGCTTCACCACGATACTGACTGCAGGACTCTGTTCCCAGACTGTTTCACTGAGATGCTGACTGCAGGATACTCCTCCCACACTGCTTCACCATGATGCTGACTGCAGGACACTCTACCAAGACTGCTTCACCACGATGCTGACTGCAGGACTCTGTTCCCAGACTGCTTCACCATGATGCTGACTGCAGGATACTCTTCCCACACTGCTTCACCATGATGCCGACTGCAGGACACTCTTCCCAGACTGCTTCACCTTGATGCTGACTGCAGGACTCTCTTCCCAGACTCCTTCACTGTGATGCTGACTGCAGGACACTCTATCCAGACTGCTTCACCACAATGCTGAGTGCAGGACGCTCTTTCCAGTCTGTTTCATCATGATAGTGACTGCATGACACTCTTCCCAGACTGCTTCACCACGATACTGACTGCAGGACTCTGTTCCCAGACTGCTTCACCATGATGCTGACTGCAGGACTCTCTTCCCAGACTGCTTCACCATGATGCTGACTGCAGGACTCTCTTCCCAGACTGCTTCACTGAGATGCTGACTGCAGGATACTCTTCCCAGACTGCTTCACCTTGATGCTGACTGCAGGACTCTCTTCCCAGACTCCTTCACTGTGATGCTGACTGCAGGACACTCTTTCCAGACTGCTTCACCACAATGCTGAGTGCAGGACGCTCTTTCCAGTCTGTTTCATCATGATGCTGACTGCAGGACTCTCTTCCCAGACTGCATCACTGTGATGCTGACTGCAGGACTCTCTTCCCAGACTGCATCACTGTGATGCTGACTGCAGGACTCTCTTCCCAGACTGCATCACTGTGATGCTGACTGCAGGACTCTCTTCCCAGACTGCTTCACCACGGTGCTGACTGCATGACTCTGTTCCCAGACTGCTTCACCTTGATGCTGACTGCAGGACTCTCTTCCCAGACTGCTTCACCTTGATGCTGACTGCAGGACACTCTTCCCAGACTGCTTCACCACGGTGCTGACTGCATGACTCTGTTCCCAGACTGCTTCACCATGATGCTGACTGCAGGACACTCTTTCCAGCCTGCTTCACTGCAATGCTAATTGCAGGACGCTCTTGCCAGTCTGTTTCATCATGATGGTGACTGCAGGACTCTCTTCCCAGACTGCTTCACTGTGATGCTGACTGCAGGACACTCTTGCCAGTCTGCTTCACCTCGATTTTGACTGTCACACACTTTTCCCAGACTGCATCACCGTGATGCTGACTGCAGGACTCTCCTCCCAGATTGCTTCAATGTAATGCTGTCTGCTTCACACTCTTCCCTGACTGCTTCACAGCAATGCTGACTGCTGGACGCTCTTCCCAGTCTGTTTCTCCATGATGGTGACTGCAGGACACTCCTCCCAGACTGCATCATCATTGTGCGGACTGCAGGACACTCTTCCAAGACTGCTTCACTGAGATGCTGACTGCAGGACTCTCTTTCCAGACTGCTTCACTGAGATGCTGACTGCAGGACTCTGTTCCCAGACTGCTTCACCATGATGCTGACTGCAGGACTCTCTTCCCAGACTGTTTCACTGAGATGCTGACTGCAGGATACTCCTCCCACACTGCTTCACCATGATGCTGACTGCAGGACTCTCTTCCCAGACTGCTTCACCACGATACTGACTGCAGGACTCTGTTCCCAGACTGCTTCACCATGATGCTGACTGCAGGACTCTCTTCCCAGACTGTTTCACTGAGATGCTGACTGCAGGATACTCCTCCCACACTGCTTCACCATGATGCTGACTGCAGGACACTCTTCCCAGACTCCTTCACTGTGATGCTGACTGCAGGACACTCTTCCCAGACTCCTTCACTGTGATGCTGACTGCAGGACACTCTTCCCAGACTCCTTCACTGTGATGCTGACTGCAGGACACTCTTCCCAGACTGCTTCACCATGATACTGACTGCAGGACTCTGTTCCCAGACTGCTTCACCATGATGCTGACTGCAGGACACTCTTCCCAGACTGCTTCACTGAGATGCTGACTGCAGGATACTCTTCCCACACTGCTTCACCTTGATGCTGACTGCAGGACTCTGTTCCCAGACTGCTTCACCATGATGCTGACTGCAGGACTCTCTTCCCACACTGCTTCACTGAGATGCTGACTGCAGGATACTCTTCCCAGACTGCTTCACTGAGATGCTGACTGCAGGATACTCTTCCCACACTGCTTCACCATGATGCTGACTGCAGGACTCTCTTCCCAGACTCCTTCACTGTGATGCTGACTGCAGGACGCTCTTTCCAGTCTGTTTCATCATGATAGTGACTGCAGGACTCTCTTCCCAGACTGCATCACTGTGATGCTGACTGCAGGACACTCTTCCCAGATTGCTTCACCTCGATGTTGACTGTCACATACTTTTCCCAGACTGCTTCACCGTGATGCTGACTGCAGGACTCTCTTCCAAGACTGCTTCAATGAGATGGTGTATGCAGCACACTCTTCCCAGACTGCTTCACCATGATGCTGACTGCAGGATACTCTTCCCAGACTGCTTCCCCATCATGCTGACTGCAGGATACTCTTCCCAGACTGCTTCACCATGATGCTGACTGCAGGATACTCTTCCCAGACTGCTTCACCATGATGCTGACTGCAGGATACTCTTCCCAGACTGCTTCACCATGATGCTGACTGCAGGACGCTCTTCCCAGACGGCTTCACCGTGATGCTGACTGCAGGACACTCTTCCCAGACTGCTTCATCGTGATGCTGACTGCAGGACACTCTTCCCAGACTGTTTCACTGTGATGCTGACTGCAGGACTCTCTTCCCAGACTGCTTCACTGCAATGCTGACTGCAGGACTCTCTTCCCACACTGCCTCACTGTACTGCTGACTGCAGGACACTCTTCCCAGACTGCTTCACGGAAATTCTGACTGGAGGGCACTCTTCCCAGACTGCTTCACTGAAATTCTGACTGGTGGGCACTCTTCCTAGACAGCTTCACCATGATGCTGAATGCAGGACCATCTTCCCAGACTGCTTCACTGCCATGCTGACTGCAGGATACTCTTCCCAGATTGCTTCACCGCCATGCCGACTGCAGGACACTCTTCCCATACTGCTTCACCATGATGCTGACTGCATGACACTGTTCCCAGACTGCTTCACACAATGCTGACGGCAGGACACTCTTCCCAGACTGTTTCACCATGCTGTTGACTGCAGGACACTCTTCCCAGACTGCTTCACCACGATACTGACTGCAGGACTCTGTTCCCATACTGCTTCACCATGATGCTGACTGCAGGACTCTCTTCCCAGACTGCTTCACTGAGATGCTGACTGCAGGATACTCTTCCCACACTGCTTCACCATGATACTGACTGCAGGACACTCTTCCCAGACTGCTTCACCTTGATGCTGCCTGCAGGACTCTCTTTCCAGACTCCTTCACTGTGATGCTGACTGCAGGACACTCTTTCCAGACTGCTTCACCACAATGCTGAGTGCAGGACACTCTTTCCAGTCTGTTTCATCATGATAGTGACTGCAGGACTCTCTTCCCAGACTGCATCACTGTGATGCTGACTGCAGGACACTCTTCCCAGATTGCTTCACCTCGATGTTGACTGTCACATACTTTTCCCAGACTGCTTCACCGTGATGCTGACTGCAGGACTCTCTTCCAAGACTGCTTCAATGAGATGGTGTATGCAGCACACTCTTCCCAGACTGCTTCACCATGATGCTGACTGCAGGGCACTCTTCCCAGACTGCTTCACTATGATGCTGACTGCAGGATACTCTTCCCAGACTGCTTCACTGTGATGCTGACTGCAGGACGCTCTTCCCAGACTGCTTCACCGTGATGCTGACTGCAGGACACTCTTCCCAGACTGCTTCACCGCGATGCTGACTGCAGGACACACTTCCCGCACTGCTTCACCGCAATGCTGACTGCAGGTCTCTCTGCCAAGTCTGCTTCACTGAGATGCTGACTGCAGGACACTGTTCCCAGACTGCTTCACCATGATGCTGACTGCAGGGCACTCTTCCCAGACTGCTTCACCATGATGCTGAGTGCAGGACACACTTCCCGCACTGCTTCACAGCAATGCTGACTGCAGGTCTCTCTGCCCAGTCTGCTTCACTGAGATGCTGACTGCAGGGCACTCTTCCCAGACTGCTTCACCATGATGCTGACTGCAGGACACACTTCCCAGACTGCTTCCCCGCCATGCGGACTGCAGCACACTCTTCCCAGACTGCTTCATCGTGATGCTGACTGCAGGACACTCTTCCCAGACTGCTTCACCATGATGCTGACTGCAGGGCACTCTTCCCAGACTGCTTCACCATGATGCTGACTGCAGGATACTCTTCCCAGACTGCTTCACTGTGATGCTGACTGCAGGACGCTCTTCCCAGACTGCTTCACCGTGATGCTGACTGCAGGACACTCTTCCCAGACTGCTTCACCGCGATGCTGACTGCAGGACACACTTCCCGCACTGCTTCACCGCAATGCTGACTGCAGGTCTCTCTGCCCAGTCTGCTTCACTGAGATGCTGACTGCAGGACACTCTTCCCAGACTGCTTCACCATGATGCTGACTGCAGGGCACTCTTCCCAGACTGCTTCACCATGATGCTGAGTGCAGGACACACTTCCCGCACTGCTTCACAGCAATGCTGACTGCAGGTCTCTCTGCCCAGTCTGCTTCACTGAGATGCTGACTGCAGGGCACTCTTCCCAGACTGCTTCACCATGATGCTGACTGCAGGACACACTTCCCAGACTGCTTCCCCGCCATGCGGACTGCAGCACACTCTTCCCAGACTGCTTCATCGTGATGCTGACTGCAGGACACTCTTCCCAGACTGTTTCACTGTGATGCTGACTGCCGGACACTCTTCCCAGACTGCTTCACTGCAATGCTGACTGCAGGACTCTCTTCCCACACTGCCTCACTGTACTGCTGACTTCAGGACACTCTTCCCAGACTGTTTCACTGAAATACTGACTGGTGGGCACTCTTCCTAGACAGCTTCACCATGATGCTGAATGCAGGACCATCTTCCCAGACTGCTTCACTGCCATGCTGACTGCAGGATACTCTTCCCAGATTGCTTCACCGCCATGCCGACTGCAGGACACTCTTCCCATACTGCTTCACCATGATGCTGACTGCATGACACTGTTCCCAGACTGCTTCACACAATGCTGACGGCAGGACTCTCTTTCCAGACTGTTGCACCATGCTGTTGACTGCAGGACACTGTTCCCAGACTGCTTCATTGTGATGTTGACTGCAGGGCTCTCTTCCCAGACTGCTTCACCATGATGCTGACTGCAGGTCACTCTTCCCAGACTGCTTCACCACGATACTGACTGCAGGACAATGTTCCCAGACTGCTTCACCATGTTGCTGACTGCAGGACTCTCTTCCCAGACTGCTTCACTGAGATGCTGACTGCAGGATACTCTTCTCAGACTGCTTCACCATGATGCTGACTGCAGGACACTCTTCCCAGACTGCTTCACCACGGTGCTGACTGCATGACTCTGTTCCCAGACTGCTTCACCATGATGCTGACTGCAGGACACACTTCCCAGACTGCTTCTCCACGGTGCTGACTGCATGACTCTGTACCCAGACTGCTTCACCTTGATGCTGACTGCAGGAGTCTCTTCCCAGACTGCTTCACTGAGATGCTGACTGCAGGATACTCTTCCCACACTGCTGCACCATGATGCTGACTGCAGGACACTCTTCCCAGACTGCTTCACCTTGATGCTGACTGCAGGACTCTCTTCCCAGACTCCTTCACTGTGATGCTGACTGCAGGACACTCTTTCCAGCCTGCTTCACCACAATGCTAATTGCAGGACGCTCTTGCCAGTCTGTTTCATCATGATGGTGACTGCAGGACTCTCTTCCCAGACTGCTTCACTGTGATGCTGACTGCAGGACACTCTTGCCAGTCTGCTTCACCTCGATTTTGACTGTCACACACTTTTCCCAGACTGCATCACCGTGATGCTGACTGCAAGACTCTCTTCCCAAATTGCTTCAATGTAATGCTGTCTGCTTCACACTCTTCCCTGACTGCTTCACAGCAATGCTGACTGCTGGACACTCTTCCCAGTCTGTTTCTCCATGATGGTGACTGCAGGACACTCCTCCCAGACTGCATCATCATTGTGCGGACTGCAGGACACTCTTCCCAGACTGCTTCACTGAGATGCTGACTGCAGGGCACTCTTCCCAGACTGCTTCACCATGATGCTGACTTCAGGACACTCTTCCCAGACTGCTTCACTGCGATGCTGACTGCAGGACACACTTCCCAGACTGCTTCACTGCAATGCAGACTGCAGGACACTCTTCCCAGACTGCTTCACCGTGATGCTGACTGGAGGACACTCTTCCCAGACTGCTTCATCGTGATGCTGACTGCAGGACACTCTTCCCAGACTGCTTCACTGTGATGCTGACTGCCGGACACTCTTCCCAGACTGCTTCAATGTGATGCTGACTGCCGGACTCTCTTCCCAGACTGCTTCACTGCAATGCTGACTGCAGGACTCTCTTCCCACACTGCCTCACGATAATGCTGACTGCAGGAAACTCTTCCCAGACTGCTTCACTGAAAAGCTGACTGGAGGGCACTCTTCCCAGACTGCTTCACCATGATGCTGACTGCAGGACAATCTTCCCAGACTGATTCACCTCCATGCTGACTGTAGGATACTCTTCCCAGACTGCTTCACCGCCATGCTGACTGTAGGATACTCTTCCCAGACTGCTTCACCGCAATGCTGACAGCAGGACACTCTTCCCAGTCTGTTTCACCATGCTGTTGACTGCAGGACACTCTTCCCAGACTGCTTCACTGTGATGTTGACTGCAGGGCTCTCTTCCAAGACTGCTTCACCATGATGCTGACTGCAGGACTCTGTTCCCAGACTGCTTCACCATGATGCTGACTGCAGGACACTCTTCCCAGAATGCTTCACCACGATACTGACTGCACGACTCTGTTCCCAGACTGCTTCACCATGATGCTGACTGCAGGACTCTCTTCCCAGACTGTTTCACTGAGATGCTGACTGCAGGATACTCCTCCCTCACTGCTTCACCATGATGCTGACTGCAGGACACTCATCCCAGACTGCTTCACCACCGTGCTGACTGCATGACTCTGTTCCCAGACTGCTTCACCATGATGCTGACTGCAGGACTCTCTCCCCAGACTGTTTCACTGAGATGCTAATTGCAGGACCCTCTTGCCAGTCTGTTTCATCACGATGGTGACTGCAGGACACTCTTCCCAGACTGCTTCACCATGATGCTGACTGCAGGACACTCTTCCCAGACTGCTTCACCTTGATGCTGACTGCAAGACTCTCTTCCCAGATTGTTTCAATGTAATGCTGTCTGCTTCACACTCTTCCCTGACTGCTTCACAGCAATGCTGACTGCTGGACGCTCTTCCCAGTCTGTTTCTCCATGATGGTGACTGCAGGACACTCCTCCCAGACTGCATCATCATTGTGCGGACTGCAGGACACTCTTCCCAGACTGCTTCACTGAGATGCTGACTGCAGGACACTCTTCCCAGACTGCTTCACTGAGATGCTGACTGCAGGACTCTCTTCTCAGACTGCTTCACTGAGATGCTGACTGCAGCACACTCTTCCCAGACTGCTTCACTGTGATGTTGACTGCAGGGCTCTCTTCCCAGACTGCTTCACCATGATGCTGACTGCAGGACACTCTTCCCAGACTGCTTCACCATGATGCTGACTTCAGGGCACTCTTCCCAGACTGCTTCACTGCGATGCTGACTGCAGGACACACTTCCCAGACTGCTTCACTGCAATGCAGACTGCAGGACACTCTTCCCAGACTGCTTCACCGTGATGCTGACTGGAGGACACTCTTCCCAGACTGCTTCACTGTGATGCTGACTGCCGGACACTCTTCCCAGACTGCTTCACTGTGATGCTGACTGCAGGACTCTCTTCCCAGACTGCTTCACTGTGATGCTGACTGCAGGACACTCTTCCCAGACTGCTTCACTGAGATGCTGACTGCAGGACTCTCTTCTCAGACTGCTTCACTGAGATGCTGACTGCAGGAAACTCTTCCCAGACTGCTTCACTGTGATGTTGACTTCAGGGCTCTCTTCCCAGACTGCTTCACCATGATGCTGACTGCAGGACACTCTTCCCTGACTGCTTCACCATGATGCTGACTTCAGGGCACTCTTCCCAGACTGCTTCACTGCGATGCTGACTGCAGGACACACTTCCCAGACTGCTTCACTGCAATGCAGACTGCAGGACACTCTTCCCAGACTGCTTCACCGTGATGCTGACTGGAGGACACTCTTCCCAGACTGCTTCACTGTGATGCTGACTGCCGGACACTCTTCCCAGACTGCTTCACTGTGATGCTGACTGCAGGACTCTCTTCCCAGAATGCTTCACTGCAATGCTGACTGCAGGACTCTCTTCCCACACTGCCTCACGATAATGCTGACTGCAGGAAACTCTTCCCAGACTGCTTCACTGAAAAGCTGACTGAAGGCCACTCTTCCCAGACTGCTTCACCATGATGCTGACTGCAGGAATCTCTTCCTAGACTGCTTCACCATGATGCTGACTGTAGGATACTCTTCCCAGACTGCTTCACCGCAATGCTGACAGCAGGACACTCTTCCCAGTCTGTTTCACCATGCTGTTGACTGCAGGACACTCTTCCCAGACTGCTTCACTGTGATGTTGACTGCAGGGCTCTCTTCCCAGACTGCTTCACCGTGATGTTGACTGCAGGGCTCTCTTCCCAGACTGCTTCACCATGATGCTGACTGCAGGACACTCTTCCCAGACTGCTTCACCATGATGCTGACTGCAGGACACTCTTTCCAGCCTGCTTCACTGCAATGCTAATTGCAGGACGCTCTTGCCAGTCTGTTTCATCATGATGGTGACTGCAGGACTCTCTTCCCAGACTGCTTCACTGTGAAGCTGTCTGCAGGACACTCTTGCCAGTCTGCTTCACCTCGATGTTGACTGTCACACACTTTTCCCAGACTGCATCACCGTGATGCTGACTGCAAGACTCTCTTCCCAGATTGCTTCAATGTAATGCTGTCTGCTTCACACTCTTCCCTGACTGCTTCACAGCAATGCTGACTGCTGGACGCTCTTCCCAGTCTGTTTCTCCATGATGGTGACTGCAGGACACTGCTCCCAGACTGCATCATCATTGTGCGGACTGCAGGACACTCTTCCCAGACTGCTTCACTGAGATGCTGACTGCAGGACACTCTTCCCACAATGATTCACCATGATGCTGACTGCAGGACACTCCTCCCAGACTGCATCATCATTGTGCGGACTGCAGGACACTCTTCCCAGACTGCTTCACTGAGATGCTGACTGCAGGATACTCTTCCCACACTGCTTCACCATGATGCTGACTGCAGGACTCTCTTCCCAGACTGCTTCACTGAGATGCTGACTGCAGGATACTCTTCCCACACTGCTTCACCATGATGCTGACTGCAGGACACTCTTTCCAGACTGCTTCACCTTGATGCTGACTGCAGGACTCTCTTCCCAGACTGCTTCACCTTGATGCTGACTGCAGGACTCTCTTCCCAGACTCCTTCACTGTGATGCTGACTGCAGGACACTCTTTCCAGACTGCTTCACCACAATGCTGAGTGCAGGACGCTCTTTCCAGTCTGTTTCATCATGATGGTGACTGCAGGACTCTCTTCCCAGACTGCATCACTGTGATGCTGACTGCAGGACACTCTTCCCAGATTGCTTCACCTCGATGTTGACTGTCACATACTTTTCCCAGACTGCTTCACCGTGATGCTGACTGCAGGACTCTCTTCCAAGACTGCTTCAATGAGATGGTGTATGCAGCACACTCTTCCCAGACTGCTTCACCATGATGCTGACTGCAGGGCACTCTTCCCAGACTGCTTCACCATGATGCTGACTGCAGGATACTCTTCCCAGACTGCTTCACCATGATGCTGACTGCAGGGCACTCTTCCCAGACTGCTTCACCATGATGCTGACTGCAGGATACTCTTCCCAGACTGCTTCACTGTGATGCTGACTGCAGGACGCTCTTCCCAGACTGCTTCACCGCGATGCTGACTGCAGGACACACTTCCCGCACTGCTTCACCGCAATGCTGACTGCAGGTCTCTCTGCCCAGTCTGCTTCACTGAGATGCTGACTGCAGGACACTCTTCCCAGACTGCTTCACCATGATGCTGACTGCAGGGCACTCTTCCCAGACTGCTTCACCATGATGCTGACTGCAGGACACACTTCCCAGACTGCTTCACCGCCATGCGGACTGCAGCACACTCTTCCCAGACTGCTTCATCGTGATGCTGACTGCAGGACACTCTTCCCAGACTGTTTCACTGTGATGCTGACTGCAGGACTCTCTTCCCAGACTGCTTCACTGCAATGCTGACTGCAGGACTCTCTTCCCACACTGCCTCACTGAAATTCTGACTGGAGGGCACTCTTCCTAGACTGCTTCACCATGATGCTGACTGCAGGACACTCTTCCCAGACTGCTTCACTGAAATACTGACTGGTGGGCACTCTTCCTAGACAGCTTCACCATGATGCTGAATGCAGGACCATCTTCCCAGATTGCTTCACTGCCATTCTGACTGCAGGATACTCTTCCCCGATTTCTTCACCGCCATGCCGACTGCAGGACACTCTTCCCATACTGCTTCACCATGATGCTGACTGCATGACACTGTTCCCAGACTGCTTCACACAATGCTGACGGCAGGAATCTCTTCCCAGACTGTTTCACCATGCTGTTGACTGCAGGAGACTGTTCCCAGACTGCTTCATTGTGATGTTGACTGCAGGGCTCTCTTCCAAGACTGCTTCACCATGATGCTGACTGCAGGGCACCCTTCCCAGACTGCTTCTCCACGATGCTGACTGCAGGACTCTGTTCCCAGACTGCTTCACCATGATGCTGACTGCAGGACTCTCTTCCCAGACTGCTTCACTGAGATGCTGACTGCAGGATACTCCTCCCACACTGCTTCACCATGATGCTGACTGCAGGAGACTCTTCCCAGACTGCTTCACCACGGTGCTGACTGCATGACTCTGTTCCCAGACTGCTTCACCATGATGCTGACTGCAGGACTCTCTTCCCAGACTGCTTCACTGAGATGCTGACTGCAGGATACTCCTCCCAGACTGCTTCACCATGATGCTGACTGCAGGACACTCTTCCCAGACTGCTTCACCACGGTGCTGACTGCATGACTCTGTTCCCAGACTGCTTCACCTTGATGCTGACTGCAGGACTCTCTTCCCAGACTGCTTCACTGAGATGCTGACTGCAGGATACTCCTCCCAGACTGCTTCACCATGATGCTGACTGCAGGACACTCTTCCCAGACTGCTTCACCACGGTGCTGACTGCATGACTCTGTTCCCAGACTGCTTCACCATGATGCTGACTGCAGGACACTCTTTCCAGCCTGCTTCACTGCAATGCTAATTGCAGGACGCTCTTGCCAGTCTGTTTCATCATGATGGTGACTGCAGGACTCTCTTCCCAGACTGCTTCACTGTGAAGCTGTCTGCAGGACACTCTTGCCAGTCTGCTTCACCTCGATGTTGACTGTCACACACTTTTCCCAGACTGCATCACCGTGATGCTGACTGCAAGACTCTCTTCCCAGATTGCTTCAATGTAATGCTGTCTGCTTCACACTCTTCCCTGACTGCTTCACAGCAATGCTGACTGCTGGACGCTCTTCCCAGTCTGTTTCTCCATGATGGTGACTGCAGGACACTGCTCCCAGACTGCATCATCATTGTGCGGACTGCAGGACACTCTTCCCAGACTGCTTCACTGAGATGCTGACTGCAGGACACTCTTCCCACAATGATTCACCATGATGCTGACTGCAGGACACTCCTCCCAGACTGCATCATCATTGTGCGGACTGCAGGACACTCTTCCCAGACTGCTTCACTGAGATGCTGACTGCAGGATACTCTTCCCACACTGCTTCACCATGATGCTGACTGCAGGACTCTCTTCCCAGACTGCTTCACTGAGATGCTGACTGCAGGATACTCTTCCCACACTGCTTCACCATGATGCTGACTGCAGGACACTCTTTCCAGACTGCTTCACCTTGATGCTGACTGCAGGACTCTCTTCCCAGACTGCTTCACCTTGATGCTGACTGCAGGACTCTCTTCCCAGACTCCTTCACTGTGATGCTGACTGCAGGACACTCTTTCCAGACTGCTTCACCACAATGCTGAGTGCAGGACGCTCTTTCCAGTCTGTTTCATCATGATGGTGACTGCAGGACTCTCTTCCCAGACTGCATCACTGTGATGCTGACTGCAGGACACTCTTCCCAGATTGCTTCACCTCGATGTTGACTGTCACATACTTTTCCCAGACTGCTTCACCGTGATGCTGACTGCAGGACTCTCTTCCAAGACTGCTTCAATGAGATGGTGTATGCAGCACACTCTTCCCAGACTGCTTCACCATGATGCTGACTGCAGGGCACTCTTCCCAGACTGCTTCACCATGATGCTGACTGCAGGATACTCTTCCCAGACTGCTTCACCATGATGCTGACTGCAGGGCACTCTTCCCAGACTGCTTCACCATGATGCTGACTGCAGGATACTCTTCCCAGACTGCTTCACTGTGATGCTGACTGCAGGACGCTCTTCCCAGACTGCTTCACCGCGATGCTGACTGCAGGACACACTTCCCGCACTGCTTCACCGCAATGCTGACTGCAGGTCTCTCTGCCCAGTCTGCTTCACTGAGATGCTGACTGCAGGACACTCTTCCCAGACTGCTTCACCATGATGCTGACTGCAGGGCACTCTTCCCAGACTGCTTCACCATGATGCTGACTGCAGGACACACTTCCCAGACTGCTTCACCGCCATGCGGACTGCAGCACACTCTTCCCAGACTGCTTCATCGTGATGCTGACTGCAGGACACTCTTCCCAGACTGTTTCACTGTGATGCTGACTGCAGGACTCTCTTCCCAGACTGCTTCACTGCAATGCTGACTGCAGGACTCTCTTCCCACACTGCCTCACTGAAATTCTGACTGGAGGGCACTCTTCCTAGACTGCTTCACCATGATGCTGACTGCAGGACACTCTTCCCAGACTGCTTCACTGAAATACTGACTGGTGGGCACTCTTCCTAGACAGCTTCACCATGATGCTGAATGCAGGACCATCTTCCCAGATTGCTTCACTGCCATTCTGACTGCAGGATACTCTTCCCCGATTTCTTCACCGCCATGCCGACTGCAGGACACTCTTCCCATACTGCTTCACCATGATGCTGACTGCATGACACTGTTCCCAGACTGCTTCACACAATGCTGACGGCAGGAATCTCTTCCCAGACTGTTTCACCATGCTGTTGACTGCAGGAGACTGTTCCCAGACTGCTTCATTGTGATGTTGACTGCAGGGCTCTCTTCCAAGACTGCTTCACCATGATGCTGACTGCAGGGCACCCTTCCCAGACTGCTTCTCCACGATGCTGACTGCAGGACTCTGTTCCCAGACTGCTTCACCATGATGCTGACTGCAGGACTCTCTTCCCAGACTGCTTCACTGAGATGCTGACTGCAGGATACTCCTCCCACACTGCTTCACCATGATGCTGACTGCAGGAGACTCTTCCCAGACTGCTTCACCACGGTGCTGACTGCATGACTCTGTTCCCAGACTGCTTCACCATGATGCTGACTGCAGGACTCTCTTCCCAGACTGCTTCACTGAGATGCTGACTGCAGGATACTCCTCCCAGACTGCTTCACCATGATGCTGACTGCAGGACACTCTTCCCAGACTGCTTCACCACGGTGCTGACTGCATGACTCTGTTCCCAGACTGCTTCACCTTGATGCTGACTGCAGGACTCTCTTCCCAGACTGCTTCACTGAGATGCTGACTGCAGGATACTGCTCCCACACTGCTTCACCATGATGCTGACTGCAGGACACCCTTCCCAGACTGCTTCACCACGGTGCTGACTGCATGAATCTGTTCCCAGACTGCTTCACCATGATGCTGACTGCAGGACACTCTTCCCAGTCTGCTTCACCATGATGCTGACTGCAGGACACTCTTTCCAGCCTGCTTCACCGCAATGCTAATTGCAGGACGCTCTTGCCAGTCTGTTTCATCACGATGGTGACTGCAGGACTCTCTTCCCAGACTGCTTCACTGTGATGCTGACTGCAGGACACTCTTGCCAGTCTGCTTCACCTCGATGTTGACTGTCACACACTTTTCCCAGACTGCATCACCGTGATGCTGACTGCAAGACGCTCTTCCCAGATTGCTTCAATGTAATACTGTCTGCTTCACACTCTTCCCTGACTGCTTCACAGCAATGCTGACTGCTGGACGCTCTTCCCAGTCTGTTTCTCCATGATGGTGACTGCAGGACACTCCTCCCAGACTGCATCATCATTGTGCGGACTGCAGGACACTCTTCCCAGACTGCTTCACTGAGATGCTGACTGCAGGACTCTCTTCCCAGACAGCTTCACCATGATGCTGACTGCAGGACACTCTTCCCAGACTGCTTCACCATGATGCTGACTTCAGGACACTCTTCCCACACTGCTTCACTGCGATGCTGACTGCAGGACACACTTCCCAAACTGCTTCACTGCAATGCAGACTGCAGGACACTCTTCCCAGACTGCTTCACTGCAATGCAGACTGCAGGACACTCTTCCCAGACTGCTTCACTGCAATGCAGACTGCAGGACACTCTTCCCAGACTGCTTCACTGTAATGCTGACTGCAGGACACTCTTCCCAGACTGCTTCACCGTGATGCTGACTGGAGGACACTCTTCCCAGACTGCTTCATCGTGATGCTGACTGCAGGACACTCTTCCCAGACTGCTTCATCGTGATGCTGACTGCAGGACACTCTTCCCAGACTGCTTCACTGTGATGCTGACTGCCGGACACTCTTCCCAGACTGCTTCACTGTGATGCTGACTGCAGGACTCTCTTCCCAGACTGCTTCACTGCAATGCTGACTGCAGGACTCTCTTCCCTCACTGCCTCACGATAATGCTGACTGCAGGAAACTCCTCCCACACTGCTTCACCATGATGCTGAATGCAGGACACTCTTCCCAGACTGCTTCACCATGATGCTGACTGCAGGAATCTCTTCCTAGACTGCTTCACCATGATGCTGACTGCAGGACCCTCTTCCCATACTGCTTCACCATAATGCTGAATGCAGGACAATCTTCCCAGACTGATTCACCGCCATGCTGACTGTAGGATACTCTTCCCAGACTGCTTCACCGCAATGCTGACAGCAGGACACTCTTCCCAGTCTGTTTCACCATGCTGTTGACTGCAGGACACTCTTCCCAGACTGCTTCACTGTGATGTTGACTGCAGGGCGCTCTTCCCAGACTGCTGCACCATGATGCTGACTGCAGGAATCTGTTCCCAGACTGCTTCACCACGATACTGACTGCAGGACACTCTTTCCAGCCTGCTTCACTGCAATGCTAATTGCAGGACGCTCTTGCCATTCTGTTTCATCACGATGGTGACTGCAGGACTCTCTTCCCAGACTGCTTCACTGTGATGCTGACTGCAGGACACTCTTGCCAGTCTGCTTCACCTCGATGTTGACTGTCACACACTTTTCCCAGACTGCATCACCGTGATGCTGACTGCAAGACTCTCTTCCCAGATTGTTTCAATGTAATGCTGTCTGCTTCACACTCTTCCCTGACTGCTTCACAGCAATGCTGACTGCTGGACGCTCTTCCCAGTCTGTTTCTCCATGATGTTGACTGCAGGACACTCCTCCCAGACTGCATCATCATTGTGCGGACTGCAGGACACTCTTCCCAGACTGCTTCACTGAGATGCTGACTGCAGGACCCTCTGCCCAGACTGCTTCACTGAGATGCTGACTGCAGCACACTCTTCCCAGACTGCTTCACTGAGATGCTGACTGCAGCACACTCTTCCCAGACTGCTTCATCGTGATGCTGACTGCAGGGCACTCTTCCCAGACTGCTTCACCGTGATGCTGACTTCAGGACACTCTTCCCAGACTGCTTCACTGCGATGCTGACTGCAGGACACACTTCCCAGACTGCTTCACTGCAATGCAGACTGCAGCACACTCTTCCCAGACTGCTTCACCGTGATGCTGACTGGAGGACACTCTTCCCAGACTGCTTCATCGTGATGCTGACTGCAGGACACTCTTCCCAGACTGCTTCACTGTGATGCTGACTGCCGGACACTCTTCCCAGACTGCTTCACTGTGATGCTGACTGCAGGACTCTCTTCCCAGACTGCTTCACTGCAATGCTGACTGCAGGACTCTCTTCCCACACTGCCTCACGATAATGCTGACTGCAGGAAACTCTTCCCAGACTGCTTCACTGAAAAGCTGACTGGAGGGCACTCTTCCCAGACTGCTTCACCATGATGCTGACTGCAGGAATCTCTTCCTAGACTGCTTCACCATGATGCTGACTGCAGGACCCTCTTCCCATACTGCTTCACCATGATGCTGAATGCAGGACAATCTTCCCAAACTGATTCACCGCCATGCTGACTGTAGGATACTCTTCCCAGACTGCTTCACCGCAATGCTGACAGCAGGACACTCTTCCCAGTCTGTTTTACCATGCTGTTGACTGCAGGACACTCTTCCCAGACTGCTTCACTGTGATGTTGACTGCAGGGCTCTCTTCCCACACTGCTTCACCATGATGCTGAATGCAGGACACTCTTCCCAGACTGCTTCACCATGATGCTGACTGCAGGACACTCTTCCCAGTCTGCTTCACCATGATGCTTACTGCAGGACACTCTTCCCAGACTGCTTCACCGCAATGCTGACTGCAGGACTCTCTGCCCAGACTGCTTCACCTCGATGTTGACTGCAGGACACTCTTCCCAGACTGCTTCACTTCGATGTTGACTGCAGGACACTCTTCCCAGACTGCTTCACTTTGATACTGACTGCAGGACGCTCTTCCCAGACTGCTTCACTGTGATGCTGACTGCAGGATGCTCTTCCCAGACTGCTTCACTGCAATGCTGACTGCAGGACACTCTGCCCAGACTGTTTCACCGTGCTGTTGACAGCAGGACACTCTTCCCAGACTGCTTCATTGTTTTGCTGACTGCAGGGCACTCTTCCAAGACTGCTTCACCATGATGCTGACTGCAAGACACTCTTCCCAGACTGCTTCACCATGATGCTGACTGCAGGACACTCTTCCCAGACTGCTTCACTGTGATGCTGACTGCAGGACACTCTTCCCAGACTGCTTCACCTCGATGTTGACTGCAGGACACTCTTCCCAGACTGCTTCACTTTGATGTTGACTGCAGGACACTCTTCCCAGACTGCTTCACCTCGATGTTGACTGCAGGACACTGTTTCCAGACTGCTTCACCGCCATGCTGCCTGCAGGACTCTCTTCCCACACTGCTTCACCATGATGCTGACTGCAGGACCATCTTCCCAGACTGTTTCACCTCGATGTTGTCTGCAGGACACTCTTCCCAGACTGCTTCACCGTGTTGCTGTCTGCAGGACACTTTTCCCAAACTGCTTCACTGTAATGCTGTCTGCAGGACGCTCTTCCCAGACTGCTTCACCATGATTCTGACTGCAGACATTCTTCCCAGACTGCTTCACCATGATGCTGACTGCAGGACACTCTTCCCAGACTGCTTCACCATCATGTTGACTGCTGCACACTCTTCCCAGACTGCTTCACCGTGATGCTGACTGTAGGACACTCTTCGCAGTCTGCAGGTAATGATTGCAGATTTCATTTCCTAAATGTCAGGGGTGAACCAGATAGATAGGTTTTCACAACAGCTGATAATAGCCTCATGGTCTTCATTACCACGTCTGGCTCTCAATTTCAGATTTTATTAATTGAATTTAAATACCAACAGTTATTGCGTTGGGAATTGAACCTATGCCCTGAGAGGATTTGCCTGAGCCTCTGGGTTATGAATCCAGTGACAGTGCCATGGCACCACCGTTTCCTTGAGGTGACTGCAGGTGTAGTCCAGTTCACTTTCTGGTCAATGGTAATGTCCAGGATGTTGACCTTCGGGATTCAGTGATGGTAATGCCAATGTGTGATAGTTAGATTCTCTCTTGTTGGAGATGGTCATTGCCTGGCACTTGTTCGGCTCGAATGTTACTTGCCACTTGTCAGCCCCAAGCCTGGATATTGTCCAGGTCTTGCTGCATTTGGACAGGGACTGCTTCAGTATCTGAGGAGTCGCGAATGGTGCTGAACATTGTGCAATCATCAGCGAACATCCCCACTTCTGACCTTATGATGGAGAACAGCGCTAGTTTGTTCTTCATAGCGTGAGAAGACCCTTAGCGCTTTGGATAGATTGGGACAGCGAGGAGCGAGAAAGATATAGTGGTGAAGAGAAAGACTGTGAGGAGAGAGGGAGAATGTGCCAGAGAGAGGGGAAAGGGATCTGGGATAAACGGATACAGAAATAAATACATTGGGAAGAGAGATAGAATAAAGAGAGAGAAAGCTGGGAGAGAAAAGGGCATAGGTTAGAAACAGTTGGGCAATCAGCAGATAAATAGAGAGAGAGAAACAGACCGAGAGCAGTTCGGGAGACAGAAGAGAGAGACAGACAGACGGGTACAAACTGAAACAGTGACTAACGACCAACAGAGAGGAGACATGTGAGACAGAGAGAAGAGAGTCAGAAAGGGAGGGAGAAAGACAGAAAAAGGAGACACAGGAAAGGGGTAGGGAAGGAGAGAGAGAGAGAGAGAAAGGAATAGAGGGACTATATAGAGTGGAAATGGCTGTCTTTGATATGGATGGCCATAGTGTTAACATGTTCATTTACTGTTTCTCTGACTCACATTGCCATAGAGGGATTGACTCATTTAAAGTAAAAATTTTGATGCCGCACCTCTACTTCTTATTAATTCGTGGGTTGTGTGCCAGCGTTTATTGTCCACCCCCGGTCGCCCTTGAGAAGCTGGTGAGCTGCCTTCTGGGCGGGTTGCTAGGCCATTTCCAAGGGGACCGCAGAGTTAACCACGGTGCTGTGGGGCTGCAGTCACCCAGAGGAAGGGCACATTTGGAAAACAGAGGCTAATGCATTTAATTTTGTGTATTATCACTGATTGATACAAGTGGGGATGAAGAAACCATCCTATCACCATGAAGTATTTTGTTTGGTTAGGCCAAGCAGACCGAATAATTGAGAAAGTCTCATTAGGCTAAGGAAGTTGAGTGGGGATAGGTCGGAAATGATGATGATGTCAGCTTATCTACCACATCACAATTGTGTGCAGACAGGGCTACTGTCTTCATCTGAAAGGCAACTTCTCTCTGTTTACTGTTGTTCAGCCAACTCCAATCCATGTTACCACTGTTTCGTTTATTCCAGGGGCCTCAACTTTGTTTCTATCTGGCACTTTGTCAAGTGCCTTTTGGAGGTCCACGTACACCACATCAGCTAGAAGCCTTACCTAGAGTAAGGGGAGATTTGAGCCAAGTGTCGATGGCAGAAAGCAACAGAGAAGAGAGAGATTATGAAGAGAGATTGAAAGTACATGAGAAACAGGGTCATAATATCATGGCGATAAGGAGACCATTGTCCTAACAGGCAGCACATTCCAGGTCATTGCTGCGTTACAAACTGCTTCCTCATGTCTCCCCCTGCGTCCCTTGCCCACGACTTGTTGCTAACTCTCTCAACATGTCCTGTTACCTTCAAAGGTCTAAGGACTTGAAACCCAGGTCCCTCTGCTCCTGCATGCTCTTTAGAATTTTGCCATTAAGTCTATATTCTCTTTCCCCATCTGTTCTCTCAAATGCATCACCTCATACCTCCTCTGTATTAAATTCCACCTTCCACTTGCCTGCCTGTTCTGGTAACCTAGTCTATATCCTGCCATTGTCCATCTTCCAGTTCCATTTATCATGAATCCCCTGTTTCTGTGCTTGAGCCAATTTCTAATCCAAGTCGACGCTGACCCTCCAATTCCACGAGACTCAATTCTGTTAATGAGTCTTTCATTTGGCACTTTGTGAAATCCTTTCTTAAAATCTATCTCAACAACATTCGCTGCTTTTCCTTTCTGAACCCTGTCTGCTACTTCAACAAAAATTTCACTTAGATCAGTGAAGCACAATGTGTCATTGACAAACCTGTGCTGGCTCTCCAAAACCTAAACAACCCCTTCACTTATCTAAAAATGCACATTTCCTTCACACCCTACATGTTAAGACCTCATCCACGTTTACTCATTAGCATTTCAAATGCCTTTTGCCCCTAACTTCCTTTCATAGTTGCAAGTTTGCAGTCTGTCTGACTCCAATTCAAATAAATCACACAGGCAGAACCACCCACACTCACACCCATAAACCTACTTTACAATTAACAAAAAATATTATACCCTCCTGTCAGGAAGCACAGGCCATAATTTTCCAATCTTCCTTAGACTCGGGGGTGGTTCCAGAGGACCAGAGAATTGCAAACGTTGCAGGATGTAAAGATAAGCCCAGCCACTACAGGCCAATCTTCAACCTCAGCGGTGGGGAGGTTTTTAGGCAAAGGCAGGTTAATTCAGGGAATCCAGCACCGTTTTTTTTTAAGAGTAATTTGTGTTTAACGATCTGGCTTGTGTTTTTTTGATCAGTTAATAGGAGGCTCGTTGAGGGTAAAGCTGTTGATGTGGTGTACATGGACTTCCAAGGCTTGGCCTAAATAGCCAAGTGGTTATGGTACTGGGCTTGTAATCCCAAGATCAAGAGTTCAAATCTCACAATGGCAAACTATGAAACAATGTAAATTCATCTGAAACAGATGGAAACGGGTTTGTACTCGAAAGAAATCAAGAGTTCAAATCTCACAATGGCAAAACTATGAAACAATGTAACTTCATCTGAAACAGATGGAAATGGGTTTGTACTCGAAAGAGTATCAAGAGTTCAAATCTCACAATGGCAAAACTATGAAACAATATAACTTCATCTGAAATATAACAGATGGAAATGGGTTTGTACTCAAAAGAGTTACATGGACTTCCAAAAAGGCATTTGATAAAGTGCTGCAATGTGAGAGAGCTCATGGGAATAAAAGGGGCAGTAGCAACATGGAAATGAAATTTGCTGAGTGACAGGAAACAGAGGATGGCGAATGGGTGGTTATGTCGGACTGGAGGAAGATTTGCACTGAAGTTCCTGGAGAAGACGGTGTGAGGGCCCCTGCTTTACCTGATACATATTAATGATCTAGACCTTGGTGTACAGGGCGCAATTCCAAAATTTGTAGATGACACAAAACTTGAAGGCATTGTGCACTGTGAGGATGAGTTAGAACTCCAAAAGGACATAGACAAGTTGGTGAAATGCGCAGACAAGCGACAGATGAATCCAGTGTGAAGTGATTGGTCAGAGGAACATAGGGAGACAATAGCAAGCAAAGGGTCTAAAGTGGGTGCAGGAGCAGACGGACCTGGGTGTATATGTGCATAAGCCATTGAAGGTGGCAGGACAGATTGAGAAAGCGGTTAATAAAGCACAAAGAAAGCTGGACTTTATAAATAGGGACATAGAGTACAAAATGCAAGAATGTTATGTTAAAACCCTGTGAAAAAAAAAGAACCCTTGCATCCAGTTCTGGACACCACACTTAAGGAAGGATGTGAAGGTGTTTGAGCGAGTGCAGAAAAGATTCAGGAGAGTGGATCCAAGTGTGAGGGACTTCAGGTACGTGGATAGATTGAGGAAGCCGGGCTGTGCTCCTTGGGCAAGAGAAGGTTGAGAGGATATTTGAGAGATGTTCTCAAATTCATGAGGGGTCTGCACAGAGTCGATTGGGAGAACTGGAGGGCATGGATTGAGGGTAATTGGCCAAAGAAGCAATGGCGGTATAAGGAGAAACTTCTTCACACAGAGATGGTTAAGGTCTGGAACTCACTGCCTGAGAGTGTGGTGAAGGCAGGTTCAATTGAGGCATTGAAAGTGAATTGGATCAGTATCTGGAAAGGAAGAATGTGCAGAGCTAAGGGGAAAAGGCAAGAGGTGCATTGCTCCTGCAAAGATCTAGCACTCTCAGGGTGGGCCGAATGGCCTCCCTCTGCACTGTCACCATTCTCTGATTCTAGAATCAACCTATTTTTTGGTTCTGTTTATCTGTATCACTGGACCTGTGTATCTCTACTCCTAGGTCTATCTGTAACCCAAGGTATTAATGTGTGTGTTGGAAGGATGAAAGACCATAGTTTTCACGGAATCCATGGATACAACATTGGCTAAGACCAGAAAGGAGTGATGCAATGGTTGTTTTTCTAGAGGAAAATATACAATTTGTGTTCCCCAGGGGGGTCAGTGTTGGAACGGTTGCTCTTCTTCAAATATATTCATGGTCTGGACTCAGACTCGTAGAAATGTTACAGTGCAGGAGGAGACCATTCAGCCCATCATGTCTGCACTGGCTCTCCCAATGAGCATTTCACCTCGCATTTCTCCTGCCTCCTTCATTAACCTTGCAGGTCGCTTTGTTTAAAATAACCTTCTCATTCATTCCCCAGGGCAGCGCCTTGACCAATCAGGGTCAACCTGCACAGTTTGAACTTAAACAAAGCTTGGCAGTTAACTGTCAGTTATCAATTAACTGGTGCATTCTTCATGGCAGTACCTATACCAAACAGAGTCCACTTGCCAATCAATCAGCACTCTCTTCTCATGCAGTATAAATTGTTGTTCCCTTTACAATTTGGTATTCTTGCAAATTGTCCTGCTGAGTGCAAGATTAAAAGCTTCGACAGCATGTCTCTTTTCGCAGGAGTCATAGAATTTCTTCTTGCCTGCCTCAATTGATCCTGCCTCCACCACACTCTCAGGCACTCCAGACCCTAACAACTCGCTGTGTGAAAAGGTTTTATCTCATATTGCCTTTGCTCCTTTTTGCCAATGACTTTAAATCTGTGGCCTCACATTCTCAATCCTTTCATGAGCGGGAACAGTTTCTCCCCATCTACTCTGTCCAGGCCCCCTCATGATTTCGAATACTTTTATCAAATCTCCTCTCAGCCTTCTCCTCTCCAAGGAGAACAGTCCCAACGTCTCCAAGCTATCTTCATAACTGAACTTTCTCATAACTGGACCCATTCTCGTAAACCTCTACCCAGTGCCTTCCTAAAACGTGGCACCCGGGCCTGAACACAATACACTAGCTGAGGTCTAATGAGTGCCTTATACATATTCAACGTAACCTCCTTGCTCTTGCTCTCTATGGCTCTATTAATAAAGCCCAGGCTACTACTTTATTAACTGCTGTCAACCTGTCCTGCCATCTTTAAGGACTAATGCCCCTCTGCTCCTGCACCCCCTTTTGAGTAGTATCCTTGTCTCTCAATATTATTTCTACCAAAATATATCACCTCACATTTCTCTGCATGGATCTTCATCTGTCACCTATCTGCCCACTCCACCAACTTGTCTATGTCCTAAACAAGTTCTATGCTGTCCCCCTGACAGGTAACAATGATTTCAAGCTTTTTATCATCCACAAATTTTGAAACTGTCCCCTGCACACCAAGGTCTAGCCCATTAATATATATCAGGAAAAGCGAGGGTCTCTGGGGAACTCCACTACAAACATTCCTCAAGGACTGGAGAACGGCCAATGTAACACCCTTATTCAAAAAGGAAGGGAGACAAAAAACAGGGAACTATTGGCCAGTTAGCTTAACATCTGTCATTGGGAAAATGTTGGAGTCTATTATAAAAGATGTAATAGCAGAGTGTTAAGAAATACATAATCTAATCAACCAGAGTCAGCATGGCTTCATGAAGGGGAAATCATGCCAAATAAATTTATTAGCATTCTTTGAGGATGTAACTAGCAGGATAGATAATGGGGAACCAGTAGATGTGATATATTTGGATTTCCAAAAGGCGTTCACTAAGGTACAGCACATAAGGCTACTTAATAAGGTAAGAGCCCATGGTGTTGGGGGTAGTACATTGGCATGGTTAGAGGATTGGCTAACTAATAGAAATCAGAGATTTGGGATAAGGGGGGCATTTTCAAGATGGCAACCTGTAATTAGTGGAGTACCACAGGGACCAGTGCTGGGGCCACAACTATTTACAACATGTATATTCATGACTTGGATGAGGGAAGTGAATCTCACCAAGTTTGCAGAGGACACAAAAATAGGTGGGAAGGCAAGTGGTGAGGGTGACACAAAGAGTCTGCAGAGGGACATAGACAGGTTACACCCTGCTAACTTGGCAGATGGGATATAATGTGGGAAAATGGGAGGTTATGCACTTTGGCAGGAAGAATAGAGGAGCTGAATATTATTTAAATGGAGAAAGACCGCAGAAAGCTGCAGCACAGAGGGATTTGGGGGTTCTCGTGCACGAACCACAAAAAGCTAACATACAAGTTCAGTAGGTAACAGGGAAGGTAAATGGAATGTCGGCCTTTATTTCAAAGGGAATGGAGTATAAAAATAAGGAAATCTTGCTAAAACTATACAAGGTGCTAGTTAGACCATACCTGGAAAGATATACTGACACTGGAGGCAGCCCAGAGAAGGTTCACTGGGTTGTTCCCAGGTATGGAGGGATTTTCTTATGAGGAGAGGTTGAGTAGGTTGGGCCTGTACTCATTGGAGTTTAGAAGAATGAGAGGTGGTTTTATTGAAACATGTAAGATTCTTCAGGGGTTTGACAGGGTAGATGCTGAGAGGTTGTTTCCCCTTGTGGGAGAGTCTAGGACCAGAGGGCATAATCTCAGAGTGAGGGGTCACCCATTTAAAACAGAGATGAGGAGGAATTTCTTCTCTCAGAGGGTAGTGAATCTATGGAATTCTTTACCACAGAGCACTGTAGAGGCTGGGTCAGTAAGTACATTCAAGGCTGAGATGGACAGATTTTTAATCAGTAAGGGAATCGAGGGTTATGGGAAAAAGCAGGAAAAGTGGAACTGAGAATTATCAGATCAGCCATGATCTCATTGAATGGCGGAGCAGACTCGATGGGCCGAATGGCCTACCTCTGCTCCTACGTCTTATGGTCTTCCTCCAGCCCAAACAATATCCATTGACCATTACTCACTGTTTCATGTCACTAAGCCAACGTTTTTATCTGTGTTGCTGCTGTCCCTTTTATTCCATAAGCTATAACTTCTCTCACAAGTCTATTGTGTGGCACTGCATCAGATGACTTGTGAAAGTCCATGTACAGCACATCAACAGCATTAACCTCATAAACCCTCTCTGCTACCTCTTCAAAAAACTCCAGCAAGTCATTTAGATGTGATTTCCCTTAAGACGTGAGCCTGTGAGTTTATGAGTCAATAAATAGCAAACGCTCTCAAAAACCAAAGAGAGTGGTAACTGGTATAGTAAAGGAAGAAAACTGAAATATTACAGGGAGCTAGCATAGAGAGAGAAGAAGTACTAGTGGGTTTGGCAGCCTTAAAAGTGGATAAATCTCCAGGCCTGGATGAGACGTATCCCAGGCTGTTGAGGGAGACAAGGGAAGAGATATCAGGGGCCCTGGTAGTGATTTTCAAATCCTCTCAGGCTATAGTTGAGGTGCCAGAGATCTGGAGGACTGCTAATGTTGTCCCATTATTAAAAAGGAGAGGAAGGGATAGAGCAGGAAATTACAGGCCAGTCAGTCTGCCTTCAGTGGTGGGGAAGTTACTAGGAAGAATCCTGAGGGACAGAATATATCCACGCTTGGAGAGACAGGAATTAATCAGGGATAGTCAGCATGGATTTGTCAAGGGAAGGTCATGTTTGACAGATTTGATGGAATTCTTTGAGGAGGTAACCAGGAGTGTCGATGAGGCTTATGCATTTGATGTGGTCTACATGGACTTTAGCAAGACTTTTGACAAGGTTCCTCATGGCGGACTGATTAAGAAAGTAAGAGCCCATGGGATCCAAGGCAAAGTGGCACGTTGGATCCAAAATTGGCTGGAAGCAGAGCATGATGGTAGAGGGATGTTGCTGTGACTGGAAGTCTGCTTTCAGTGGGGTTCCGCAGGGCTCGATGCTGGGGCCCTTGCTGTTTGTGGTGTACATTAATGATTTGGGCTTAGACGTAGGGGGTATGATCAAGAAGTTAGTGGATGACACAAAAATTGGTAGGGTGGTAAATAGTGAGGAGGATAACCATAAACTGCAGGAGGACATCCATGGACTAGTCAGGTGGGCAGAGCAATGGCAAATGGAAATCAACCCAGAAAAGTGTGAGATAATGCGCTTGGGGAGGGCTAACAAGCCAAGGGATTACACTCTGAATGGTAGGACCCTGGAAAGTACTGAAGATCAGAGAGACCTTGGTGTGCATATCCACAGATCCCTGAAGGTAACAGGGCAGGTGGATAAGGTGGTCAAGAAGGCATATGGGATATGGGCGTAATGTTTGCAATCCTCCAGTCCTCTGACACCTCCATGAGCCTAAGGAGGACTGAAAAACCATGGCCAGTGCCTTTGCAAGTTCCACCCTCACTTCCCTCGGTATCTTTGGATGCATCTCACCCGGTCCTGGTACCTTGTCCCGGTACCTTTAACTACAGGCAGCCAATCAACGTCTTCTCCTCATCAATTTTGAATCCTTCCGGTGACAGAGTTTCTCCCACTGTCATCATGGCCTGGGTAGCATCTGTTTCCTTGGTTAAAAATGGAAGCAAAGCATTCATTTAATACCTCAGCCTTGCCCCCTGCCTCCATGTGTAAATCCCCTTTTTGGTCCCCAGTCAGCCCCACTCCTCCTTTAATAACTTATATGCCTATAGAAGACTCTGGGATTCCCTTTTGTGTTAGCAGCCGGTCTCTTCTTACACTCCCTATCTGCTTCTCTTATCTACTTTCTCACCTCCCCTCTTCACCTTCTATATTCAGCCCGATTCTCAATTGTATTTTCTATCCTACTCCTGTCATAAGCACACTTTTCCTTTTTTATCTTAAGTTCTACCACCTTTGTCATCCCTACCTTGGTTTGCCCTACCTTTCCCTTTAGAGGCAATATACTTTGACTCTACCCGAATCATCTCTTCTTTGATGGTAGCCCGTTGTTCAGCAACTACTTTACCCGCCGATCTTTGGCTCCAATTTATTCAGCCCAGCCCCACTCCTACCCCGTTGAAGTTGACTTTCCCCCAGTTAGTTGATCCTACTGTGGATTCGTCATGGTCCTTTCCCTTACACATCGTAAACCTTACGATATAATGATCACTCTCCGCTAAATGTGCTCCCACTGACACTCGATCCACTTGGCCCACTTCAGCCTCAAGAACCAGGTCTAGCAGCGACTCCTTTCCCATTCGACTGGACGCATCCTGGCGTGGAGACATTTCCTGAACAGGGAGAATTTTCCTGAACAGGTATAGAGGGCATCATTTCAAAGTTTGCAGAGGCTACAAATCTTAACAATTGAGTGAAGAGTAACAGGTTAATGAGGGCATAGACGGATAAGTGAAATGGGCAGACACATGGATAAAAAATAACAAAGTGGGAAGTGATTCATTTTGGTTAGAAGGATGAAGAGAGGAGATATTTTCAGAGAAGGGTGTAGGAACAGAGCGATCTTGGGTGATACCTAGACCGGTTTTCGAAGGCTGCGGGTCAAGTTAAAGCTGTGAGAAAAATCATATGGGGTCACTAGCTTTATTCAAAGCGAATCAGCGCACAATAGCAAGATACTTATGCTCAGCCTGTATAAAACACTGGTTAGGTCCCAGCTGGAGAGTTGTGACCAGTCCTGGGCACCACACTTTAAGAAGGATGTCAAGCACTTGGAGAGGGGAGCAGAGGGGGTTTACCAGGAATGGTCCGAGAGATTGAAGGACTTCAGTCAACGTGGGCAGACTGGAGAAGCTGCGACTGTTCTCCTGAGAGCAGATAAGGTTAAGGGGTGGTTTAATAGAGGCGTTCAGGATGGTGAAGCGTTTTGATCAGGAGAAACTGTTTGCAGTGACAGGAGGCTGAATAGCCAGAGGATTTGAGAGGATTGGCAGCCCTTCCTCTCTCAGAGTGTCCACCTCCTCCCTCTTCACAGCAGCTCCACCCCTTCATACCTTGGTGTCTCCACTGGTTGAACATTCAGAAAAAGAATAAGGGACAATAAATTCAGGTATTTAAGATGATCGAAGGAGTTGACGAGGGGGGTTAGAGAGAAACGAGATCCTCTAGTGGGGGAGTCCAGAAGAAGGAGGCAAATTGAGAATTGAAGCCACACTATTCGGGGGTTGATGTCAGGAATCACTACTTCACACAAAGGGCTGCAGTGGTTGGGCACTCTCACCCCATAGAAGCTGTTGGTGCTAAGGGGCGGTGGTTTGAGCCTGAGATTGTTAGGTTTTAGTTGGGGAAGAGGATTTAGGATTGTAGAAACAAGGTAGCTGGATGGAATTAAGACACTGATCAGCCATGTCTTCGAATGGCAGGAAGAGTTCAAGGGGCTGAATGGACCTCCTCCTGTTCCTGTGTAACAGGCTCGTGGGGCTGAATGGCCTCCTCCTGTTCCTGTGTTTAAAGCCAAGCCAAATAATCTTAATTGGAAAGTATTCTCCTTTACAACGTATGAACTCCTGCATTATACTCATTTCATTTTGCAGCCGGTTCACAACGTGAGGATGTCTTCTCAAAGCAGCTTTTGTTTGAAACCATTTCGGAAGAGGAGCTGGTGGCCCGATCTCGCCCCCTTGTTAATCTCCTTGGGAATGAATCACACGGATATCCTCACCGGCTTCATCATGAGGAATTCTGGACCTATCAGGGACAAATCCAGTAAATGGTACGTCAGCAAACAGGAATATCCTCAGGAAACATACCCACCATTCTGCTCCGGCACTGGGTACGTGCTTTCGGCTGATGTTGCCCACCGAGTCTGGAATATTTCCAGGACGGTCCCCCACTTTAAACCGGAGGATGTTTACGTCGGGCCGTGCTTGGCGGAGTTGAAGATCACACCAGTGGAAATCCACTCGGAGCAGAAATTCCACGATGGGCATGTGAAGTTTTCTGTTTGCAACTTCCGTAAACTCATCACCTCTCACAGGGTGAAACCCTACGAGCTGCTGATCTACTGGAAAGCACTGGAGGATGCAGCAGATAAAGACCGTCCTGGATGTGGGTGAAGGGGGCCGTCTTGAAGAGGCTTTTCACTGACACCTTCAAACACACTTCCCCCAATTCCTGTTCAGTATCATCACAACCTTGTAAGACACCATCAACTGGTGCTGCTGCTGTGTGTGTTTAATACTCAATGTCACTTCCAAAATTACCTGTGCCAAATCCTTAAAAACCTTTTGATTGGAGATGGCCCGGGGTGGGGTGGGGGGAAGATGTCCAGCTTATCCCTCCTCGACTGTAAATTCCAGGCCTGTGCCCATGTCCCACTTACTTTCCACGTCTGTAATAAGGATCTGCAGTTTCTGTCTGTCCCGCTTTTCTGAATGGTTGGCAGTGGGTGAAGCCTGATGCACACAGGGCCAATGGCTGCATAGGGGGTTATGTGGTATAGATAAATTCATCATCAAACTGCTCCCGTGTTATATTTTCATTGGTTTCGGATAGTTTTCCTGCCTCCTCTTCTGACTGGCCAAGCACTCTGAAGTTGGCCGGCTGGAGATGCCTCAGATGTGGGTCCCAACGCGCCACATAAAAAATCTGCAGCCAGGGAAAGGCCTGAGCCCATCTGATGTGACTCTCCCAGCTGATTATCTCCTCTTCCCGTGCCCCTTTCATGCACCCCACGCCCGCTCTCCTCCACCCCCACCTCCCCCCTCAACTGCTCTCCGCCGCAGATTGGAGGTAATTCAGGCTGAGGGTTCAGAACTAGGAGCAAGGTTCGAAGCTGTTTCTTATCGACGTGCTCTTTGATACCACCAGCAGCCTCAAAAGAAAGGGTCTTATTGTTCTGTGAGCTGTGGTTATCCCTTGTTGCTTTGTGGTGTCATGGTCTTGAATGGGGCCCGTGAGGCACATGTGGATGGCAACAGTTTCTGGACCCAGCGGCACTGGTGGAGTGGGGATGGGGTCTGGACTGTTGAGATACAGAACTGTAAGAGGGTCCCCGATCAAAGTTACCCAGGCTGGAAGGGTTGGGACAATGTGGGGGGGGGGGGGTTGGGGTGGGGGTGTGGGCCGGGGTGGGGAGGCTGTGGGGGAGCTGGGGGAATGCCAATGCGGGAAGCAGGATGGGTGAACGGTAGAGGGCGGACAATAGGGTGGGGGTGGAGGGGGGGGGGGGGTGTGCGTGGCTTGGGAGCGGTGGGTGGAGTGGGGAGGGGGGGTGGCGAGAGGGAGGGGTGCCATAGCGGGGTGGGGGGGTGGGGGAGGGCATGGGGAAGTGAATGGAATGGCAGGGCGGGGTTACGTTGGAGGAGGAGACGTGATATGGGGAGCGGGGAGGGGGTGGGGGTGGAGGGCATGAGAGGTGGGGTGGGGGTGGGAGGATAACCTGGGGGTAGGGAGGGTAAGGGAGGGTGGACAAAGTGGGTGGCTGGGGGAAGTGAAATGGCGTGTGGGTTGGGGGGGGGTGGGGGGGGAAGGGGAGCGAGTAGGCGTGGGAGAGAGGGCAGCTTGAGAGGGAGGGGAGGGGAGGGCGCGGGAGGGTGGGTGAGATGGAATGGGGAGTGGCAGCACCTCGGTGGGATGGGAACACTTCGGGGAGGCTGGACTGGCGTGGGAGGTGTGGGACAGGGAAACAGCGACAGTTTCGGAAGCAGGGATGGGATTGCGGGCGCTGATACCGGAGGGGAGAAAGGGCAAGAGAGAGGGTGTGGGGGGTGGGGGGAGCATGTTGTCCCGACACAGGAAGGATGGGGGAGGAGACTTAAAGGAGCAATGCCCCAATAAAGGCACTCATTTCAAAAAGAAAATGGTTCAGGGGTCTCTCTCTGCCTCTGTTACCCCCCTCACCACCAGGGAAATAATATTCCCCTGCTAAAGAATGAACAAAATCAACAATAAAATGAATAACCACGGACAATTGAACACAGAAGGGGAAAATGTTTTGAGGGTAAGGAGAGAGATGCACACTGACCACATGGAGAATAAGGAGAGGAATCACATGGGGAAATGCAGAGAGGTTACGGAGGGAAATAACTATTCGGAAAGATTAAAAATGAAATTAAATCTTCAGGGAACATCGGAGCTCTCTGCAAGATTGTGAGCACTGGTTAATTGTCTGGATTCTCACCGCAGAGTCAGAGGGACCAGGAATACGCCATTGAGTACCTCAAGCCTGCTCCACCATTCAGTAAGATCAGGCACATCAGTTTCTGGCACTTTCCTGACAGTCCCTAGAACACCTGTAGATCAAAAATATGCGCAACTTAGCCTGGAAGATATCTAGGCCCCAGCCTGCACTGCTCTCTGTGGAAGAGGATTCCAAAGATTAACAAGACTCTGAGAGAAGAAATACAAGGAACTGTCAGAGGGACAGTACTGAGGGAGTGCTGCACTGTCAGACGGTCAGTACTGAGGGAGTGCTGCACTGTCAGAGGGTCAGTACTGAGGGAGTGCTGCACTGTCAGAGGGTCAGTACTGAGGGAGTGCTGCACTGTCAGAGCGTCAGTACTGAGGGAGTGCTGCACTGTTGGAGGGTCAGTACTGAGGGAGTGCTCCACAGTTGGAGGGTCAGTACTGAGGGAGTGCTGCACAGTTGGAGGGTCAGTACTGAGGGAGTGCTGCACAGTTGGAGGGTCAGTACTGAGGGAGCGCTGCACAGTTGGAGGGTCAGTACTGAGGGAGCGCTGCACTGTCGGAGGGTCAGTACTGAGGGAGTGCTGCACTGTCGGAGGGTCAGTACTGAGGGAGTGCTGCACTGTCGGAGGGTCAGTACTGAGGGCGCGCTGCACTGTCAGAGGGTCAGTACTGAGGGAGTGCTGCACTGTCGGAGGGTCAGTAATGAGGAAGTGCTGCACTGTCGGAGGGTCAGTACTAAGAGACTGCTGCACTGTCGGACAGTCAGTACTGAGGGCATGCTGCACTGTCGGAGGGTCAGTACTGAGGGAGTGCTGCACTGTCGGAGAGTCAATACTGAGGGCATGCTGCACTGTCGGAGGGTCAGTACTGAGGGAGTGCTGCACTGTCGGACGGTCAGTACTAAGAGAGTGCTGCATTGTCAGAGGGTCAGTACTGAGGGAGCGCTGCACTGTCAGAGGGTTAGTACTGAGGGAGTGCTGCACTGTCGGAGGGTCAGTACTGAGGGAGTGCTGCACTGTCAGAGGGTCAGTACTGAGGGAGTGCTGCACTGTCTGAGGGTCAGTACTGAGGGAGTGCTGCACTGTCGGACGGTCAGTACTGAGAGAGTGCTGCGTTGTTGGAGGGTCAGTACTGAGGGAGTGCTGCACTGTCGGACGGTCAATACTGAGAGAGCGCTGCACTTTCAGAGGGTCAGTACTGAGGGAGCGCTGCACTCTCGGAGGATCAGTACTGAGGGAGTGACACACTGTCAGAATGTCAGTACTGAGAGAGTGCTGCCCTGTTGGAGGGTCAGTACTAAGAGAGTGCTGCACTGTCGGAGGGTCAGTACTGAGGGAGTGCTGCACTGTCGGAGGGTCAGTACTGTGGGAGTGCTGCACTGTCAGAGGGTCAGTACTGAGGGAGTGCTGCACTGTCGGAGGGTCAGTACTGAGGGAGTGCTGCACTGTCAGAGGGTCAGTACTGAGGGAGTGCTGCACTGTCGGAGGGTCAGTACTGTGGGAGTGCTGCACTGTCAGAGGGTCAGTACTGAGGGAGTGCTGCACTGTCGGAGGGTCAGTACTGAGGGAGTGCTGCACTGTCAGAGGGTCAGTACTGAGGGAGTGCTGCACTGTCGGAGGATCAGTAATGAGGGAGTGCTGCACTGTCGGAGGGTCAGTACTAAGAGATTGCTGCACTGTCGGACAGTCAGTACTGAGGGAGTGCTGCACTGTTGGAGGGTCAGTACTGAGGGAGTGCTGCACTGTCGGAGAGTCAATACTGAGGGCATGCTGCACTGTCGGAGGGTCAGTACTAAGAGAGTGCTGCATTGTCAGAGGGTCAGTACTGAGGGAGCGCTGCACTGTCAGAGGGTCAGTACTGAGGGAGTGCTGCACTGTCGGAGGGTCAGTACTGAGGGAGTGCTGCACTGTCAGAGGGTCAGTACTGAGGGAGTGCTGCACTGTCGGAGGGTCAGTACTGAGGGAGTGCTGTACTCTTGGAGGGTCAGTACTGAGGGCATGCTGCACTGTCTGAGGGTCAGTACTGAGGAAGTGCTGCACTGTCGGACGGTCAGTACTAAGAGAGTGCTGCGTTGTTGGAGGGTCAGTACTGAGGGAGTGCTGCACTGTCGGAGGATCAGTACTGAGAGATTGACACACTGTCAGAATGTCAGTACTGAGGGAGTGCTGCCCTGTTGGAGGGTCAGTACTAAGAGTGCTGCACTGTCGGAGGGTCAGTACTGAGGGAGTGCTGCACTGTCGGAGGGTCAGTACTGTGGGAGTGCTGCACTGTCGGAGGGTCAGTACTGAGGGATTGACACACTGTCAGAATGTCAGTACTGAGGGAGTGCTGCCCTGTTGGAGGGTCAGTACTAAGAGTGCTGCACTGTCGGAGGGTCAGTACTGTGGGAGTGCTGCACTGTCGGAGGGTCAGTAATGAGGGCTTGCTGCACTGTCGGAGGGTCAGTACTGAGGGAGTGCTGCACTGTCGGACGGTCAGTACTAAGAGAGTGCTGCATTGTCGGAGGGTAAGTACTGAAGGAGTGCTGCACTGTCAGAGGTTCAGGACTGAGGGAGTGCTGCACTGTCAGAGGGTCAGTACTGAGGGAGTGCTGCACTCTCGGAAGGTCAGTACTGTGGGAGTGCTGCACTATCGGAGTGTCAGTAATGAGGGAGTGCTGCCCTGTTGGAGGCTCAGTACTAAGAGAGTGCTGCATTGTCGGAGGGTCAATGCTGAGGGAGTGCTGCACTGTTGGAGGGTCAGTACTAAGGGAGTGCTGCACTGTTAGAGGGTCAGAACTGAGGGAGGGCTGCGCTGTCAGAGGGTCAGTACTGAGGGAGTGCTGCACTGTCAGAGGGTCAGTACTGTGGGAGTGCTGCACTGTCAGAGGGTCAGTACTAAGGGATTGCTGCACTGTCAGAGGGTCAGTACTAAGGGAATGCTGCACTGTCAGAGTGTCAGTACTGAGGGAATGCTGCACTGTCAGAGGGTCAGTACTGAGGGAGCGCTGCATTGTCAGAGGGTCAGTACTGAGGGAATGCTGCACTGTCAGAGGGTCAGTACTAAGGGAGCGCTGCATTGTCGGAGGGTCAATGCTGAGGGAGTGCTGCACTGTCGGAAGTAAGTACTGAGGGAGTGCTGCACTGTCGGATGGTAACTGAGGGAGAGCTGCACTGTCAGAGAGTCAGTCCTGAGGGAGTGCTGCACTGTCAGAGGGTCAGTACTGAGGGAGTGCTGCACTGTCAGAGGGTCAGTACTGAGGGAGTGCTGCACTGTCAGAGGGTCAGACCTGAAGCCGCACTGCACTGTTGGAATATGTGTCTTTCAGATGAGGCACTAACATGTGGCCCTGTTTTCTCTCTCTCTCAGTGATCCTGTCACCGACATTATGATCACGACCTTCAACTCCATTTGTTCCTCAAGCCAAGTTGATGTAGCAATATGAATGTTCTGGGTGTTATCATCCTGCTGCTTGTGGGAGCTCGCTGTTGCTAGTGTCTCTGCTACATTTCCAACTTGTCATCACTTCCCAAAGAACATCGTTGGCTGCAAATTACTTCTTGCATTGTCTGGAGAGGACTGGTGCTGAAGGAATTTCTCCGATCGCAGAGAGAACTCCAACGAGCCTCTGCGTGGTTTTGTGTCCAGTCTCCAGAGCCGGGGTATGAAAACACTGCCTTCAGATTCGGAGGAGAGAGGGAGAGAGAGAGTGAGTGAGAGAGAGAGATAGAGGGACCCGCTGAACAGCAGCCGCCTACCAGACAAGGAGCCATCAACTCACTTAAAGAGGTAGGCTTAAGGGGCCTCTTAAATGAGGGAAGAGGCAGAGGGAGAGAGAGTGAGTGATAGTGAGGGAGAGAAGAAGGGGTTGTAGAGAAAGCCGGAGAGAGAGAGGCGGTGAGGTGGAGAGAGAGTGAGAGATATGGACAATGAGAAAGAGAGAGAGAGTGAGTGAGAGAGTGGGTTGGTAGAGAGAGAGTGGGGTGGAGGGAAAGAGCAGAGAGATAGATAGAGAGAGAGAGAAGGAGTGGTGGTAGAGAGAGAGAGATAGATAGAGTGGGGTGGAGAGGGAGAGATATTTGGAGAGAGAGAGAGGGTGGAGGGGTGGTAAAGAGAGACACTGGGGCAGAGACAGAGAGATTGAGGGGTGGTGGGGAGAGAGAGACACACAGAAACATGCTGGAGTAGGGAATGAGACAGGAAGATGGAGGTGGTGGTGGAGATAAAGTGTGTTAGAAACAAAGAGATTTAGGGGTGGTTGAGAAAGAGAGAGAGAGGGAGACTGGAGTAGAGAGAGAGAGAGAAAGGTGGAAGAGTGGTGGAGAGAGAGAGAGAATGTGGTGGGGAGAGACAGATATAGAGATAGAGAGAAGGAGGTAGAGAGAGAGAGTTAGACTGAGTGGGGTAGAGTAGAAAGTGAGAGAAAGAAAGCGAGAGATGAGATACAGAGAGGAGGTATAGAGAGAGAGAGAGAGAGAGAGAGGAGCCAGAGAGTTAGAGTCTGGTAGTGAGTGAAAGGGAGAGAGAGAGAGAGAGAGAGAGATACAGAGGGGTGATAGAAAGAGAGAGAGAGAGATAGAAGGGTGGAAGAGAAAGATAGAGGGGTGATAGAGAGAGAGGGAGAGGGAAGAGAGGAAGGGACAGAGAGAGAGATACAGAGGGGTGGTAGAGAGAGGGAGGGAGAGAGAGGGAGAGGGGTGGAGGTGTTCAGGGATGGGGAGGGAGTTTGTGGGGGAGGGCCAGCTGCCTCTGGAGGAAGGGTTGCAGGACTGAGCGAGAAAGAGGGAGAGACGTCCGGGAGACCAGCGGGGAAGCAAAGGAAGTGAAGCTGTTAGTGTGAGCGGCTGGGACAAGGCCCATCAGAACAGGGCAGATCATCCTGTGTAGCCTTCACAAGGCTGTGTGTGGATAGAACAGAGTGTACCCCGTGTACAACCCCCCAGGGATTGGAACAGTGTGTACCCCATGTACAACCCCCTGGGGACTGGAACAGTGTGTACCCCATGTACAACCCCCTGGGGACTGGAACAGCGTGTACCCCGTGTACAACCCCCCAGGGACTGGAACAGAGTGTACCCCGTGTACAACTCCCCCAGGGACTGGAACAGTGTGTACCCCGTGTACAACCCCCCCCCCACCCCGGATTGGAACAGCGTGTACCCCGTGTACAACCCCCCGGGGACTGGAACAGCGTGTACCCCGTGTACAACCCCCTGGGGACTGGAACAGCGTGTACCCCGTGTACAACCCCCTGGGGACTGGAACAGCGTGTACCCCGTGTACAACCCCCTGGGGACTGGAACAGCGTGTACCCCGTGTGCAACCCCCCGGGGACAGGAACAGTGTGTACCCCGTGTACAACACCTCCGGGACTGGAACAGCATGTACGCCCCCCCATCCCCCTCCTGGGGACTGGAACACCGTGTACATCCCCACTCCCATGCCCCCGGGGACTCAGAGATCGGAGGGAAGCCGGAGTGATTGGCGAGCAGCTCGCTCTTCAACTCCATCCCATCGCCTTTTCTCCACTCCACAGTCTGCTGGGTTCTGTGAGCTTTCCTGAGGTGGGCGGACAGGGGAGACAGTTCTGAAATGACCTGATAGGTTCGGACCCAGAGTGGAGCGAGTGAGGGGAGGGGGAGAGGGGGGGAACGCTCATAGGATCAGTCACGAGGGGAAGCAGTACCGATAGTGAGGAGGGCATTTCAGCAAAGCCTTTGACAAGGTCCCACATGGGAGACTTATAAAGAAGGCAAATGCACATGGGATACAGGGTAATTTGATAAGGTGGATTCAAAATTGGCTTAGTTGTAGGAGACAGAGGGTGATGACAGAAGGATGCTTTAGTGATGGAAGCCTGTGTCCAGTGGCGTTACACAGGGATCTGTGCTGGGTCCCCTATTATTCCGTCATCTCTATAAATGACATAGGTGACTATGTGGGGTTAGGATTAGTAAGTTTGCGGATGACACAAAGATTGGCCGGGTGGTTAACTGTGAGGTTGAGTGCCTTGGGCTACAGGAAGATATGGACAGGATGGTCAACTGGGCCGATAAGTGGCAGATGGAATTTAACCCTGAAAAGTGTGAGGTGATAGACTTTGGAAGGAATAATTTGACAAGGCAGTATTCAATGAACAGTATGACACTAGGAAGTTCTGAGGAACAAAGGGACCTTGATGTGTGTGTCCATAGATCTCTGAAGGAGGAGGGGCATGTTAGTGGGGTGGTGAAAAAGGCATATGGGACACTTGCCTTTATCAATCGAGGCATAGATTACAAAAGCAGGGAGGTCATGTTGGATAAAAGCAAAACACTGTGGACGCTGGAAATCTGAAACAAAAACAAAAATAGCTGGAAAAACTCAGCAGGTCTGACAGCATCTGCGGAGAGTTAACGTTTCGAGTCCGTATGACTCTTCAACAGAACTGAGGAAAAATAGAAATGAGGTGAAATATAAACTGGTAGAGGGGGTGGGACAGGTAGATCTGGATAGGTGGGGGCAAAGGAGAGATTGCCCAAAGATGTCATAGACAAAAGGTCAAGGGGGGGTTGACGGTGGTGATATTAGCTAAAGGAGGTGCTAATGGCGGCATTAAAGGTAGAAAGCAGGACAAGCTAGTGGCAGATGGCTTTAGTGGGGGTGGGGTGGGGGGAAGGGATTGAAATGAGCTACAAGGTGGAGATAAAACAATGGATGGAAATACATTTAAAAATAGGTGGGAAAAGAAAAATATATTTGTAAAAAAATTATAAATTATTGGAAAAAGGGGGATTGAAAAGGGGGTGGGGATGGAGGAGGGTGTTCATGATCTGAAGCTGTTGAACTCAATATTCAGTCCGGAAGGCTGTAAGGTGCCTAGTCGGAAGATGAGGTGTTGTTCCTCCAGTTTGCGTTGGGCTTCACTGGAACAATGCAGCAAGCCAAGGACAGACATGTGGGCAAGAGAGCAGGGTGGAGTGTTAAAATGGCAAGCGACAGGGAGGTTTGGGTCATTCTTGCGGACAGACCGCAGGTGTTCTGCAAAGCGGTCGCCCAGTTTACGTTTGGTCTCTCCAATGTAGAGGAGACCACATTGGGAGCAACGAATGCAGTAGACTAAGTTGGGGGAAATGCAAGTGAAATGCTGCTTCACTTGAAAGGAGTGTTTGGGCCCTTGGACGGTGAGGAGAGAGGAAGTGAAGGGGCAGGTGTTGCACCTTCAGTTGCATGGGAAGGTGCCGTGGGAGGGGGTTGAGGTGATGGAGGAGTGGACCAGGGAGTTGGAGTTGTATAGAGCATTGGTGAGGCTGGAGTGCTGTGTGCAGTTCTGGTCGCCACATTATAAGAAGGATGTGATTGTACTGGAGGGGGTGCAGGGGAGATTCACCAGGATGTTGCCTGGGATGAAACATTTAAAGTTATGAAGAGAGGTTGGATAGACTTGGGTTGTTTTCGTTGCAGCAGAGAAGACTGAGGGGTGACCTGATCGAGGTGTACAAGATTATGAGGGGCATGGACAGGGTGGATAGGGAGCAGCTGTTCCCCTTAGTTGAAGGGTCAGTCACGAGGGGACATAAGTTCAAGGTGAGGGGCAGGAGGTTTAGGGGGGATGTGAGGAGAAGCTTTTTTACCCAGAGGGTGGTGAGGGTCTGGAATGTGCTGCCTGGGAGGGTGGTGGAGGCGGGTTGCCTCACATCCTTTAAAAAGTAGCTGGATGAGCACTTGGCACAGCATAACATTCAAGGCTGTGGGCCAAGTGCTGGTAAATGGGATTAGGTAGGTAGGTCAGGTGTTTCTCACGTGTCGGTGCAGACTCGATGGGCCGAAGGGCCTCTTCTGCACCCTGTGATTCTGTGTGAAGATCATTCTGTTCATTGCCAGCAGGCAGCCCACACGTGAACCATGTGCAGGAGCTGCGGGATCGCTAGGGGTGGGGCGGGAGGTGGAGTGGGGGGCCTGGTGTAGGGTCCGGGGTGGGGTGGGGTGGGGGTGCGGTGGTCACATTCAAAGGCTGAAGCGGGGCCCCTCCTCCCCCACTCTGAGAGAGAGGAAGCCATCCCAGCGGAGAGTAGGTGGGTGACTGGGTGCTGGTTACCGCTCCAGTTCTCTGCGATTGCGCTGAACGCTGGGCGTGGAGGAGCATGTAGCCTGTTCCGATCTCACTGAGCCTTCTTTGATGGCAACACTGGAGGGGGGGAAAGCAAAATGCCACGCAGGATCAGACCTACATGGGCCAGCACAGCCACAAGGGGCTGAATGGCCTCCTGCAGTTCCTGTGTAACAGGCTCGAGGATGCTGAATGGCCTCCTCTTGTTCCTGTGTAACAGACTCGAGGAGGGGGCTGAATGGGGCCTCCTCCTGTCCCTGTGTAACAGGCTCGAGGAGGGGGCTGAATGGGGCCTCCTCCTGTTCCTGTGTAACAGGCTCGAGGAGGGGGCTGAATGGGGCCTCCTCCTGTTCCTGTGTAACAGGCTCGAGGAGGGGGCTGAATGGGGCCTCCTCCTGTTCCTGTGTAACAGGCTCGAGGAGGGGGCTGAATGGGGCCTCCTCCTGTTCCTGTGTAACAGGCTCCAGGGGCTGAATGGGCCTCCTCCTGTTCCTGTGTAACAGGCTCGAGGAGGGGGCTGAATGGGGCCTCCTCCTGTTCCTGTGTAACAGGCTCGAGGAGGGGGCTGAATGGGGCCTCCTCCTGTTCCTGTGTAACAGGCTCGAGGAGGGGGCTGAATGGGGCCTCCTCCTGTTCCTGTGTAACAGGCTCGAGGAGGGGGCTGAATGGGGCCTCCTCCTGTCCCTGTGTAACAGACTCGAGGAGGAGGGGGGGGGATTGAATGGGGCCTCCTCCTGTTCCTGTGTAACAGGCTCCAGGGGGCTGAATGGGGCCTCCTCCTGTTCCTGTGTAACAGGCTCGAGGAGGGGGCTGAATGGGGCCTCCTCCTGTTCCTGTGTAACAGGCTCCAGGGGGCTGAATGGCCTCCTCCTGTTCCTGTGTAACAGGCTTGATGAGAGGAGTAAGAAGCAGATACTCTGATTAGCAGGATGCGAGTTGTGGTGAGCCACAAGGATCAGCATCGGAGCCTCAACAATTCATCCCGTTTATCGACCACTTGGATGATGGGATGGGCGCCACTGATCCCGTTTTGGTGATAACACATGGGCGGACAGCGCTGTGAGCAGCGGAGGTGGACACATGTAATCACATAGGGACGTCGGTGAAGTGAACGGGTAAATCCCGGGCCAGTGGATTTCAGTGTTGGCAGATGTGGAGTAACCCATCTGTGGGCATAAAAGGATGAAATGGGAGTCTAACTGGTGAAAAACATGAAACAGCGCAGGTCCAAAACGACTTGGTGGGGTGGGGGTGTGTGGGCGGGGTGGATTTCAGGGAAGAAAGATCATTAAATAGTCATTGTTTAGAACAGAACTTCAGTATCGCTGAAAAAAAAGGGGACGGGTGGAAGCTTTTCGTCTTGCTCTCATCATGACTATCGCATGAATAGCAGACAACAATTTACACCGCAGGCGAAGAGAGTGCCGATTGGTTGGCAAGTGGCATCGCCACGGAGGGCGCGCCGCTGACGGCGAATGACAGTAAACTGCCAAGCGTCGTTTGAAATTTAAACCAGGCCGCTTGACCCTGATGGGTCGGGGCAAAGCCCTGAGGAATGAGTCAGCGAATGGCTGTCACTTATTTTGTTCGGCTCAACCGGCCGCGAGGTGGGCCGCGTTCTTTCTGCCTGCAGGGAGCAGGGCCCCTGTTAAAGGCCGGGTGTTTCCTGGGTGCACAAACGAGGCAGCACCACCCACCTTGCTTACTAGGCTTCCCTGTATGGCCTACCCTGCCAATGGTGGGCGAATCACGCGCTTCCTGTAGACTCTATCTACCCGTTAGCAAGGCTACGTACTGGCACCCGCTTTTCCATCGTGCCTTTGGGTTGGCCCAAGGTGTCTCTTTGGAACGCTCCCTTTGAGGTAAATGCTATCATGAGCTGTGCGCTAGCTCTGACTCCCTGTAGCCACAATGGTCTCCCTTGTCTCTGCACTGACTTACCAATTGGCCAGTGGGCTCAAGTCAGTACTGCCCGGTGGATGTGATTTCCAGATGGCGCACGCAGAAGTGGAGCTTCACCCGTGTTTGATCGTCAAGCGTTGGCCGCACTCAGTCTGGATCTTTTTCAGGCAGTCATCGGACAGATCCGTACTGCCCAGCCTGTGGAGGCCATCACTGTCGGTCGCGATTTTTCATTTTTACGGCTTGTTTTATCTGGTGCGGAACTATTGAGGAAACCCAGATTGACCTGTTGCCTTCCAATTGAACGTTTGGAAATTTTGTGGTCCTCTTTTAGGTTTTTGGGGTTTTTTTTTTGCAGGATTTTTAATGCTATCTGGAGGTTTTGACCGCTACGCGAGTATCCTCCAGCTCTCCCAGAATGAATTTAGCTCTGAGTTGCAGTCCCTTCAGTGGCCACTGCCTAAGCTGCCTGTAGTCAATGCCTTAGCCTGACAGCTACAGTCACATCGTCGAGCTCTCTTCCCAGGTTGCCTCAAAGCTTCATGCACAAACAAGTGATTTTGGTGATACAATGGCTGCAGGACTTCCAAAATGATAGCAAAAAGTGACAAAAACTTTTTTTTATGGGTTTTTATTAGCTGTTAAGAACTATTACTGAATTGATTTGTCTACCCAGCCCAGCCTTTGAATGCTTGGCTTCCCCAGACACTATGTAGAGACAATAAGCAGTAATTAGCTCTCCAGACCGTGGAGTTCGGCTTCAAGTGAGACTACCTGGAGCCTGCTGTTTAATTTTTGTCCCTGCTTAAATTTCACATCAGTAGACTTGTAAGTGCCCCCAGTATTGAAAGCAAACTTGGCGGGGTCTGGTGTCTGTGGTCTGCAGCTAGAATGCCATCCCAGGTCTGGAGGGGAGGGAAGGGTTGGTGGTACGGGGTGTAGAATTCTAACAGGTTTGCAGAATCATCTACACATGGTGAGTTTTGAGGGTTGTTTCACTTTCACACCCAGTTCGTTATGTCCGCTGGATGCGAAAGGTTGAAGCTTGTATGCTGCTCATTCAAAATGTTACGACTCATCCTGCCTCGCTGCCACCATGTTACATTGTCCTGCCAACTGCCTCCATGTTACATTGTCCTGCCTCACTGCCACCATGTTATATTGTCCTGCCAACTGCCACCATGTTACATTGTCCTGCCTCACTGCCACCATGTTACATTGTCCTGCCTCGCTGCCACCATGTTACATTGTCCTGCCTCGCTGCCACCATGTTATATTGTCCTGCCACACTGCCACCATGTTATATTGTCCTGCCTCGCTGCCACCGTGTTATATTGTCCTGCCTTGCTGCCACCATGTTATATTGTCCTGCCAACTGCCACCATGTTATATTGTCCTGTCACACTGCCACCATGTTACATTGTCCTGCCTCGCTGCCACCATGTTACATTGTCCTGCCAACTGCCACCATGTTATATTGTTCTGCCTCGCTACCACCACGTTACATTGTCCTGCTTCGCTGTCACCATGTTACATTGTCCTGCCAACTGCCACCATGTTATATTGTCCTGCCAACTGCCACCATGTTATATTGTCCTGCCTCGCTGCCACCATGTTATATTGTCCTGCCTCGCTGCCACCATGTTACATTGTCCTGCCTCGCTGCCACCATGTTATATTGTCCTGCCACACTGCCACCATGTTATATTGTCCTGCCTCGCTGCCACCATGTTATATTGTCCTGCCTCACTGCCACCATGTTATATTGTCCTGCCAACTGCCACCATGTTACATTATCCTGCCTCGCTGCCACCACGTTATATTGTCCTGCCTTGCTGCCACCATGTTACATTCTTTTTCACTTTAACATAAATGCACCAATCATTCACAGGGATTGATGCAACAATCATGGTGGTTTTCCTTTTCATTTGAAGACAAGACTGTTTACTGATGGAGTTAACTGGGGGGACTAAGTATGGTACATCTGATCTGCTTGCTGCTGGCAGACTGACAACAAGTCCTGGGGTGAATACATCACACCCTGTTGAGGTGTGTAATGATGGGATAGCAGTTTAGGATATGTCCCTTAAAGGTGCGCACACCTCATATCACAAAGTGTAACAGGTTTGAGGGGTCTGAATGACCTCCTTCTGTCCCCTGTGCAACAGCCTCTTGGGGATGAATGGCCTACACTACACTTGATCCAGTGTAACAAGCTGAAGGAGCAGAATCACCTCCTCCTGTTCCATTGTAACAGGATTAAGGGGCTGAATGGGCCTTCTCCTGTTCCTGTGAAGCTGGCTCGAGGGGGTTGAATTTCTTCCTCCTGTTCCTGTGTAACAGGCTCAAGGAGCTGAATGGCCTCTTTCTGACACTGAGTATGGTGAGAGTGACTAACCTTGACCGAGTGTAGGCATCAAGGAGCTCGAGAAAACCTGGAGTCAATGGGAATCGGGGGAAAACTCTCCGCTGGTTGGAGTCATATCTAGCACAAAGGAAGATAGTTGTGGTTGTTGGAGGTCAGTCATCTCAGCTCCAGGACATCACTGCAGGAGTTCCTCAGGGTAGTGTCCTAGGCCCAACCATCTTCAGCTGCTTCATCAATGACCTTCCTTCCATCATAAGGTCAGAAGTGGGGATGTTCGCTGATGATTGCACCATGTTCAGCACCATTCGCGACTCCTCAGATACTGAAGCAGTCCCTGTCCAAATGCAGCAAGACCTGGACAATATCCAGACTTGGGCTGACAAGAGGCAAGTAACATTCATGCCACACAAGTGTCAGGCAATGACCATCTCCAACAAGAGAGAATCTAATCATTGCCCCTTGACATTCAATGACATCACCATCACTGAATCCCCCACTATCAACATCCTGGGGGTTACCATTGACCAGAAATTGAACTGACTAGTCATATAAATACTGTGGCTACAAGAGCAGGTCAGAGGCTGGGAAACCTGCAGTGAGTAACTCACCTCCTGACTCCCCAAAGCCTGTCCACCATCTACAAGGTACAAGTCAGGAGTGTGATGGATACTCCCCACTTGCCTGGATGAGTGCAGCTCCCACAACACTCAAGAAGCTCGACACCATCCAGGACAAAGCAGCCCCGCTTGATTGGCACCCCATCCACAAACATTCACTCCCTCCACCACCGACACACAGTAGCAGCAGCGTGTGTACCATCTACAAGATGCACTGCAGGAATTCACCAAGGCTCCTTCGACAGCATCTTCCAAACCAATGACCTCTACCATCTAGAAGGACAAGGGCAGCAGACAGATGGGAACACCACCACCTGGAAGTTCCCCTTCAAGTCACTCACCATCCTGACTTGGAAATATATAGGCCGTTCCTTCACTGTCGCTGGGTCAAAATCCTGGAACTCCCTCCCTAACAGCGCTGTGGGTGTACCTACACCACAGGGACAGCAGCGGTTCAAGAGGGCAGCTCACCACCACCTTCTCAAGGGGCAATTAGCGATGGGCAATAAATACTGGGCCCAGCCAGCGAAGCCCACAAACGTTGTGTATAACAAAAGGCAGAGATGTGGGGCTGAATGGTCTCCACTTGTTCCTGTGAGGAGGACATTTGCTGATGTGGATCCCATGCTTAAAGAAACCAGCTGGATCTCACTTTGTTAGTGTCAAGCAGCCTGATGCTTAAAGTCCAGGCACTCAGCACTCAGCTAACTAGTCCCAAGCAAACAATATAAGCAATTGATTTCCAGTGTTTTCTGCTATGACTTCCAACCTCAGTGCAATTCCAACCTCAGTATCACACTGGCAGTTACTGTGCATGGTTCTGGTTTCCATATCACACTGGGAGTTACTGTGCACAGTTCTGGTTTCCATATCACACTGGGAGTCACTGTGCACAGTTCCAGTCTCCATATCACACTGGGAGTCACTGTGAACAGTTCCAGTCTCCATATCACACTGGGAGTCACTGTGCACAGTTCCAGTCTCCGTATCACACTGGGAGTCAATGTGCACAGTTCCAGTCTCCATATCACACTGGGAGTGACTGTGCACAGTTCCAGTCTCCATATCACACTGGGAGTCACTGTGCACAGTTCCAGTCTCCATATCACACTGGGAGTCATTGTGCACAGTTCCAGTCTCCATATCACACTGGGAGTCATTGTGCACAGTTCTAGTCTCCATATCACACTGGGAGTTGCTATTCACAGTTCTGCTCTCCATTTCACACTGGGAGTCATTGTGCACCGTTCTGGTCTCCATATCATACTGGGAGTCTCTGTGCACAGTTCTGGTCTCCATAACAATCTGGGAGTTATTGTGCACAGTTCCGGAATCCGTATCACACTGGGAGTCACTGTGCACAGTTCTGGTCTCCATATCACACTGGGAGTCACTGTGCTCAGTTCAAGTCTCCAAATCACACTGGGAGTCACTGTGCACAGTTCTTGTCTCCATATCACGCTGGGAGTTGCTGCGTACAGTTCTGGTCAACATATCACACTGGGAGTTACTGTGTACAGATCAATTCTCCATATCACACTGGAAGTAACTGTGTACAGGTCCGGCTCCTATATCACACTGGGAGTCAGTGTACACAGTTCCAGTCTCCGTATCACACTGGAAGTCACTGCGCACAGTTCCTGTCTCCATATCACACTGGGAGTTGCTGGGTACATCTCCTGTCAGCATAACACACTGGGAGTTACACTGTACAATTCTTGTCTCCATGTTACACTGGGAGTCACTGTGCACAGTTCTGGTCTCCATATCACACTGGGAGTCATTGTACACAGTTCTGGACTCCATATCACACTGGAAATCACTCTGCACAGCTCTGGTCTCCATATCACACTGAGGGTCACTGTGCACAGTTCCGGAATCCATATCTCACTGGGAATCACTGTGCACAGTTCCAGTCTCCGTATCCCTCTGGGAGTCAGTGTACACAGATCCAGTCTCCATATCACACTAGGAGGCACTGTGCACAGTTGGGGTCTCCATATCACACTGGGCGGCACTGTGCACAGTTTCTGTCTCCGTATCACACTGGGAGTCACAGTGCACAGTTCCGGTCCCGGTATCCCTCTGGGAGACAGTGCGCACAGTCCCAGTCTCCATATCACATTTGGAGTCACTGTGCACATTTCCAGTCTCTGTATTCCTCTGGGAGTCAGTGTGCACAGTTCCGGTCCCAATATCACACTGGGAATCACTGTGTACAGTTCTAGTATAGACTAGAATTTGACACTGGGAAACACTGTGCACAGTTCCGGTCTCCATATCACACTGGGCATTACTGTGTACTGTTCTGGTCTCCATATCACACTGGGCGTTACTGTGCACTGTTCTAGTCTCCATATCACACTGGGAGTCACTGTGCACAGTTCCAGTCTCCATATCACACTGGGAGTTACTGTGTACAGTTCAGGTCTCTATATTGCACTGGGAGTCAGTGTGCACATTTCCAGTCTCCATATCAGACTGAAAGTCACTGCGCACAGTGGCTGTCTCCATATCACACTGGGAGTCATTGTGCACATTTCTGGTCTCCATATCACACTGGGAGTCACGCTGCTCAGTTCCAGACTCCATATCACACTGGTAGTCACTGTGTGCAGTTCCAGACTCCATATCACACTGGGATTCACTGTGCATAGTTCTGGTCTCCATAACAAACTGGGAGTTATTGTGCACAGTTCTGGTCTCCATATCTCACTGGGAATCACTATGCACAGTTCTGGTCTCCATATCACACTGGGAGTCACTGTGCTCAATTCAAGTCTCCATATTACGCTGGGAGTCACTGTGTACAGTTCTTGTCTCCAAATTATGCTGGGAGTTACTGAGCACAATTCTGGTCTCCATATCACACTGGAATCATTGTGCACAGTTCTGGTCTCAATATCACACTGGGAGTCATTGTGCACATTTCTGGACTCCATATCACACTGCGAGTCACTGTGCATTGCTATGGTCTCAATATCACACTGGGAGTCACTGTGCACTGTTCTGGTCTTCATATCACACTGGGAGGTACAATGTACAGTTCCATTCTCCATATCACACTGGAAGTCACTGCGCACAGTTGCTGTCTCCATATCACACTGGGAGTTGCTGTGTACATCTCCTGTCTCGATATCACAATAGGAGTTACTCTGTACAGTTCTTGTCTCCATATCACACTGGGAGTCACTGTGCACAGTCCTAGTGTCCATATCACACTGGGAGTCACTGTGCACAGTTCTGGACTCCATATCACACTGGGAGTTACAATGCACAGCTGTGGTCTCCATATCACACTAGAAGTTAGTGTGCACAGTTCCGGAATCCATATCTCACTGGGAATCATTATGCACAGTTCCAGTCTTCGTATCCCTCTGGGAGTCAGTGTGCACAGATCCGGTCTCCATATCACACCAGGAGGCGCCGTGCACAATTGGGGTGTCCATATCACACTGGGCGGCACTGTGCACAGTTTCTGTCTCCGTATCACACTGGGAGTCACAGTGCACAGTTCCGGTCTCCGTGTCTCTCTGGGAGACAGTGTGCACTGTTCCAGTCTCCATATCACATTTGGAGTCACTGTGCACAGTTCCAGTCTCTGTATTCCTCTGGGAGTCAGTGTGCACAGTTCCGGTCTCCATATCACACGGGGAATCACTGTGTACAGTTCTGAACTCCATTTTACACTGGGCGTTACTGTGTATTGTTCTGGTCTCAATATCATACTGGGAGTTACTGTGTACATTACCAGTCTCCAAATCACACTGGAAGTTACAGTGCAAAGTTCTAGTCTCCATATCACACTGGGAGTTGTTGTGGACAGTTCCACATCCCATATCACACTGGGAGTCCCTGTGCACCGTTCTGGTCTCCATATCACACTGGGAGTCACTGTGCACAGTTCTGGTCTCCATAACAATCTGGGAGTTATTGTGCACAGTTGCGGAATCTGTATCACACTGGGAGTCACTGTGCACAGTTCTTGTCTCCATATCATGCTGGGAGTTGCTGTGTACGGTTCTGGTCAACATATCACACTGGGAGTTACTGTGTACAGATCAATTCTCCATATCACACTGGGAGTAACTGTGTACAGGCCCGGCTCCTATATGACACTGGGAGTCAGTGTGGACAGTTCCAGTCTCCATATCACACTGGAAGTCACTGCGCACAGTTGCTGTCTCCATATCACACTGGGAGTTGCTGGGTACATCTCCTGTCAGCATAACACACTGGGAGTTACACTGTACAATTCTTGTCTCCATGTCACACTGGGAGTCACTGTGCACAGTTCTGGTCTCCATATCACACTGGGAGTCATTGCACAAAATTCTGGACTCCATATCACACTGGAAGTCACTCTGCACAGCTCTGGTCTCCATATCACACTGGGAGTCAATGTGCACAGTTCCGGAATCCATCTCTCATTGGGAATCACTGTGCACAGTTCCAGTCTCCGTATCCCACTGGGAGTCAGTGTACACAGATCCGGTCTCCATATCACACTAGGAGGCACTGTGCACAGTTGGGGTCTCCAAATCACACTGGGCGGCACTGTGCACAGTTTCTGTCTCCATATCACACTAGGAGTCACAGTGCACAGTTCCGGTCCCGGTATCCCTCTGGGAGACAGTGTGCACAGTTCCAGTCTCCATATCACATTTGGAGTGACTGTGCACCGTTCCAGTCTCTGTATTCCTCTGGGAGTCAGTGTGCACAGTTCCGGTCTCCATATCACACTGGGAATCACTGTGTACAGTTCTAGTCTCCATTTCACACTGGGAATCACTGTGCACAGTTCCAGTCTCTGTATTCCTCTGGGAGTCAGTGTGCACAGTTCCGGTCTCCATATCACACGGGGAATCACTGTGTACAGTTCTGAACTCCATTTTTCACTGGGAGTTACTGTGTATTGTTCTGGTCTCAATATCATACTGGGAGTTACTGCGTACATTACCAGTCTCCAAATCACACTGGAAGTTACAGTGCAAAGTTCTAGTCTCCAAATCACACTGGGAGTTGCTGTGGACAGTTCCACATCCCATATCACACTGGGAGTCCCTGTGCACCGTTCTGGTCTCCATATCACACTGGGAGTCACTGTGCACAGTTCTGGTCTCCATAACAATCAGGGAGTTATTGTGCACAGTTGCGGAATCTGTATCACACTGGGAGTCACTGTGCACAGATCTGGTCTCCATATCACACTGGGAGTCATTGTGCTCAGTTCAAGTCTCCATATCACACTGGGAGTCACTGTGCACAGTTCTTGTCTCCATATCACGCTGGGAGTTGCTGTGTACGGTTCTGGTCAACATATCACACTGGGAGTTACTGTGTACAGATCAATTCTCCATATCACACTGGGAGTCACTGTGCATAGTTCTGGTCTCCATTACAAACTGGGAGTTATTGTGCACAGTTCCGGTCTCCATATCACAAAGGAATCACTGTGCACAGTTCTGGTCTCCATATCACACTGGGATTCACTGTGCACAGTTCTTGTCTCCATATCACGCTGTGAGTTACTGAGCACAATTCTGGTCTCCATGTCACACTGGGAATCATTGTGCACATTTCTGGGCTCCATATCACGCTGCGAGTCACTGTGCACTGCTCTGGTCTCCATATCACACTGGGAGTCACTGTGCACTGTTCTGGTCTTCATAACACACTGGGAGGTACTGTGTACAGTTCCATTCTCCCTATCAAACTGCGAGTCACTGTGTACAGTTCTGGTCTCTATATCGCACTGGGAGTCAGTATGCACAGTTCCAGTCTCCATATCACACTGGAAGTCACTGCACAAAGTTGCTGTATCTATATCACACTGGGAGTTACTGTGTACATTACTTGTCTCCAAATCAAACTGGAAGTTACAGTGCAAAGTTCTAGTCTCCATATCACACTGGGAGTTGCTGTGGACAGTTCCACATCCCATATCACACTGGGAGTCACTGTGAACCGTTCTGGTCTCCATATCACACTGGGAGTCACTGTGCACAGTTCTGGTCTCCATAACAATCTGGGAGTTATTGTGCACAGTTGCGGAATCCGTATCACACTAGGAGTCACTGTGCACAGTTCTGGTCTCCATATCACACTGGGAGTCATTGTGCTCAGTTCAAGTCTCCATATCACACTGGGAGTCACTGTGCACAGTTCTGGTCTCCATATAACACTGCGAATCACTGTGCACAGTTCCAGTCTCCGTATCCCTCTGGGAGGCATTGTGCACAGTTCCGGTCTCCATATCACACTGGGAGTCACTGTGCATAGTTAGGTTCTCCATATAACACTGGGAATCACTGTGTACATTTCCAGTCTCCAGATCAAACTGGGAGTCACTGTGCAAAGTTCTCGTATCCATATCACACTAGGAGTTGCTGTGCACAGATCCGCTCCCCATATCGCACTGGGAGTCACTGTGTACAGTTCTGATCTCCATATCACACTGGGAGTCACTGTGCACAGTTCTGGTCTCCATATCACACTGGGAGTCACAGTGCACAGTTCCAGTCTCTGTATCCCTCTGGGAGTCAGTGTGCAGAGTTCCGGTCTCCATAACACACTGGGAGTTACTGTGTACAGTTCTGGTCTTCATATCACACTGGGAGGTACTGTGTACAGTTCCATTCTCCATATCACACTGGGACTCACTGTGCACAGTTGCTGTCTCCATATCACACTGGGAGTTGCTGTGTACATCTCCTGTCTCTATATCACAATAGGAGTTACTCTGTACAGATCTTGTCTCCATATCACACTGGGAGTCACTGTGCACAGTCCTAGTGTCCATATCGCACTGGGAGTCACTGTGCACAGTTCTGGACTCCATATCACACTGGGAGTTACTGTGCAGAGCTGTGGTCTCCATATCACATTGGAAGTTAGTGTGCACAGTTCCGGAATCCATATCTCACTGGGAGTTACTTTGCACAGTTCCAATCTCCGTATCCCTCTGCGAGTCAGTGTACACAGATCCGGTCTCCATATCACACTAGGAGGCACCGTGCACAGTTGGGGTGTCCATATCACACTGGGCGGCACTGTGCACAGTTTTTGTCTCCGTATCACACTGGGAGTCACAGTGCACAGTTCTTGTCTCCGTATCCCTCTGGGAGAAAGTGTGCACAGTTCCAGTCTCCATATCACATTTGGAGTCACTGTACACAGTACCAGTCTCTGTATTCCTCTGGGAGTCAGTGTGCACAGTTCCAGTCTCCATATCACACTGGAAATCACTGTGTACAGTTCTGAACTCCATTTCACACTGGGAATCACTGTGCACAGTTCCAGTCTCCATATCACACTGGGCGTTACTGTGTACCGTTCTGGTCTCCATATCACACTGGGAGTTACTGTGTACATTACCAGTCTCCAAATCACACTGGAAGTTACTGTGCAAAGTTCTAGTCTCCATATCACACTGGGAGTTGCTGTCGACAGATCCACATGCCATATCACACTGGGAGTCACTGTTTACAGTTCTGGTCTCTATATTGCACTGGGAGTCAGTGTGCACATTTCCAGTCTCCATATCAGACTGAAAGTCACTGTGCACAGTTGCTCTCTCCATATCACACTGGGAGTCACTGTGCACTGTTCTGGTCTCCATATCACACTGGGAGTCACTGTGCTCAGTTCAAGTCTCCATATCACACTGGGATTCACTGTGCACAGTTCTTGTCTCCATATCACGCTGGGAGTTACTGAGCACAATTCTGGTCTCCATGTCACACTGGAATCATTGTGCACTGTTCTGGTCTCAATACCACACTGGGAATTATGGTGCACATTTCTGGACTCCATATCACACTGCAAGTCACTGTGCACTGCTCTGGTCTCAATATCACACTGGGAGTCACTGCACACTGTTCTGGTCTTCATATCACACTGGGAGGTAATGTGTACAGTTCCATTCTCCATATCACACTGGGAGTCACTGTGTACAGTTCTGGTCTCTATATCACACTGGGAGTCTGTATGCACAGTTCCAGTCTCCATATCACACTGGAAGTCACTGCGCAAAGTTGCTGTATCTATATCACACTGGGAGTTACTGTGTACAGTTCTTGTCTCCATATCACGCTGGGAGTCACCGTGCACAGTTCCGGTCTCCATATCACACTGGGAGTCACTCTGCACAGCCGTGGTCTCCATATCACACTGGGAGTTACTGTGCACAGTTCCAGAATCCATATAACACTGGGAATCACTGTGCACAGTTCCAGTCTCCCTATCCCTCTGGGAGTTACTGGGCACAGTTCCGGTCTCCATATCACACTGGGAGTCACTGTGCATAGTTAGGGTCTCCATATAACACTGGGAATCACTGTGCACAGTTCCAGTCTCCGTATCCCTCTGGGAGTCATTGTGCACAGTTCCAGTCTTCATATTACACTGGGAGTCTCCATGCACAGTTCTAGCCTCCATCTCATACTGGGAGTCACAGTGTACAGTTCCAGTCTCCATATCACACTGGGAGTCACTGTGCACAGTTCCAATCTCCATATCACACTGGGAGTAACTGTGTACTGCTCTGGTCTCCATATCGCTCTGGGAGTTACTGTGTACATTTCCAGTCTCCAGATCAAACTGGGAGTCACTGTGCAAAGTTCTCGTATCCATATCACACTAGGAGTTGCTGTGCACAGATCTGCTCCCCATATCGCACTGGGAGTCACTGTGTACAGTTCTGATCTCCATATCACACTGGGAGTAACTGTGCACAGTTCTGGTCTCGATATCACACTGGGAGTCACTGTGCACAGTTCTGGACTCCATATCACACTGGGAGTCACTCTGCACAGCTGTAGTCTCCATATAACACTGGGAGTTACTGTGCACAGTTCCAGAATCCATATCACACTACGAATCACTGTGCACAGTTCCAGTCTCCGTATCCCTCTGGGAGTCAGTGTGCACAGTTCTGGTCTCCATATCACACTGGGAGGCATTGTGCACATTTCCAGTCTCCATATCACACTGCGAGTCACCGCGCACAGTTCAAGACTTCATCTCATACTGGGAGTTACTGTGCACGGTTCTGGTCAACATATCACACTGGGAGTCACTGTGCACAGTTCTGGTCTCCATATCACACTGGGAGTCATTGTGCACAGTTTTGGACTCCACATCACACTGGAAGTCACTCTGCACAGCTCTAGTCTCCATATCACACTGGGAGTTACTGTGCAAAGTTCCGAAATCGATATCACACTGGGAATCACTGTGCACAGTTCCAGTTTCCGTATCCATCTGGGAGTCAGTGTATACAGATCCGGTCTCCATATCACACTAGGAGGCACTGTGCAGCGTTGGGGTCTCCATATCACACTGGGCGGCACTGTGCATAGTTTCTGTCTCTGTATCACACTGGGAGTCACTGTGCACAGTTCTAGTCTCCATCTCATACTGGGAGTCACAGTGCACAGTTCCGGTCTCGGTATCCCTCCGGGAGTCAGTGTGCCCAGTTCCAGTCTCTGTATCACAATGGGAGTCAGTGTGCACAGCTCCGGTCTCCATATCACACTGGAAATCACTGTGTACAGTTCTAGTCTCTATTTGACACTGGGAATCACTGTGCACTGTTCCAGTCTCCATATCACACTGGGCGTTACTGTGTATTGTTCTGGTCTCCATATCACAATGGGAGTTACTGTGTTCATTACCAGTCTCCAAATCACACTGGAAGTTACTGTGCAAAGTTCTAGTCTCCATATCAGGCTGGGAGTCACTGTGCACAGTTCCAGTCTCTGTATCCCTTTGGGAGTCAGTGTGCACAGTTCCGGAATCCATATCACACTGGGAATCACTGTGTAAAGTTCTAGTCTCCATAACAAACTGGTAATCACTATGCCGAGTTCCGGTCTCCATATCACACTGGGAATCACTGTGCAAAGTTCTAGTCTCCATATCACACTGGGAGTTTCTGCGCACAGATCCACTCACCATATCTCACTGGGAGTCACTGTGCACAGTTCTGGTCTCTATATCGCACTGGCAGTTACTGTGCACAGTTCCAGTCTCCATGTCACACTGGATGTCACTGTGCACAGTTGCTGACACCATATCACACTGGGAGTTGCTGTGTACATCTCTTGTCTCAATATCACAATGGGAGTTACTGTGTACAGTTCTTGTCTCCATATCATGCTGGGAATCACTGTGCACAGTTCCAGTCTCCATATCAAAATGGGAGTTTCTCTGTACAGTTCTTGTCTCCATATCATGCTGGGAGTTACTGTGCACTGATCTGGTCTACATATCACACTGGGAGTCACTGTGTACAGTTCTGGTCTCCATACCACACTGGGAGTCACTGCGCACAGTTCCAGTCTCCATGTCACACTGGATGTCACTGTGCACAGTTGCTGTGTCCATATCACACTGGGAGTTGCTGTGTACATCTCATGTCTACATATCACACTGGGAGTTACTGTGCACAGTTTTGGGATCCATATCACACTGGGAGTCACTGTGCACAGTTCCGGTCTCCATACCACACTGGGAGTTACTGTGCACAGTTCCACTCTCCATATCTCACGGGGAGTCACAGAGCACAGTTCTTGTCTCCATATCACACTGGGTGTTACTGTGTACATTTCCAGTCTCCAAATCACACTGGGAGTCACTGTGCAAAGTTCTGGTCACCATACCACACTGGGAGTTACTGTGCACATTTCCACTCTCCATATCTCACTGGGAGTCACAGTGCACAATTCCGGTCTCCATATCACACTGGGAGTCACTGTGCACAGTTCTGTTCTCCATATCACACTGGGAGTCACTGTGCACAGTTCTTGTCTCCATATCACGCTGGGACTTACTGTGCACGGTTCTGGTCAACATATCACACTGGGAGTTAACATGCACAGATCAATTCTCCATATCACACTGGGAGTAACTGTGTACAGTTCTGGTTCCTGAATCACACTGGGAGTCAGAGTGCACAGTTCCAGTCTCCATATCACACTGATAGTCACTGCGCACAGTTGCTGTCTCCATATCACACTGGAAGGCACTGTGCACAGTTTCTGTCTCCGTATCACACTGGGAGTCACAGTGCACAGTTCCGGTCCCGGTATCTCTCTGGGAGACAGTGTGCACAGTTCCAGTCTCCATATCACATTTGGAGTCACTGTGCACAGTTCCAGTCTCTGTATTCGTCTGGGAGTCAGTGTGCACAGTTCTGGTCCCAATATCACACTGGGAATCATTGTGTACAGTTCTAGTCTATAATTGACACTGGGAAACACTGTGCACAGTTCCGGTCTCCATATCACACTGCGTGTTACTGTGTACTGTTTTGGTCTCCATATCACACTGGGAGTTATTGTGTACATTACCAGTCTCCAAATCACTTTGGAAGTTACTGTGCAAAGTTCTAGTCTCCATATCACACTGGGAGTTGCTATGGACAGAAACACTTCCCATTTCACACTGGGAGTCACTGTGTACAGTTCTGGTCTCTAAATTGCACTGGGAGTCAGTGTGCACATTTGCAATCTCCATATCAGACTGAAAGTCACTGCGCACAGTGGCTGTCTCCATATCACACTGGGAGTCATTGTGCACATTTCTGGTCTCCATATCACACTGGGAGTCACGCTGCTCAGTTCCAGACTCCATGTCACACTGGGAGTCACTGTGCACAGTTCCAGACTCCATATCACACTGGAGTCACTGTGCACAGTTCTGGTCTCCATATCACACTGGGATTCACAGTGCATAGTTCTGGTCTCCATAACAAACTGGGTGTTATTATGCACAGTTCTGGTCTCCACATCACACTGGGAATCACTATGCACAGTTCCGAAATCGGTATCACACTGGGAATCACTGTGCACAGTTCCAGTTTCCGTATCCATCTGGGAGTCAAAGTATACAGATCCGGTCTCCATATCACACTAGGAGGCACTGTGCCCCATTGGGGTCTCCATATCACACTGGGAGGCACTGTGCACAGTTTCTGTCTCCGTATCTCACTGGGAGTCACTGTGCACAGTTCTAGTCTCCATCTCATACTGGCAGTCACTGTGCACACTTCCAGTCTCTGTATCCCTCTGGGAGTCAGTGTGCACAGCTCCGGTCTCCATATCACACTGGAAATCACTGTGTGCAGTTCTAGTCTCTATTTGACACAGGGAATCACTGTGACTGTTCCAGTCTCCATATCACACTGGGCGTTACTGTGTATTGTTCTGGTCTCCATATCACACTGGGTGTTACTGTGTTCATTACCAGTCACCAAATCACACTGGAAGTTACTGTGCAAAGTTCTAGTCTCCATATCAGGCTTGGAGTTGCTGTGCACAGATCCGCTCCTAATATCACACTGGGAGTCACTGTGCACAGTTCTGGTCTCCATATCACACTGGGAGTCACTGTGCACAGTTCTGGTCTCCATATCACACTGGGAGTCACTGTGCACTGTTCTGGTTTCCACATCACACTGGGAGGTACTGTGTACAGTTCAAGTCTCCATATCACGCTGGGAATTACTGTGCACGGTTCTGGTCAACATATCACACTGGGAGTTACTGTGTACAGATCATTTCTCCATATCATACTGGGAATAACTGTGTACAGTTCTGGTCCCTATATCACACTGGGAGTCAGTGTGCAAAGTTCCAGTCTCCATATCACACTGGAAGTCACTGCGCAGAGTTGCTGTCTCCATCTCATACTGGGAGTTGCTGTTTACATCTCCTGTCACCATTTCACACTGGGAGATACAGTGTACAATCCATGTCTCCATATCAAACTGGGAGTCACTGTGCACTGTTCTGGTCTACACATCACACTGGGAGTTACTGTGCACAGTTCTGGTCTCCATATCAAACTGGGAGTCACTGTGCACTGTTCTGGTCTATACATCACACTGGGAGTCACTGTGCACAGTTCCAGACTCCATATCACACTGGGAGTTACTGTGCACAGTCTCGCTCTCAATATCACACTGGGAGCCACTATGCACAGTCTCGCTCTCTATATCACACTGGGAGCCACTGTACACAGTTCTGGTCTCCATATCACACTGGGAGTCACTGTGTACAGTTCCAGTCTCCATATCACACTGGGAGTCACTGTGCACAGTTCCAGTCTCCATTTCACACTGGGAGTCACTGTGCACAGTTCTGGTCTCCATATCACACTGGGAGTCACTGTGCACAGTTCTGGTCTCCATTTCACACTGGGAGTCACTGTGCACAGTTCTGGTCTCCATTTCACACTGGGAGTCACTGTGCACAGTTCTGGTCTCCATATCACACTGGGAGTCACTGTGTTCAGTTCAAGTCTCCATATCACGCTGGGAGTTACTGTGCACGGTTCTGGTCAACATATCAGACTTGGAGTTACTGTGTACAGATCATTTCTCCATATCATACTGGGAATAACTGTGTACAGTTCTGGTCCCTATATCACACTGGGAGTCAGTGTGCAAAGTTCCAGTCTCCATATCACACTGGAAGTCACTGCGCAGAGTTGCTGTCTCCATCTCATACTGGGAGTTGCTGTTTACATCTCCTGTCACCATTTCACACTGGGAGATACAGTGTACAATCCATGTCTCCATATCAAACTGGGAGTCACTGTGCACTGTTCTGGTCTACACATCACACTGGGTGTTACTGTGCACAGTTCTGGTCTCCATATCAAACTGGGAGTCACTGTGCACTGTTCTGGTCTATACATCACACTGGGAGTCACTGTGCACAGTTCCAGACTCCATATCACACTGGGAGTTACTGTGCACAGTCTCGCTCTCCATATCACACTGGGAGCCACTATGCACAGTCTCGCTCTCTATATCACACTGGGAGCCACTGTGCACAGTTCTGGTCTCCATATCACACTGGGAGTCACTGTGTACAGTTCCAGTCTCCATATCACACGGGGAGTCACTGTGCACAGTTCCAGTCTCCATTTCACACTGGGAGTCACTGTGCACAGTTCTGGTCTCCATATCACACTGGGAGTCACTGTGCACAGTTCTGGTCTCCATTTCACACTGGGAGTCACTGTGCACAGTTCTGGTCTCCATTTCACACTGGGAGTCACTGTGCACAGTTCTGGTCTCCATATCACACTGGGAGTCACTGTGCACAGTTCCACTCTCCATATCACACTGGGAGTCACTGTGCACAGTTCCAGTCTCCATATCACACTGGAAGTCACTGTGCACAGTTCCATTCTCCATATCACACTGGAAGTCACTGAGGACTGTTGATGTCTCCATATCACACTGGGAGTTGCTGTGTACATCACCTTTCTCTATATCATAATAGGAGTTACTCTGTACAGTTCATGTCTCCATATCACGCTGGGAGTTACTGTGCACAGTTCCAGTCTCTGTATCCCACTGGGTGTCAGTGTGCACAGTTCCGGTCTCCATATCACACTGGGAGTTACTGTGCACAGTTCCGGTCTCCATATCACACTGGGAGTCACTGTGCACAGTTCCGGTCTCCATATCACACTGGGAGTCACTGTGCACAGTTCTGGTCTCCATAACAATCTGGGAGTTATTGTGCACAGTTGCGGAATCCGTATCACACTAGGAGTCACTGTGCACAGTTCTGGTCTCCATATCACACTGGGAGTCATTGTGCTCAGTTCAAGTCTCCATATCACACTGGGAGTCACTGTGCACAGTTCTGGTCTCCATATAACACTGCGAATCACTGTGCACAGTTCCAGTCTCCGTATCCCTCTGGGAGGCATTGTGCACAGTTCCGGTCTCCATATCACACTGGGAGTCACTGTGCATAGTTAGGTTCTCCATATAACACTGGGAATCACTGTGTACATTTCCAGTCTCCAGATCAAACTGGGAGTCACTGTGCAAAGTTCTCGTATCCATATCACACTAGGAGTTGCTGTGCACAGATCCGCTCCCCATATCGCACTGGGAGTCACTGTGTACAGTTCTGATCTCCATATCACACTGGGAGTCACTGTGCACAGTTCTGGTCTCCATATCACACTGGGAGTCACAGTGCACAGTTCCAGTCTCTGTATCCCTCTGGGAGTCAGTGTGCAGAGTTCCGGTCTCCATAACACACTGGGAGTTACTGTGTACAGTTCTGGTCTTCATATCACACTGGGAGGTACTGTGTACAGTTCCATTCTCCATATCACACTGGGACTCACTGTGCACAGTTGCTGTCTCCATATCACACTGGGAGTTGCTGTGTACATCTCCTGTCTCTATATCACAATAGGAGTTACTCTGTACAGATCTTGTCTCCATATCACACTGGGAGTCACTGTGCACAGTCCTAGTGTCCATATCGCACTGGGAGTCACTGTGCACAGTTCTGGACTCCATATCACACTGGGAGTTACTGTGCAGAGCTGTGGTCTCCATATCACATTGGAAGTTAGTGTGCACAGTTCCGGAATCCATATCTCACTGGGAGTTACTTTGCACAGTTCCAATCTCCGTATCCCTCTGCGAGTCAGTGTACACAGATCCGGTCTCCATATCACACTAGGAGGCACCGTGCACAGTTGGGGTGTCCATATCACACTGGGCGGCACTGTGCACAGTTTTTGTCTCCGTATCACACTGGGAGTCACAGTGCACAGTTCTTGTCTCCGTATCCCTCTGGGAGAAAGTGTGCACAGTTCCAGTCTCCATATCACATTTGGAGTCACTGTACACAGTACCAGTCTCTGTATTCCTCTGGGAGTCAGTGTGCACAGTTCCAGTCTCCATATCACACTGGAAATCACTGTGTACAGTTCTGAACTCCATTTCACACTGGGAATCACTGTGCACAGTTCCAGTCTCCATATCACACTGGGCGTTACTGTGTACCGTTCTGGTCTCCATATCACACTGGGAGTTACTGTGTACATTACCAGTCTCCAAATCACACTGGAAGTTACTGTGCAAAGTTCTAGTCTCCATATCACACTGGGAGTTGCTGTCGACAGATCCACATGCCATATCACACTGGGAGTCACTGTTTACAGTTCTGGTCTCTATATTGCACTGGGAGTCAGTGTGCACATTTCCAGTCTCCATATCAGACTGAAAGTCACTGTGCACAGTTGCTCTCTCCATATCACACTGGGAGTCACTGTGCACTGTTCTGGTCTCCATATCACACTGGGAGTCACTGTGCTCAGTTCAAGTCTCCATATCACACTGGGATTCACTGTGCACAGTTCTTGTCTCCATATCACGCTGGGAGTTACTGAGCACAATTCTGGTCTCCATGTCACACTGGAATCATTGTGCACTGTTCTGGTCTCAATACCACACTGGGAATTATGGTGCACATTTCTGGACTCCATATCACACTGCAAGTCACTGTGCACTGCTCTGGTCTCAATATCACACTGGGAGTCACTGCACACTGTTCTGGTCTTCATATCACACTGGGAGGTAATGTGTACAGTTCCATTCTCCATATCACACTGGGAGTCACTGTGTACAGTTCTGGTCTCTATATCACACTGGGAGTCTGTATGCACAGTTCCAGTCTCCATATCACACTGGAAGTCACTGCGCAAAGTTGCTGTATCTATATCACACTGGGAGTTACTGTGTACAGTTCTTGTCTCCATATCACGCTGGGAGTCACCGTGCACAGTTCCGGTCTCCATATCACACTGGGAGTCACTCTGCACAGCCGTGGTCTCCATATCACACTGGGAGTTACTGTGCACAGTTCCAGAATCCATATAACACTGGGAGTCAGTGTGCAGAGTTCCTGTCTCCGTATCCCTCAGGGAGTCAGTGTGCACAGTTCCGCTCTCCATATAACACTGGGAGTCAGTGTGCACAGTTCCAGTCTCCCTATCCCTCTGGGAGTTACTGGGCACAGTTCCGGTCTCCATATCACACTGGGAGTCACTGTGCATAGTTAGGGTCTCCATATAACACTGGGAATCACTGTGCACAGTTCCAGTCTCCGTATCCCTCTGGGAGTCATTGTGCACAGTTCCAGTCTTCATATTACACTGGGAGTCTCCATGCACAGTTCTAGCCTCCATCTCATACTGGGAGTCACAGTGTACAGTTCCAGTCTCCATATCACACTGGGAGTCACTGTGCACAGTTCCAATCTCCATATCACACTGGGAGTAACTGTGTACTGCTCTGGTCTCCATATCGCTCTGGGAGTTACTGTGTACATTTCCAGTCTCCAGATCAAACTGGGAGTCACTGTGCAAAGTTCTCGTATCCATATCACACTAGGAGTTGCTGTGCACAGATCTGCTCCCCATATCGCACTGGGAGTCACTGTGTACAGTTCTGATCTCCATATCACACTGGGAGTAACTGTGCACAGTTCTGGTCTCGATATCACACTGGGAGTCACTGTGCACAGTTCTGGACTCCATATCACACTGGGAGTCACTCTGCACAGCTGTAGTCTCCATATAACACTGGGAGTTACTGTGCACAGTTCCAGAATCCATATCACACTACGAATCACTGTGCACAGTTCCAGTCTCCGTATCCCTCTGGGAGTCAGTGTGCACAGTTCTGGTCTCCATATCACACTGGGAGGCATTGTGCACATTTCCAGTCTCCATATCACACTGCGAGTCACCGCGCACAGTTCAAGACTTCATCTCATACTGGGAGTTACTGTGCACGGTTCTGGTCAACATATCACACTGGGAGTCACTGTGCACAGTTCTGGTCTCCATATCACACTGGGAGTCATTGTGCACAGTTCTGGTCTCCATATCACACTGGGAGTCACTGTGCACAGTTCTGGTCTCCATATCACACTGGGAGTCATTGTGCACAGTTTTGGACTCCACATCACACTGGAAGTCACTCTGCACAGCTCTAGTCTCCATATCACACTGGGAGTTACTGTGCAAAGTTCCGAAATCGATATCACACTGGGAATCACTGTGCACAGTTCCAGTTTCCGTATCCATCTGGGAGTCAGTGTATACAGATCCGGTCTCCATATCACACTAGGAGGCACTGTGCAGCGTTGGGGTCTCCATATCACACTGGGCGGCACTGTGCATAGTTTCTGTCTCTGTATCACACTGGGAGTCACTGTGCACAGTTCTAGTCTCCATCTCATACTGGGAGTCACAGTGCACAGTTCCGGTCTCGGTATCCCTCCGGGAGTCAGTGTGCCCAGTTCCAGTCTCTGTATCACAATGGGAGTCAGTGTGCACAGCTCCGGTCTCCATATCACACTGGAAATCACTGTGTACAGTTCTAGTCTCTATTTGACACTGGGAATCACTGTGCACTGTTCCAGTCTCCATATCACACTGGGCGTTACTGTGTATTGTTCTGGTCTCCATATCACAATGGGAGTTACTGTGTTCATTACCAGTCTCCAAATCACACTGGAAGTTACTGTGCAAAGTTCTAGTCTCCATATCAGGCTGGGAGTCACTGTGCACAGTTCCAGTCTCTGTATCCCTTTGGGAGTCAGTGTGCACAGTTCCGGAATCCATATCACACTGGGAATCACTGTGTAAAGTTCTAGTCTCCATAACAAACTGGTAATCACTATGCCGAGTTCCGGTCTCCATATCACACTGGGAATCACTGTGCAAAGTTCTAGTCTCCATATCACACTGGGAGTTTCTGCGCACAGATCCACTCACCATATCTCACTGGGAGTCACTGTGCACAGTTCTGGTCTCTATATCGCACTGGCAGTTACTGTGCACAGTTCCAGTCTCCATGTCACACTGGATGTCACTGTGCACAGTTGCTGACACCATATCACACTGGGAGTTGCTGTGTACATCTCTTGTCTCAATATCACAATGGGAGTTACTGTGTACAGTTCTTGTCTCCATATCATGCTGGGAATCACTGTGCACAGTTCCAGTCTCCATATCAAAATGGGAGTTTCTCTGTACAGTTCTTGTCTCCATATCATGCTGGGAGTTACTGTGCACTGATCTGGTCTACATATCACACTGGGAGTCACTGTGTACAGTTCTGGTCTCCATACCACACTGGGAGTCACTGCGCACAGTTCCAGTCTCCATGTCACACTGGATGTCACTGTGCACAGTTGCTGTGTCCATATCACACTGGGAGTTGCTGTGTACATCTCATGTCTACATATCACACTGGGAGTTACTGTGCACAGTTTTGGGATCCATATCACACTGGGAGTCACTGTGCACAGTTCCGGTCTCCATACCACACTGGGAGTTACTGTGCACAGTTCCACTCTCCATATCTCACGGGGAGTCACAGAGCACAGTTCTTGTCTCCATATCACACTGGGTGTTACTGTGTACATTTCCAGTCTCCAAATCACACTGGGAGTCACTGTGCAAAGTTCTGGTCACCATACCACACTGGGAGTTACTGTGCACATTTCCACTCTCCATATCTCACTGGGAGTCACAGTGCACAATTCCGGTCTCCATATCACACTGGGAGTCACTGTGCACAGTTCTGTTCTCCATATCACACTGGGAGTCACTGTGCACAGTTCTTGTCTCCATATCACGCTGGGACTTACTGTGCACGGTTCTGGTCAACATATCACACTGGGAGTTAACATGCACAGATCAATTCTCCATATCACACTGGGAGTAACTGTGTACAGTTCTGGTTCCTGAATCACACTGGGAGTCAGAGTGCACAGTTCCAGTCTCCATATCACACTGATAGTCACTGCGCACAGTTGCTGTCTCCATATCACACTGGAAGGCACTGTGCACAGTTTCTGTCTCCGTATCACACTGGGAGTCACAGTGCACAGTTCCGGTCCCGGTATCTCTCTGGGAGACAGTGTGCACAGTTCCAGTCTCCATATCACATTTGGAGTCACTGTGCACAGTTCCAGTCTCTGTATTCGTCTGGGAGTCAGTGTGCACAGTTCTGGTCCCAATATCACACTGGGAATCATTGTGTACAGTTCTAGTCTATAATTGACACTGGGAAACACTGTGCACAGTTCCGGTCTCCATATCACACTGCGTGTTACTGTGTACTGTTTTGGTCTCCATATCACACTGGGAGTTATTGTGTACATTACCAGTCTCCAAATCACTTTGGAAGTTACTGTGCAAAGTTCTAGTCTCCATATCACACTGGGAGTTGCTATGGACAGAAACACTTCCCATTTCACACTGGGAGTCACTGTGTACAGTTCTGGTCTCTAAATTGCACTGGGAGTCAGTGTGCACATTTGCAATCTCCATATCAGACTGAAAGTCACTGCGCACAGTGGCTGTCTCCATATCACACTGGGAGTCATTGTGCACATTTCTGGTCTCCATATCACACTGGGAGTCACGCTGCTCAGTTCCAGACTCCATGTCACACTGGGAGTCACTGTGCACAGTTCCAGACTCCATATCACACTGGAGTCACTGTGCACAGTTCTGGTCTCCATATCACACTGGGATTCACAGTGCATAGTTCTGGTCTCCATAACAAACTGGGTGTTATTATGCACAGTTCTGGTCTCCACATCACACTGGGAATCACTATGCACAGTTCCGAAATCGGTATCACACTGGGAATCACTGTGCACAGTTCCAGTTTCCGTATCCATCTGGGAGTCAAAGTATACAGATCCGGTCTCCATATCACACTAGGAGGCACTGTGCCCCATTGGGGTCTCCATATCACACTGGGAGGCACTGTGCACAGTTTCTGTCTCCGTATCTCACTGGGAGTCACTGTGCACAGTTCTAGTCTCCATCTCATACTGGCAGTCACTGTGCACACTTCCAGTCTCTGTATCCCTCTGGGAGTCAGTGTGCACAGCTCCGGTCTCCATATCACACTGGAAATCACTGTGTGCAGTTCTAGTCTCTATTTGACACAGGGAATCACTGTGACTGTTCCAGTCTCCATATCACACTGGGCGTTACTGTGTATTGTTCTGGTCTCCATATCACACTGGGTGTTACTGTGTTCATTACCAGTCACCAAATCACACTGGAAGTTACTGTGCAAAGTTCTAGTCTCCATATCAGGCTTGGAGTTGCTGTGCACAGATCCGCTCCTAATATCACACTGGGAGTCACTGTGCACAGTTCTGGTCTCCATATCACACTGGGAGTCACTGTGCACAGTTCTGGTCTCCATATCACACTGGGAGTCACTGTGCACTGTTCTGGTTTCCACATCACACTGGGAGGTACTGTGTACAGTTCAAGTCTCCATATCACGCTGGGAATTACTGTGCACGGTTCTGGTCAACATATCACACTGGGAGTTACTGTGTACAGATCATTTCTCCATATCATACTGGGAATAACTGTGTACAGTTCTGGTCCCTATATCACACTGGGAGTCAGTGTGCAAAGTTCCAGTCTCCATATCACACTGGAAGTCACTGCGCAGAGTTGCTGTCTCCATCTCATACTGGGAGTTGCTGTTTACATCTCCTGTCACCATTTCACACTGGGAGATACAGTGTACAATCCATGTCTCCATATCAAACTGGGAGTCACTGTGCACTGTTCTGGTCTACACATCACACTGGGAGTTACTGTGCACAGTTCTGGTCTCCATATCAAACTGGGAGTCACTGTGCACTGTTCTGGTCTATACATCACACTGGGAGTCACTGTGCACAGTTCCAGACTCCATATCACACTGGGAGTTACTGTGCACAGTCTCGCTCTCAATATCACACTGGGAGCCACTATGCACAGTCTCGCTCTCTATATCACACTGGGAGCCACTGTACACAGTTCTGGTCTCCATATCACACTGGGAGTCACTGTGTACAGTTCCAGTCTCCATATCACACTGGGAGTCACTGTGCACAGTTCCAGTCTCCATTTCACACTGGGAGTCACTGTGCACAGTTCTGGTCTCCATATCACACTGGGAGTCACTGTGCACAGTTCTGGTCTCCATTTCACACTGGGAGTCACTGTGCACAGTTCTGGTCTCCATTTCACACTGGGAGTCACTGTGCACAGTTCTGGTCTCCATATCACACTGGGAGTCACTGTGTTCAGTTCAAGTCTCCATATCACGCTGGGAGTTACTGTGCACGGTTCTGGTCAACATATCAGACTTGGAGTTACTGTGTACAGATCATTTCTCCATATCATACTGGGAATAACTGTGTACAGTTCTGGTCCCTATATCACACTGGGAGTCAGTGTGCAAAGTTCCAGTCTCCATATCACACTGGAAGTCACTGCGCAGAGTTGCTGTCTCCATCTCATACTGGGAGTTGCTGTTTACATCTCCTGTCACCATTTCACACTGGGAGATACAGTGTACAATCCATGTCTCCATATCAAACTGGGAGTCACTGTGCACTGTTCTGGTCTACACATCACACTGGGTGTTACTGTGCACAGTTCTGGTCTCCATATCAAACTGGGAGTCACTGTGCACTGTTCTGGTCTATACATCACACTGGGAGTCACTGTGCACAGTTCCAGACTCCATATCACACTGGGAGTTACTGTGCACAGTCTCGCTCTCCATATCACACTGGGAGCCACTATGCACAGTCTCGCTCTCTATATCACACTGGGAGCCACTGTGCACAGTTCTGGTCTCCATATCATACTGGGAGTCACTGTGTACAGTTCCAGTCTCCATATCACACTGGGAGTCACTGTGCACAGTTCCAGTCTCCATTTCACACTGGGAGTCACTGTGCACAGTTCTGGTCTCCATATCACACTGGGAGTCACTGTGCACAGTTCTGGTCTCCATTTCACACTGGGAGTCACTGTGCACAGTTCTGGTCTCCATTTCACACTGGGAGTCACTGTGCACAGTTCTGGTCTCCATATCACACTGGGAGTCACTGTGCACAGTTCCACTCTCCATATCACACTGGGAGTCACTGTGCACAGTTCCAGTCTCCATATCACACTGGAAGTCACTGTGCACAGTTCCATTCTCCATATCACACTGGAAGTCACTGAGGACTGTTGATGTCTCCATATCACACTGGGAGTTGCTGTGTACATCACCTTTCTCTATATCATAATAGGAGTTACTCTGTACAGTTCATGTCTCCATATCACGCTGGGAGTTACTGTGCACAGTTCCAGTCTCTGTATCCCACTGGGTGTCAGTGTGCACAGTTCCGGTCTCCATATCACACTGGGAGTTACTGTGCACAGTTCCGGTCTCCATATCACACTGGGAGTCACTGTGCACAGTTCCGGTCTCCATATCACACTGGGAGTCACTGTGCACAGTTCCAGTCTCCATATCACACTGGGAGTCACTGTGTACTGTTCTGGTCTCCATATCACACTGGGAGTCACTGAGTACTGTTCTGGTCTTCATATCACACTGGGAGTCACTGTGTACATTTCCAGTCTCCAAATCACACTGGAAGTTACTGTGCAATGTTCTAGTATACATATCACACTGGGAGTTGCTGTGCACATGTCCACTCCCTATATCACACTGGGAATCAATGTGTACAGTTCTGGACTCTATATCACACTGGGAGTTATTGTGCACAGTTCAAGTCTCCATATCACACTGGAAGTCACTGCGCACAGTTGCTGTTTCCATATCACACTGGTAGTTGCTGTGTACGTCTGCTGTCTCCTTATCACATTGGGAGTTACTGAGCATGGTTGTGGTCTCCATACCACACTGGAATCACTGTGCACAGTTCTGGTCTCCATACCACACTGGAATCACTGTGCACTGTTCCTGTCTCCATACCACACTGGGAGTCACTGTGCACAGTTCTGATCTCCATATCACACTGGGAGTCACTGTGCACAGTTCTGGACTCCATACCACACTGCGAATCACTGTGCACAGTTCTGGAATCCATACCACATAGGGAGTCACTGTGCACATTTCTGGACTCAATATCACACTGGGAGTCACTGTAAACTGTGCACTCTTCTGGTCTTCATATCACACTGGGAGGTACTGTGTACAGTTCCATTCTCCATATCACACTGGGAGTCAATCTGCAAAGTTCTCGTATCCATATCACACAAGGAGTTGCTGTGCACAGATCCACTCCCCATATCGCACTGGGTGTCACTGTGTACAGTTCTGGTCTCTATGTTGCATTGGGAGTCAGTGTGCACAGTTCCAGTCTCCATATCACACTGGAAGTCCCTGCACACAACTGATGTCTCCATATCACACTGGGAGTTAGTTTGTTCAGTTCTTGTCTCCATATCACGCTGGATGTTACAGTGCACTGTTCTGGTCTGCATATCGCACAGGGAATTACTGTGCACAGTTCTGGTCTCCATATCACACTGGGAGTCACTATTCACTGTTCTGGTCTCCATACCACACTGGGAGTTGCTATGCACAGTCCTGCTCTCCATATCACACTGGGAGTCACTGTGCACATTTCTGGTTTCCATATCACACTGGGAGTCACTGTGCATAGTTCTGGTCTCCATAACAAACTGGGACTTATTGTGCACAGTTCTGGTCTCCATATCACACTGGGAATCACTGTGCTCAGTTCTGGTCTCCATATCACACTGGGAGTCACTATGTTCAGTTCAAGTCTCCATATCACGCTGGGAGTTACTCTGCATGGTTCTGGTCAACATATCAGACTGGGAGTTACTGTGTACAAATCATTTCTCCATATCATACTGGGAATAACTGTGTACAGTTCTGGTCCCTATGCCACACTGGGTGTCAGTGTGCACAGTTCCAGTCTCCATATAACACTGGAAGTCACTGTGCAGAGTTGCTGTCTCCATATCACACTGGGAGTTGCTGTGTACATCTCCTGTCACCATTTCACACTGGGAGTTACACTGTACAATTCTTGTCTCCATATCACACTGGGAGTCACTGTGCACTGTTCTTTTCTACATATCCCACTGGGAGTTACTGTACACAGTTTTGGTCTCCATATCGCACTGGGAGTCACTGTGCACTGTTCTTGTTTACATATCACACTGGGAGTTACTGTACACAGTTTTGGTCTCCATATCACACTGGGAGTCACTTTGCAGAGTTCTGGTCTACATATCACACTGGGAATAACTGTGCACAGTTCTGGACTCCATATCACACTGGGAGTCACTCTGCATAGCTCTGGTCTCCATATCACACTGGGAGTTATTGTGCACAGTTCCGGAATCCATATCACACTGGGAATCACTGTGTAAAGTTCTAGTCTCCATAACAAACTAGTAATCACTATGCCGAGTTCCGGTCTCCATATCACACTGGGAATCACTGTGCAACGTTCTAGTCTCCATATCACACTGGGAGTTTCTGCGCACAGATCCACTCACCATATCTCACTGGGACTCACTGTGTACATTTCTGGTTCTATATCGCACTGGCAGTCACTGTGCACAGTTCCAGTCTCCATGTCACACTGGATGTCACTGTGCACAGTTGCTGACACCATATCACACCGGGAGTTGCTGTGTACATCTCTTGTCTCAATATCACAATGGGAGTTACTCTGTACAGTTCCAGTCTCCATATCACAATGGGAGTTTCTCTGTACAGTTCTTGTCTCCATATCATGCTGGGAGTTATTGTGCACTGATCTGGTCTACATATCACATTGGGAGTCACTGTGCACAGTTCTGGTCTCCATACCACACTGGGAGTCACTGCGCACAGTTCCAGTCTCCATGTCACACTGGATGTCACTGTGCACAGTTGCTGTGTCCATATCACACTGGGAGTTGCTGTGTACATCTCATGTCTACATATCACACTGGGAGTTACTGTGCACAGTTCTGGGATCCATATCACACTGGGAGTCACTGTGCACAGTTCTGGTTCTCCATACCACACTGGAAGTTACTGTGCACAGTTCCACTCTCCATATCTCACGGGGAGTCACAGAGCACAGTTCTTGTCTCCATATCACACTGGGAGTTGCTGTGTACATATTATGTCTCCATACCACACTGGGTGTTACTGTGTACATTTCCAGTCTCCAAATCACACTGGGAGTCACTGTGCAAAGTTCTGGTCACCATACCACACTGGGAGTTACTGTGCACAGTTCCACTCTCCATATCTCACTGGGAGTCACAGTGCACAATTCCGGTCTCCATATCACACTGGGCGGCACTGTGCACAGTTTCTGTCTCTGTATCACACTGGGAGTCACTGTGCACAGTTATAGTCTCCATCTCATACTGGGAGTCACAGTGCACAGTTCCAGTCTCTGTATCCCTCTGGGAGTCAGTGTGCACAGCTCTGGTCTCCATGTCACACTGGAAATCACTGTGTACTGTTCTAGTCTCTATTTGACACTGGGAATCACTGTGCACTGTTGCAGTCTCCATATCACACTGGGCGTTAATGTGTATTGTTCTGGTCTCCATATCACACTGGAAGTTACTGTGCAAAGTTCTAGTCTCCATATCAGGCTGGGAGGTGCTGTGCACAGATCCGCTCCCCATATCACACTGGGAGTCACTGTGCACAGTTCTGGTCTCCATATCTCATTGCGAGTCACAGTGCACAGTTCTGGTCTCCATATCACACTGGGAGTCACTGTGCACAGTTCTGGACTCCATATCACACTGGGAGTCACTGTGCACAGTGCCGCTCTCCATATCACACTGGGAGTCACTGTGCTCAGTTCTGGTCTCCATATCACACTGGGAGTCACTGTGCACAGTTCTGGACTACATATCACACTGGGAGTCACTGTGCATAGTGCCGCTTTCCATATCACACTGGGAGTCACTGTGCTCAGTTCTGATCTCCATATCACGCTGGGAGTTACTGTGCACAGTTCTGGTCAACATATCAGACTGGGAGTTACGGTGTACAGATCATTTCTCCATATTATACTGGGAATAACTGTGTACAGTTCTGGTCCCTATATCACACTGGGAGTCAGTGTGCACAGTTCCAGTCTCCATATCACACTGAAAGTCACTGCGCAAAGTTGCTGTATCTATATCACACTGGGAGTTACTGTGTACAGTTCTTGTCTCCATATCACGCTGGGAATTACTGTGCACAGTTCCAGTCTCCATATCACACTGGGCATTCCTGTGTACTGTTCTGGTCTCCATATCACACTGGGAGTTACTGTGTACATTACCAGTCTCCAAATCACCCTGGAAGTTACTGTGCAAAGTTCTAGTCTCCATATCACACTGGGAGTTGCTGTGGACAGATCCACATGCCATATCACACTGGGAGTCACTGTGTACAGTTCTGGTCTCTATATTGCACTGGGAGTCAGTGTGCACATTTCCAGTCTCCATATCAGACTGAAAGTCACTGCGCACAGTGGCTGTCTCCATATCACACTGGGAGTCATTGTGCACAGTTCTGGTCTCCATATCACACTGGGAATCACTGTGCACAGTGCCGCTCTCCATATCAAACTGGGAGTCACTGTGCTCAGTTCAAGTCTCCATATCACACTGGGATTCACTGTGCACAGTTCTTGTCTTCATATCACGCTGGAAGTTACTGAGCACAATTCTGGTACCATGTCACACTGGAATCATTGTGCACATTTCTGGTCTCAATACCACACTGGGAATCATTGTGCACATTTCTGGACTCCATATCACACTGCGAGTCACTGTGCACTGCTCTGGTCTCAATATCACACTGGGAGTCACTGCACACTGTTCTGGTCTTCATATCACACTGGGAGTCACTGTGTACAGTTCTGGTCTCTATATCGCACTGGGAGTCAGTATGCATAGTTCCAGTCTCCATATCTCACTGCAAGTCACTCCGCAAAGTTGCTGTATCTATATCACACTGGGAGTTACTGTGTACAGTTCTTGTCTCCATATCACGCTGGGAGTCACTGTGCACAGTTCCGGTCTCCATATCACACTGGGAGTCACTGTGCACAGTTCCGGTCTCCATATCACACTGGGAGTCACTCTGCACAGCCGTGGTCTCCATATCACACTGGGAGTTACTGTGCACAGTTCCAGAATCCATATAACACTGGGAATCATTATGCACAGTTCTTGTCTCCCTATCCCTCTGGGAGTTACTGTGCACAGTTCCAGAATCCATATAACACTGGGAGTCAGTGTGCACAGTTCTTGTCTCCCTATCCCTCTGGGAGTTACTGGGCACAGTTCCGGTCTCCATATCACACTGGGAGTCACTGTGCATAGTTAGGGTCTCCATATAACACTGGGAATTACTGTGCACAGTTCCAGTCACTGTATCCTTCTGGGAGTCATTGTGCACAGTTCCAGTCTTCATATTACACTGGGAGGCTCCATGCACAGTTCTAGCCTCCATTTCATACTGGGAGTAACAGTGCACAGTTCCAGTCTCTGTATCCCTCTGGGAGTCAGTGTGCAGAGTTCCGGTCACCATATCACACTGGGAGTTACTGTATACTGTTCTGGTCTCCATATCACTCTGGGAGTTACTGTGTTCATTTACAGTCTCCAGATCAAACTGGGAGTCACTGTGCAAAGTTCTCGTATCCATATCACACTAGGAGTTGCTGTGCACAGATCCGCTCCCCATATCACACTGGGAGTCACTGTGTACAGTTCTGATCTCCATATCACACTGGGAGTCACTGTGCACAGTTCTGGACTCCATATCACCCTGGAAGTCACTCTGCACAACTCTGGTCTCCATATCACACTGGGAGTCACTGTGCACAGTTCTGGACTCCATATCACCCTGGAAGTCACTCTGCACAACTCTGGTCTCCATATCACACTGGGAGTTACTGTGCAAAGTTCCGAAATCGATATCACACTGGGAATCACTGTGCACAGTTCCAGTTTCCGTATCCATCTGGGAGTCAGTGTATACAGATCCGGTCTCCTTATCACTCTAGGAGGCACTGTGCACCGTTGGGGTCTCCATATCACACTGGGAGGCACTGTGCACAGTTTCTGACTCAGTATCTCACTGGGAGTCACTGTGCACAGTTCTAGTCTCCGTCTCATACTGGGAGTCACAGTGCACAGTTCCGGTCTCTGTATCCATCTGGGAGTCAGTGTGCACAGCTCCGGTCTCCATATCACACTGCAAATCACTGTTTACAGTTCTAGTCTCTATTTGACACAGGGAATCTCTGTGCGCTGTTGCAGTCTCCATATCACAATGGACATTACTGTGTATTGTTCTGGTCTCCATATCACACTGGAAGTTACTGTGCAAAGTTCTAGTCTCCATATCACACTGGGAGTTGCTGTGCAAAGATCCGCTCCCCATATCACACTGCGAGTCACTGTGCACAGTTCTGGTCTCCATATCACACTGAGAGTCACTGTGCACAGTTCTGGTCTTCATATCACACTGGGAGTCCCTGTGTTCAGTTCAAGTCTCCATATCACACTGAGAGTCACTGTGCACAGTTCCAGTCTCCATATCACACTGGGAATTACTGTGCATGGTTCTGGTCAACATATCACACTGGGAGTTACTGTGTACAGATCATTTCTCCATATCATACTGGGAATAACTGTGTACAGTTCTGGTCCCTATATCACACTTGGAGTCAGTGTGCACAGTTCCAGTCTCCATATCACACTGGAAGTCACTGCACAGAGTTGCTGTCTCCATCTCACACTGGGAGTTGCTGTTTACATCTCCTGTCACCATTTCACACTGGGAGATACACTGTACAATTCATGTCTCCATATCGAACTGGGAGTCACTATGCACTGTTCTGGTCTACATATCACACTGGGAGTTACTGTGCACAGTTCTGGTCTCCATATCACACTGGGAGTAACTGTGCTCAGTTCCAGACTCCATATCACACTGGGAGTCACTGTGCACAGTTCCAGTCTCCATATCACACTGGGACTCACTGTGCACATTTCTAGTCTCCATATCACATTGGGAGTTACTGTGCAAAGTTCTGGTCTGCATATTACACTGGGAGTCACTGTGCTCAGTTCCAGACTCCATATCACACTGGGAGTCACTGTGCACAGTTCCAGTCTCCATATCACACTGGGAGTCACTGTGCACAGTTCTAGTCTCCATATCACACTGGGAGTTACTGTGTACAGTTCCAGTCTCCATATCACGCTGGGAGTTGCTGTGCACAGTTCCAGTCTCCATATCACACTGGGAGTTACTGTGCACAGTCCCGCTCTCCATATCACACTGGGAGTCATTGTGCACAGTTCTAGTTTCCATATCACACTGGGAGTTACTGTGCACAGTTCCAGTCTCCATATCACACTGGGAGTTACTGTGCACAGTTCCAGTCTCCATATCACACTGGAAGTTACTGTGCACAGTTCCAGTCTCCATATCACACTGGGAGTCATTGTGCACAGTTTTAGTCTCCATATCACACTGGGAGTTACTGTGCACAGTCCCGCTCTCCATATCACACTGGGAGTCACTGTGCACAGTTCCAGTCTCCATATCACACTGGGAGTCACTGTGCACAGTTCCTCTCTCCATATCACACTGGGAGTCACTGTGCACAGTTCCAGTCTCCATATCACACTGGGAGTCACTGTGCATAGTTCTGGTCTCCATATCACACTGGGAGTTATTGTGCACCGTTCCGGTCTCCATATCACACTGGGAATCACTGTGCACAGTTCAAGTCTCCATATCACGCTGGGAGTCACTGTGTTCAGTTGACTTCTCCATATCACGCTGGGAGTTACTGTGCACGGTTCTGGTCGGCGTATCAGACTGGGAGTTACTGTGTACAGATCATTTCTCCATATCATACTGGGAATAACTGTGTACAGTCCTGGTCCCTATATCACACTTGGAGTCAGTGTGCACAGTTCCAGTCTCCATATCACACTGGAAGACACTGCACAGAGTTTCTGTCTCCATATCACACTGGAAATCACTGTGTACTGTTCTAGTCTCTATTTGACACTGGGAACCACTGTGCACTGTTGCAGTCTCCATATCACACTGGGCGTTACTGTGTATTGTTCTGGTCTCCATATCACACTGGAAGTTACTGTGCAAAGTTCTAGTCTCCATATCAGGCTGGGAGGTGCTGTGCACAGATCCGCTCCCCATATCACACTGGGAGTCACTGTGCACAGTTCTGGACTACATATCACACTGGGAGTCACTGTGCACAGTGCCGCTCTCCATATCACACTGGGAGGTACTGTGCACAGTTCTGGTCTCCATATCACGCTGGGAGTTACTGTGCACAGTTCTGGTCAACATATCAGACTGGGAGTTACGGTGTACAGATCATTTCTCCATATCATACTGGGAATAACTGTGTACAGTTCTGGTCCCTATATCACACTGGGAGTCAGTGTGCACAGTTCCAGTCTCCATATCACACTGAAAGTCACTGCGCAAAGTTGCTGTATCTATATCACACTGGGAGTTACTGTGTACAGTTCTTGTCTCCATATCACGCTGGGAGTCACTGTGCACAGTTCCAGTCTCCATATCACACTGGGCATTCCTGTGTACTGTTCTGGTCTCCATATCACACTGGGAGTTACTGTGTACATTACCAGTCTCCAAATCACCCTGGAAGTTACTGTGCAAAGTTCTAGTCTCCATATCACACTGGGAGTTGCTGTGGACAGATCCACATGCCATATCACACTGGGAGTCACTGTGTACAGTTCTGGTCTCCATATCACACTGGGAATCACTGTGCACAGTGCCGCTCTCCATATCAAACTGGGAGTCACTGTGCTCAGTTCAAGTCTCCATATCACACTGGGATTCACTGTGCACAGTTCTTGTCTTCATATCACGCTGGAAGTTACTGAGCACAATTCTGGTACCATGTCACACTGGAATCATTGTGCACATTTCTGGTCTCAATACCACACTGGGAATCATTGTGCACATTTCTGGACTCCATATCACACTGCGAGTCACTGTGCACTGCTCTGGTCTCAATATCACACTGGGAGTCACTGCACACTGTTCTGGTCTTCATATCACACTGGGAGTCACTGTGTACAGTTCTGGTCTCTATATCGCACTGGGAGTCAGTATGCATAGTTCCAGTCTCCATATCTCACTGCAAGTCACTCCGCAAAGTTGCTGTATCTATATCACACTGGGAGTTACTGTGTACAGTTCTTGTCTCCATATCACGCTGGGAGTCACTGTGCACAGTTCCGGTCTCCATATCACACTGGGAGTCACTGTGCACAGTTCCGGTCTCCATATCACACTGGGAGTCACTCTGCACAGCCGTGGTCTCCATATCACACTGGGAGTTACTGTGCACAGTTCCAGAATCCATATAACACTGGGAATCATTATGCACAGTTCTTGTCTCCCTATCCCTCTGGGAGTTACTGTGCACAGTTCCGGTCTCCATATCACACTGGGAGTCACTGTGCATAGTTAGGGTCTCCATATAACACTGGGAATTACTGTGCACAGTTCCAGTCACTGTATCCTTCTGGGAGTCATTGTGCACAGTTCCAGTCTTCATATTACACTGGGAGGCTCCATGCACAGTTCTAGCCTCCATTTCATACTGGGAGTAACAGTGCACAGTTCCAGTCTCTGTATCCCTCTGGGAGTCAGTGTGCAGAGTTCCGGTCACCATATCACACTGGGAGTTACTGTATACTGTTCTGGTCTCCATATCACTCTGGGAGTTACTGTGTTCATTTACAGTCTCCAGATCAAACTGGGAGTCACTGTGCAAAGTTCTCGTATCCATATCACACTAGGAGTTGCTGTGCACAGATCCGCTCCCCATATCACACTGGGAGTCACTGTGTACAGTTCTGATCTCCATATCACACTGGGAGTCACTGTGCACAGTTCTGGACTCCATATCACCCTGGAAGTCACTCTGCACAACTCTGGTCTCCATATCACACTGGGAGTCACTGTGCACAGTTCTGGACTCCATATCACCCTGGAAGTCACTCTGCACAACTCTGGTCTCCATATCACACTGGGAGTTACTGTGCAAAGTTCCGAAATCGATATCACACTGGGAATCACTGTGCACAGTTCCAGTTTCCGTATCCATCTGGGAGTCAGTGTATACAGATCCGGTCTCCTTATCACTCTAGGAGGCACTGTGCACCGTTGGGGTCTCCATATCACACTGGGAGGCACTGTGCACAGTTTCTGACTCAGTATCTCACTGGGAGTCACTGTGCACAGTTCTAGTCTCCGTCTCATACTGGGAGTCACAGTGCACAGTTCCGGTCTCTGTATCCATCTGGGAGTCAGTGTGCACAGCTCCGGTCTCCATATCACACTGCAAATCACTGTTTACAGTTCTAGTCTCTATTTGACACAGGGAATCTCTGTGCGCTGTTGCAGTCTCCATATCACAATGGACATTACTGTGTATTGTTCTGGTCTCCATATCACACTGGAAGTTACTGTGCAAAGTTCTAGTCTCCATATCACACTGGGAGTTGCTGTGCAAAGATCCGCTCCCCATATCACACTGCGAGTCACTGTGCACAGTTCTGGTCTCCATATCACACTGAGAGTCACTGTGCACAGTTCTGGTCTTCATATCACACTGGGAGTCCCTGTGTTCAGTTCAAGTCTCCATATCACACTGAGAGTCACTGTGCACAGTTCCAGTCTCCATATCACACTGGGAATTACTGTGCATGGTTCTGGTCAACATATCACACTGGGAGTTACTGTGTACAGATCATTTCTCCATATCATACTGGGAATAACTGTGTACAGTTCTGGTCCCTATATCACACTTGGAGTCAGTGTGCACAGTTCCAGTCTCCATATCACACTGGAAGTCACTGCACAGAGTTGCTGTCTCCATCTCACACTGGGAGTTGCTGTTTACATCTCCTGTCACCATTTCACACTGGGAGATACACTGTACAATTCATGTCTCCATATCGAACTGGGAGTCACTATGCACTGTTCTGGTCTACATATCACACTGGGAGTTACTGTGCACAGTTCTGGTCTCCATATCACACTGGGAGTCACTGTGCTCAGTTCCAGACTCCATATCACACTGGGAGTCACTGTGCACAGTTCCAGTCTCCATATCACACTGGGACTCACTGTGCACATTTCTAGTCTCCATATCACATTGGGAGTTACTGTGCAAAGTTCTGGTCTGCATATTACACTGGGAGTCACTGTGCTCAGTTCCAGACTCCATATCACACTGGGAGTCACTGTGCACAGTTCCAGTCTCCATATCACACTGGGAGTCACTGTGCACAGTTCTAGTCTCCATATCACACTGGGAGTTACTGTGTACAGTTCCAGTCTCCATATCACGCTGGGAGTTGCTGTGCACAGTTCCAGTCTCCATATCACACTGGGAGTTACTGTGCACAGTCCCGCTCTCCATATCACACTGGGAGTCATTGTGCACAGTTCTAGTTTCCATATCACACTGGGAGTTACTGTGCACAGTTCCAGTCTCCATATCACACTGGGAGTTACTGTGCACAGTTCCAGTCTCCATATCACACTGGAAGTTACTGTGCACAGTTCCAGTCTCCATATCACACTGGGAGTCATTGTGCACAGTTTTAGTCTCCATATCACACTGGGAGTTACTGTGCACAGTCCCGCTCTCCATATCACACTGGGAGTCACTGTGCACAGTTCCAGTCTCCATATCACACTGGGAGTCACTGTGCACAGTTCCAGTCTCCATATCACACTGGGAGTCACTGTGCATAGTTCTGGTCTCCATATCACACTGGGAGTTATTGTGCACCGTTCCGGTCTCCATATCACACTGCAAATCACTGTTTACAGTTCTAGTCTCTATTTGACACAGGGAATCTCTGTGCGCTGTTGCAGTCTCCATATCACAATGGGCATTACTGTGTATTGTTCTGGTCTCCATATCACACTGGAAGTTACTGTGCAAAGTTCTAGTCTCCATATCACACTGGGAGTTGCTGTGCAAAGATCCGCTCCCCATATCACACTGCGAGTCACTGTGCACAGTTCTGGTCTCCATATCACACTTGGAGTTACTGTGCACAGTTCCGGTCTCCATATCACACTGGGAGCCACTGTGCACAGTTCCTGTCTCCATATCACACTGGGAGTCACTGTGCACAGTTCTGGTCTCCATTTCACACTGGGAGTTACTGTGTACAGTTCCAGTCTCTATATCACACTGGGAGTCACTGTGTTCAGTTCAAGTCTCCATATCACACTGGGAGTTACTGTGCATGGTTCTGGTCAACATATCAGACTGGGAGTTACTGTGTACAGATCATTTCTCCATATCATACTGGGAATAACTGTGTACAGTTCTGGTCCCTATATCACACTTGGAGTCAGTGTGCACAGTTCCAGTCTCCATATCACACTGGGAGTCAGTGCGCACAGATCCAGTCTCCATATCACACTGGGAGTTACTGTGCATGGTTCTGGTCAACATATCACACTGGGAGTTACTGTGTACAGATCATTTCTCCATATCATACTGGGAATAACTGTGTACAGTTCTGGTCCCTATATCACACTTGGAGTCAGTGTGCACAGTTCCAGTCTCCATATCACACTGGAAGTCACTGCGCAGAGTTGCTGTCTCCATCTCACACTGGGAGTTGCTGTTTACATCTCCTGTCACCATTTCACACTGGGAGATACACTGTACAATTCATGTCTCCATATCGAACTGGGAGTCACTATGCACTGTTCTGGTCTACATATCACACTGGGAGTTACTGTGCACAGTTCTGGTCTCCATATCACACTGGGAGTCACTGTGCTCAGTTCCAGACTCCATATCACACTGGGAGTCACTGTGCACAGTTCCAGTCTCCATATCACACTGGGACTCACTGTGCACATTTCTAGTCTCCATATCACATTGGGAGTTACTGTGCAAAGTTCTGGTCTGCATATTACACTGGGAGTCACTGTGCTCAGTTCCAGACTCCATATCACACTGGGAGTCACTGTGCACAGTTCCAGTCTCCATATCACACTGGGAGTCACTGTGCACAGTTCTAGTCTCCATATCACACTGGGAGTTACTGTGTACAGTTCCAGTCTCCATATCACGCTGGGAGTTGCTGTGCACAGTTCCAGTCTCCATATCACACTGGGAGTTACTGTGCACAGTCCCGCTCTCCATTTCACACTGGGAGTCATTGTGCACAGTTCTAGTTTCCATATCACACTGGGAGTTACTGTGCACAGTCCCGCTCTCCATATCACACTGGGAGTCACTGTGCACAGTTTTAGTCTCCATATCACACTGGGAGTTACTGTGCACAGTTCCAGTCTCCATATCACACTGGAAGTTACTGTGCACAGTTCCAGTCTCCATATCACACTGGGAGTCATTGTGCACAGTTTTAGTCTCCATATCACACTGGGAGTTACTGTGCACAGTCCCGCTCTCCATATCACACTGGGAGTCACTGTGCACAGTTCTAGTCTCCATATCACACTGGGAGTCACTGTGCATAGTTCTGGTCTCCATAACAAACTGGGAGTTATTGTGCACAGTTCCGGTCTCCATATCACACTGGGAATCACTGTGCACAGTTCAAGTCTCCATATCACGCTGGGAGTCACTGTGTTCAGTTGACTTCTCCATATCACGCTGGGAGTTACTGTGCACGGTTCTGGTCGGCGTATCAGACTGGGAGTTACTGTGTACAGATCATTTCTCCATATCATACTGGGAGTAACTGTGTACAGTTCTGGTCCCTATATCACACTTGGAGTCAGTGTGCAAAGTTCCAGTCTCCATATCACACTGGAAGACACTGCACAGAGTTGCTGTCTCCATATCACACTGGTAGTTGCTGTGTACATCTGCTGTCTCCTGATCACATTGGGAGTTCCTGAGCACGGTTGTGGTCTCCATACCACACTGGAATCACTGTGCACAGTTCTGGTCTCCATATCACACTGGGAGTCACTGTGCACAGTTCTGGACTCCATATCACACTGGGAGTCACTGTGCACAGTTCTGGTCTGCATATCACACTGGGAGTCACTGTGCACAGTTCTGGACTCCATATCACACTGGGAGTTACTGTGCACAGTTGCGGAATCTATATCACATTGGAATCACTGTGCACAGTTCCAGTTTCCGTATCCATCTGGGAGTCAGTGTGCACAGTTCCAGTCTCCATATCACATTGGGCGGCACTGTGCACAGTTCCAGTCTCTGTATCCCTCTGGGAGTCAGTGAACACAGTTCCGGTCTCCATATCACACTGGTAATCACTGTGTACAGTTCTAGTCTCCATATCACACCAGGAGTCACTGTGCACAGTTCTGGTCTCCATATCACACTGCGAGTTACTATGCACAGTTCCAGTCTCCATATCACACTGGGAGTCACTGTGCACTGTTCCAGTCTCCTAATCACACTGGTAGTCACTGTGCATAGTTACAGTCTCCATATCACACTGGGAGTTACTGTGCACAGTTCCAGTCTCCATATCACACTGGGAGTCACTGTGCACTGTTCCAGTCTCCTAATCACACTGGGAGTCACTGTGAACAGTTCTTGTCTCCATATCACACCAGGAGTCACTGTGCACAGTTCTGGTCTCCAAATCACACTGCGAGTTACTGTGCACAGCTCCAGTCTCCACATCACACTGGGAGTCACTGAGTACTGTTCTGGTCTTCATATCACACTGGGAGTTACTGTGTACATTTCCAGTCTCCAAATCACACTGGGAGTTACTGTGCACAGTTCCAGTATCCATATCACATTGGGAGTTACTGTGCACAGATCCATTCCCCATATCACACTGGGTGTCAATGTATACCGTTCTGGCCTCTATATTGCACTGGGAGTCAGTGTGCACAGTTCCAGTCTCCATATCACACTGGAAGTCACTGTTCACAGTTGCTGTCTCCATATCACACTGGGAGTTGCTGTGTACATCTCCTGTCTCATTATCACAATGGGAGTTACTGAGCACTGTTGTGGTCTCGATATAACACTGGAATCAGTGTGCACTGTTCCTGTCTCCATACCATACTGGGAGTCATTGTGCACAGTTCTGGACTCCATACTACACTGGGAGTCACTGTGCACTGCTCTGGTCACAATATCACACTGGGACTTACTGTGTACATTTCCAGTCTCCAAATCACACTGGGAGTCACTGTGCAAAGTTCTCGAATCCATCTCACACTAGGAGTTGCTGTGCACAGATCCACTCCCCATATTGCACTGGGAGTCACTGTGTACAGTTCTGGTCTCTATGTTGCACAGGGAGTCAGTGTGCACACGTCCAGTCTCCATATCACACTGGAAGACACTGCGCACAATTGATGTCTCCATATCACACTGGGAGTTGCTGTGTATATCTCCTGTATCCATATCACAATGGGAGTTACTCTGTTCAGTTCTTGTCTCCATATCATGCTGGGTGTTACAATGCACTGTTCTGGTTTACATATCGCACAGGGAGTTACTGTGCACAGTTCTGGTCTCCATATTACACTGGGAGTCCCTGTGCACAGTTCCGGAATCCATATCACACTGGGAATCACTGTGCACAGTTCCAGTCTCCGTATCTCTCTGGGAGTCAGTGTGCACATTTCCGGTCTCCATATCACACTGGGTGTCACTGTGCACAGTTGGGGTCTCCATATCACACTGGGAGTCACCGTGCACAGTTCTAGCCTCCATCTTATACTGGGAGTCACCGTGCACAGTTCCAGTCTCTGTATCCCTCTGGAAGTCAATGTGCAGAGTTCCGGTCTCCACATCACACTGGGAGTCACGGTGGCCTGCTCTGGTCTCCACATCACACTGGGAGTCACTGTGCACTGTTCTGGTCATCATATCACATTGGGTGGTACTGTGTTCAGTTCCTTTCTCCATATCACACTGGGAGTCGCTGTGTACAGTTCTCGTCTCTATATCGTACTGGGAGTCAGTGTGCACAGTTCTAGCCTCCATCTCATACTGGGAGTCACAGTTCCTGTCTCTGTATCCCTCTGGGAGTCAATGTGCAGAGTTACGGTCTCCACTTCACACTGGGAATTACTGTGTACAGTTCTGGTCTCCATATCACACTGGGAGTTACTGTGTACAGTTCTCGAATCCGTAGCAGACTAGGAGTTGCTGTGCACAGATCCATTCCCCATATCGCACTGCGAGTCACTGTGTACAGTTCTGGTCTCTATGTTGCACTGGGAGTCAGTGTGCACAGTTCCAGTCTCCATATCACACGGGGAGTCACTGTGGACAGTTCCAATCTCTGTATCCCTCTGGGAGTCAGTGTGCACAGTTCCGGTCTCCATATCACACTGGGAATCACTGTGTACAGTTCTAGACTCCATATCACACTGGGAGTCACTGTGCAAAGTTCCAGTCTTCATATCAAACTGGGAGTTAATGTGTACTGTTCTGGTCTCCATATCACACTGGGAGTCACTGTGTACAGATCTGGCCTCTATATTGCACTGGGAGTCAGTGTGCACAGTTCCAGCTTCCATATCACACTGGAAGTCACTGCGCAGTTTTGCTGTCTCCATATCACACTGGCAGTTGCTGTGTACATCTCCTGTCTCCTTATCACAATGGAAGTTAGTGAGCACAGTTCTGGTCTCTATGTTGCACTGGGAGTCAGTGTGCACACGTCCAGTCTCCATATCACACTGGAAGACACTGCGCACAATTGATGTCTCCATATCACACTGGGAGTTGCTGTGTACATCTCCTGTATCCATATCACAATGGGAGTTACTCTGTTGAGTACTTGTCTCCATATCACGCTGGGTGTTACAATGCACTGTTCTGGTTTATATATCGCACAGGGAGTTACTGTGCACAGTTCTGGTCTCCATATCACACTGGGAGTCCCTGTGCACAGTTCCGGAATCCATATCACACTGGGAGTCACTGTGCACAGTTCCAGTCTCCGTATCTCTCTGGGAGTCAGTGTGCACAGTTCCAGTCTCCGTATCTCTCTGGGAGTCAGTGTGCACAGTTCCGGTCTCCATATCACACTGGAAGGCACTGTGCACAGTTGGGGTCTCCATATCACACCGGGAGTCACCGTGCACAGTTCTAGCCTCCATTTCATACTGGGAGTCACAGTGCACAGTTCCAGTCTCTGTATCCCTCTGGGAGTCAGTGTGCAGAGTTCCGGTCTCCATATCACACTGGGAGTCACGGTGGCCTGCTCTGTTCTCAATATCACACTGGGAGTCACTGTGCAAAGTTCTCGAATCCGTAGCACACTAGGAGTTGCTGTGCACAGATCCATTCCCCATATCGCACTGCGAGTCACTGTGTACCGTTCTGGTCTCTATGTTGCACTGGGAGTCAGTGTGCACAGTTCCAGTCTCCATATCACACGGGGAGTCACTGTGCACAGTTCCAATCTCTGTATCCCTCTGGGGGTCAGTGTGCACAGTTCCGGTCTCCATATCACACTGGGAATCACTGTGTACAGTTCTAGACTCCATATCACACGGGGAGTCACTGTGCACAGTTCCAATCTCTGTATCCCTCTGGGAGTCAGTGTGCACAGTTCCGGTCTCCATATCACACTGGGAATCACTGTGTACAGTTCTAGACTCCATATCACACTGGAAGTCACTGTGCAAAGTTCCAGTCTCCATATCACACTGGGAGTTAATGTGTACAGTTCTGGTCTCCATATCACACTGGGAGTTATTGTGTACTGTTCTGGTCTCCATATCACACTGGGAGTGACTTTGTACATTTCTAGTATCCATATCATACTGGGATTTGCTGTGCACAGATCCGCACCCCATATCACACTGGGAGTCACTGTGTACAGTTCTGGCCTCTATATTGCACTGGGAGTCAGTATGCACAGTTCCAGCCTCCATATCACACTGGAAGTCACTGCGCAAAGTTGCTGTATCTATATCACACTGGGAGTTACTGTGTACAGTTCTTGTCTCCATATCACGCTGGGAGTCACTGTGCACAGTTCTGGTCTCTATATCACCAAGGGAATCAGTGTGCACAGTTCCTGTCGCCATATCACACTGGGAATCACTGTGCACAGTTGCTGTCTCCATATCACGCTGGGAGTCGCTGTGCACACTTCCAGTCTCCATAACACACTGGGCATTGCTGTGTACTTCTCCTGTCACCATATGACACTGGGAGTTACTGTGGACTGTTCTGGTCTACATATCTCACTGGTAGTTACTGTGCACAGTTCTGGTCTACAGATCAAACTGGGATTTGCTGTGCACAGTTCCAGACTCCATATCACACTGGGAGTCACTGTGCACAGTTCCAGTCTCCATATGACACTGGGACTCACTGTGCACAGTTCCAATCTCCATATCACACTGGGAGTCACTGTGCACTTTTCTGGTCTCCATATCACACTGGGAGGTACTGTGTACAGTTCCAGTCTCCATATCACACTGGGAGTCACTGTGCACTTTTCTGGTCTCCATATCACACTGGGAGGTACTGTGTACAGTTCCAGTCTCCATATCACACTGGGAGTTACTGTGCACAGTTCCAGTCTCCATATCACACTGGGAGTCACTGTGTACAGTTCTGGTCCCTATATCACACTGGGAGTCACTTTGCACAGTTCCAGTCTCCATATCACACTGGGAGTCACTCTGCACAGCTGTGGTCTCCAAATCACACTAGGAGTTACTGTGCACACTTCCAGAATCCATATCACACTGGGAGTCAGTGTGCAGAGTTCCTGTCTCCGTAACCCTCAGGGAGTCAGTGTGCACAGTTCCGCTCTCCATATCACACTGGGAGTCAGTGTGCACAGTTGGGGTCTCCATATCACACTGGGAGTCAAAGTGCACAGTTCTAGTCTCCATATCACACTGTGTGGCACTGTGCACATTTCCCGTCACCGTATCACACTGTGAGTCACTGTGCACAGTTCTAGCCTCCATCTCATACTGGGAGTTTCAGTGCACAGTTCCGGTCTCCTTATCCCTCTGGGAGTTAATGTGCACAATCCCAGTCTCCATACCACACTGGGAATCACTGTGCAGATTTCCAGTCTCCATGTCACACTGGGAGTTACTGTGTACTGTTCTGGTCTCCATATCACACTTGGAATTAGTGTGTACATTTCCAGTCTCCAAATCACACTGGGAGTTACTGTGCAAAGTTCTAGTCTCCATATCACACTGCGAGTTTCTGCGCATAGATCCGCTCCCCCTATCACACTGTGAGTCACTGTGTACATTTCTGGTCTCTATATCGCACTTGGAATCAGTGTGCAGAGTTCCAGTCTCCATGTAACACTGGATAGCACTGTGTACAGTTGCTGACTCCATATCACACTGGGAGTCACTGTGCACAGTTGGGGTCTCCATATCACACAGGGAGCCACTGTGCACATTTCTGGTCGACATATCACACTGGGAGTCAGTGTGTACAGATCTGGTCTCTATATCACACTGGGAGGCAGTCTGCACAGATCCAGTCTCCATATCACACTGGAAGTCAGTGCGCACAGTTGCCATCTCCATATCACACTGGGAGTTACTCTGTACAGTTCTTGTCTCCATATCACACTGGGAGTTACTGTGCACAGTTCTGGTCTCCATATCACACTGGGAGTCACTGTTCACTGTTCTGGTCTCCATACCACACTTGGAGTTACTGTGCACAGTTCCAGTCTCCATATCACACTGGGATTCACTGTGCACAGTTCCACTCTCCATATCTCACTGAGAGTCATTGTGCACAGTTCTGGACTCCACATCACACTGGGAGTCACTGTGGCCTTCTCTGGTCTCAATATCACACTTGGAGTCACTGTGCACTGTTCTGGGCTTCATATCACTCTGGGAGATATTGTGTTCAGTTCCATTCTCCATATCTCACTGGGAGTCACTGTGCACAGTTCCGGTCTCCATATTACACTGGGAGTCATTGTGCACAGTTCTGGACTCCACATCACACTGGGAGTCACTGTGGCCTTCTCTGGTCTCAATATCACACTGGGAGTCACTGTGCACTGTTCTGGGCTTCATATCACACTGGGAGATATTGTGTTCAGTTCCATTCTCCATATCACACTGGGAGTCGCTATGCACAGTTCTGGTCTCCATATCACACTGGAATCACTGTGCACAGTTCTGGTCGAAATACCACGCTGGGAGTCATTGTGCACAGTTCCAGTCTCCATATCACCCTGGGAGTCACTGCGCACTGCTCTGGTCTCAATATCACACTGGGAATCATTGTAAACTGTTCTGGTCTTCATATCTCACTGGGAGGTATTGTGTACAGTTCCATTCTCCATATCACATGGGAGTCACTGTGTACAGTTCTGGTCTCTATATCGCATTGGGAGTCAGTGTGCACAGTTCCAGTCTCCACATTACACTGGAAGTCACTGCGCACAGTTGCTGTCTCCATATCACACTGGTAGTTGCTCTGTACATCTGCTGTCTCCATATCACATTGGGAGTTACTGAGCACGGATGTGGTCTCGATATCACACTGGAATCAGTGTGCACAGTTCCTGTCTCCATACCACACTGGGAGTCATTGTGCACAGTTCCGGTCTCCATATCACACTGGGACTTACTGTGTACATTTCCAGTCTCCAAATCGCACTGGGAGTCACTGTGCAAAGTTCTCGAATCCATCTCACACTAGGAGTTGCTGTGCACAGATCCACTCCCCATATTGCACTGGGAGTCACTGTGTACAGTTCTGGTCTCTATGTTGCACTGGGAGTCAGTGTGCACACGTCCAGTCTCCATATCACACTGGAAGACACTGCGCACAATTGATGTCTCCATATCACACTGGGAGTTGCTGTGTACATCTCCTGTATCCATATCACAATGGGAGTTACTCTGTTCAGTTCTTGTCTCCATATCACGCTGGGTGTTACAATGCACTGTTCTGGTTTACATATCGCACAGGGAGTTACTGTGCACAGTTCTGGTCTCCATATCACACTGGGAGTCCCTGTGCACAGTTCCGGAATCCATATCACACTGGGAGTCACTGTGCACAGTTCCAGTCTCCGTATCTCTCTGGGAGTCAGTGTGCACATTTCCGGTCTCCATATCACACTGGGTGTCACTGTGCACAGTTGGGGTCTCCATATCACACTGGGAGTCACCGTGCACAGTTCTAGCCTCCATCTTATACTGGGAGTCACCGTGCACAGTTCCAGTCTCTGTATCCCTCTGGAAGTCAATGTGCAGAGTTCCGGTCTCCACATCACACTGGGAGTCACGGTGGCCTGCTCTGGTCTCCACATCACACTGGGAGTCACTGTGCACTGTTCTGGTCATCATATCACATTGGGAGGTACTGTGTTCAGTTCCTTTCTCCATATCACACTGGGAGTCGCTGTGTACAGTTCTCGTCTCTATATCGCACTGGGAGTCAGTGTGCACAGTTCTAGCCTCCATCTCATACTGGGAGTCACAGTTCCTGTCTCTGTATCCCTCTGGGAGTCAATGTGCAGAGTTACGGTCTCCACTTCACACTGGGAATTACTGTGTACAGTTCTGGTCTCCATATCACACTGGGAGTTACTGTGTACAGTTCTCGAATCCGTAGCAGACTAGGAGTTGCTGTGCACAGATCCATTCCCCATATCGCACTGCGAGTCACTGTGTACAGTTCTGGTCTCTATGTTGCACTGGGAGTCAGTGTGCACAGTTCCAGTCTCCATATCACACGGGGAGTCACTGTGGACAGTTCCAATCTCTGTATCCCTCTGGGAGTCAGTGTGCACAGTTCCGGTCTCCATATCACACTGGGAATCACTGTGTACAGTTCTAGACTCCATATCACACTGGGAGTCACTGTGCAAAGTTCCAGTCTTCATATCACACTGGGAGTTAATGTGTACTGTTCTGGTCTCCATATCACACTGGGAGTTACTGTGTACATTTCTAGTATCCATATCACACTGGGATTTGCTGTGCACAGATCCGCACCCCATATCACACTGGGAGTCACTGTGTACAGATCTGGCCTCTATATTGCACTGGGAGTCAGTGTGCACAGTTCCAGCTTCCATATCACACTGGAAGTCACTGCGCAGTTTTGCTGTCTCCATATCACACTGGCAGTTGCTGTGTACATCTCCTGTCTCCTTATCACAATGGAAGTTAGTGAGCACAGTTCTGGTCTCTATGTTGCACTGGGAGTCAGTGTGCACACGTCCAGTCTCCATATCACACTGGAAGACACTGCGCACAATTGATGTCTCCATATCACACTGGGAGTTGCTGTGTACATCTCCTGTATCCATATCACAATGGGAGTTACTCTGTTGAGTACTTGTCTCCATATCACGCTGGGTGTTACAATGCACTGTTCTGGTTTACATATCGCACAGGGAGTTACTGTGCACAGTTCTGGTCTCCATATCACACTGGGAGTCCCTGTGCACAGTTCCGGAATCCATATCACACTGGGAGTCACTGTGCACAGTTCCAGTCTCCGTATCTCTCTGGGAGTCAGTGTGCACAGTTCCAGTCTCCGTATCTCTCTGGGAGTCAGTGTGCACAGTTCCGGTCTCCATATCACACTGGAAGGCACTGTGCACAGTTGGGGTCTCCATATCACACCGGGAGTCACCGTGCACAGTTCTAGCCTCCATTTCATACTGGGAGTCACAGTGCACAGTTCCAGTCTCTGTATCCCTCTGGGAGTCAGTGTGCAGAGTTCCGGTCTCCATATCACACTGGGAGTCACGGTGGCCTGCTCTGTTCTCAATATCACACTGAGAGTCACTGTGCAAAGTTCTCGAATCCGTAGCACACTAGGAGTTGCTGTGCACAGATCCATTCCCCATATCGCACTGCGAGTCACTGTGTACCGTTCTGGTCTCTATGTTGCACTGGGAGTCAGTGTGCACAGTTCCAGTCTCCATATCACACGGGGAGTCACTGTGCACAGTTCCAATCTCTGTATCCCTCTGGGGGTCAGTGTGCACAGTTCCGGTCTCCATATCACACTGGGAATCACTGTGTACAGTTCTAGACTCCATATCACACGGGGAGTCACTGTGCACAGTTCCAATCTCTGTATCCCTCTGGGAGTCAGTGTGCACAGTTCCGGTCTCCATATCACACTGGGAATCACTGTGCACAGTTGCTCTCTCCATATCACGCTGGGAGTCGCTGTGCACACTTCCAGTCTCCATAACACACTGGGCATTGCTGTGTACTTCTCCTGTCACCATATGACACTGGGAGTTACTGTGGACTGTTCTGGTCTACATATCTCACTGGTAGTTACTGTGCACAGTTCTGGTCTACAGATCAAACTGGGATTTGCTGTGCACAGTTCCAGACTCCATATCACACTGGGAGTCACTGTGCACAGTTCCAGTCTCCATATGACACTGGGACTCACTGTGCACAGTTCCAATCTCCATATCACACTGGGAGTCACTGTGCACTTTTCTGGTCTCCATATCACACTGGGAGGTACTGTGTACAGTTCCAGTCTCCATATCACACTGGGAGTCACTGTGCACTTTTCTGGTCTCCATATCACACTGGGAGGTACTGTGTACAGTTCCAGTCTCCATATCACACTGGGAGTTACTGTGCACAGTTCCAGTCTCCATATCACACTGGGAGTCACTGTGTACAGTTCTGGTCCCTATATCACACTGGGAGTCACTTTGCACAGTTCCAGTCTCCATATCACACTGGGAGTCACTCTGCACAGCTGTGGTCTCCATATCACACTAGGAGTTACTGTGCACACTTCCAGAATCCATATCACACTGGGAGTCAGTGTGCAGAGTTCCTGTCTCCGTATCCCTCAGGGAGTCAGTGTGCACAGTTCCGCTCTCCATATCACACTGGGAGTCAGTGTGCACAGTTGGGGTCTCCATATCACACTGGGAGTCAAAGTGCACAGTTCTAGTCTCCATATCACACTGGGTGGCACTGTGCACATTTCCCGTCACCGTATCACACTGTGAGTCACTGTGCACAGTTCTAGCCTCCATCTCATACTGGGAGTTTCAGTGCACAGTTCCGGTCTCCTTATCCCTCTGGGAGTTAATGTGCACAATCCCAGTCTCCATACCACACTGGGAATCACTGTGCAGATTTCCAGTCTCCATGTCACACTGGGAGTTACTGTGTACTGTTCTGGTCTCCATATCACACTTGGAATTAGTGTGTACATTTCCAGTCTCCAAATCACACTGGGAGTTACTGTGCAAAGTTCTAGTCTCCATATCACACTGCGAGTTTCTGCGCATAGATCCGCTCCCCCTATCACACTGTGAGTCACTGTGTACATTTCTGGTCTCTATATCGCACTTGGAATCAGTGTGCAGAGTTCCAGTCTCCATGTAACACTGGATAGCACTGTGTACAGTTGCTGACTCCATATCACACTGGGAGTCACTGTGCACAGTTGGGGTCTCCATACCACACTGGGAGTCACTGTGCACAGTTCCAGTCTCCATTTCACACTAGGAGTCACTGTGCACAGTTCCAGTCTCCATATCACACTGGGAGTCACTGTGCACTTTTCTGGTCTCCATATCACACCGGGAGGTACTGTGCACAGTTCCATTCTCCATATCACACTGGGACTCACTGTGCACAGTTCCAGTCTCCATATCACACTGGGAGTCACTGTGCACTTTTCTGGTCTCCATATCACACTGGGAGGTACTGTGTACAGTTCCATTCTCCATATCACGCTGGGAGTCACTGTGCACAGTTCTGGTCTCTATATCACCAAGGGAATCAGTGTGCACAGTTCCTGTCGCCATATCACACTGGGAATCACCGTGCACAGTTGCTGTCTCCATATCACGCTGGGAGTCGCTGTGCACACTTCCAGTCTCCATAACACACTGGGCATTGCTGTGTACTTCTCCTGTCACCATATGACACTGGGAGTTACTGTGGACTGTTCTGGTCTACATATCTCACTGGTAGTTACTGTGCACAGTTCTGGTCTACAGATCAAACTGGGATTTGCTGTGCACAGTTCCAGACTCCATATCACACTGGGAGTCACTGTGCACAGTTCCAGTCTCCATATCACACTGGGACTCACTGTGCACAGTTCCAATCTCCATATCACACTGGGAGTCACTGTGCACGTTTCTGGTCTCCATATCACACTGGGAGGTACTGTGTACAGTTCCAGTCTCCATATCACACTGGGAGTCACTGTGCACTTTTCTGGTCTCCATATCACACTGGGAGGTACTGTGTACAGTTCCAGTCTCCATATCACACTGGGAGTTACTGTGCACAGTTCCAGTCTCCATATCACACTGGGAGTCACTGTGTACAGTTCTGGTCCCTATATCACACTGGGAGTCACTTTGCACTTTTCTGGTCTCCATATCACACTGGGAGGTTCTGTGTACAGTTCCAGTCTCCATATCACACAGGGAGTTACTGTGCACATTTCTGGGCGACATATCACACTGGGAGTCAGTGTGTACAGTTCTGGTCCCTATATCACACTGGGAGTCACTTTGCACAGTTCCAGTCTCCATATCACACTGGGAGTCACTCTGCACAGCTGTGGTCTCCATATCACACTAGGAGTTACTGTGCACACTTCCAGAATCCATATCACACTGGGAGTCAGTGTGCAGAGTTCCTGTCTCCGTATCCCTCAGGGAGTCAGTGTGCACAGTTCCGCTCTCCATATCACACTGGGAGTCAGTGTGCACAGTTGGGGTCTCCATATCACACTGGGAGTCAAAGTGCACAGTTCCAATCTCCATATCACACTGGGTGGCACTGTGCACAGTTCCCGTCACCGTATCACACTGTGAGTCACTGTGCACAGTTCTAGCCTCCATCTCATACTGGGAGTTTCAGTGCACAGTTCCGGTCTCCTTATCCCTCTGGGAGTTAGTGTGCACAATCCCAGTCTCCATACCACACTGGGAATCACTGTGCAGATTTCCAGCCTCCATATCACACTGGGAGTTACTGTGTACTGTTCTGGTCTCCATATCACACTTGGAATTAGTGTGTACATTTCCAGTCTCCAAATCACACTGGGAGTTACTGTGCAAAGTTCTAGTCTCCATATCACACTGCGAGTTTCTGCGCATAGATCCGCTCCCCCTATCACACTGTGAGTCACTGTGTACATTTCTGGTCTCTATATCGCACTTGGAATCAGTGTGCAGAGTTCCAGTCTCCATGTAACACTGGATAGCACTGTGTACAGTTGCTGACTCCATATCACACTGGGAGTCACTGTGCACAGTTGGGGTCTCCATACCACACTGGGAGTCACTGTGCACAGTTCCAGTCTCCATTTCACACTAGGAGTCACTGTGCACAGTTCCAGTCTCCATATCACACTGGGAGTCACTGTGCACTTTTCTGGTCTCCATATCACACCGGGAGGTACTGTGCACAGTTCCATTCTCCATATCACACTGGGACTCACTGTGCACAGTTCCAGTCTCCATATCACACTGGGAGTCACTGTGCACTTTTCTGGTCTCCATATCACACTGGGAGGTACTGTGTACAGTTCCATTCTCCATATCACGCTGGGAGTCACTGTGCACAGTTCTGGTCTCTATATCACCAAGGGAATCAGTGTGCACAGTTCCTGTCGCCATATCACACTGGGAATCACCGTGCACAGTTGCTGTCTCCATATCACGCTGGGAGTCGCTGTGCACACTTCCAGTCTCCATAACACACTGGGCATTGCTGTGTACTTCTCCTGTCACCATATGACACTGGGAGTTACTGTGGACTGTTCTGGTCTACATATCTCACTGGTAGTTACTGTGCACAGTTCTGGTCTACAGATCAAACTGGGATTTGCTGTGCACAGTTCCAGACTCCATATCACACTGGGAGTCACTGTGCACAGTTCCAGTCTCCATATCACACTGGGACTCACTGTGCACAGTTCCAATCTCCATATCACACTGGGAGTCACTGTGCACGTTTCTGGTCTCCATATCACACTGGGAGGTACTGTGTACAGTTCCAGTCTCCATATCACACTGGGAGTCACTGTGCACTTTTCTGGTCTCCATATCACACTGGGAGGTACTGTGTACAGTTCCAGTCTCCATATCACACTGGGAGTTACTGTGCACAGTTCCAGTCTCCATATCACACTGGGAGTCACTGTGTACAGTTCTGGTCCCTATATCACACTGGGAGTCACTTTGCACAGTTCCAGTCTCCATATCACACTGGGAGTCACTCTGCACAGCTGTGGTCTCCAAATCACACTAGGAGTTACTGTGCACACTTCCAGAATCCATATCACACTGGGAGTCAGTGTGCAGAGTTCCTGTCTCCGTAACCCTCAGGGAGTCAGTGTGCACAGTTCCGCTCTCCATATCACACTGGGAGTCAGTGTGCACAGTTGGGGTCTCCATATCACACTGGGAGTCAAAGTGCACAGTTCCATTCTCCATATCACACTGGGTGGCACTGTGCACATTTCCCGTCACCGTATCACACTGTGAGTCACTGTGCACAGTTCTAGCCTCCATCTCATACTGGGAGTTTCAGTGCACAGTTCCGGTCTCCTTATCCCTCTGGGAGTTAATGTGCACAATCCCAGTCTCCATACCACACTGGGAATCACTATGCAGATTTCCAGTCTCCATGTCACACTGGGAGTTACTGTGTACTGTTCTGGTCTCCATATCACACTTGGAATTAGTGTGTACATTTCCAGTCTCCAAATCACACTGGGAGTTACTGTGCAAAGTTCTAGTCTCCATATCACACTGCGAGTTTCTGCGCATAGATCCGCTCCCCCTATCACACTGTGAGTCACTGTGTACATTTCTGGTCTCTATATCGCACTTGGAATCAGTGTGCAGAGTTCCAGTCTCCATGTAACACTGGATAGCACTGTGTACAGTTGCTGTCTCCATATCACACTGGGAGTCACTGTGCACAGTTGGGGTCTCCATACCACACTGGGAGTCACTGTGCACAGTTCCAGTCTCCATTTCACACTAGGAGTCACTGTGCACAGTTCCAGTCTCCATATCACACTGGGAGTCACTGTGCACTTTTCTGGTCTCCATATCACACTGGGAGGTACTGTGCACAGTTCCATTCTCCATATCACACTGGGACTCACTGTGCACAGTTCCAGTCTCCATATCACACTGGGAGTCACTGTGCACTTTTCTGGTCTCCATATCACACTGGGAGGTACTGTGTACAGTTCCATTCTCCATATCACACTGGGACTCACTGTGCACAGTTCCAGTCTCCATATCACACTGGGAGTCACTGTGCACTTTTCTGGTCTCCATATCACACTGGGAGGTTCTGTGTACAGTTCCAGTCTCCATATCACACAGGGAGTTACTGTGCACATTTCTGGGCGACATATCACACTGGGAGTCAGTGTGTACAGTTCTGGTCCCTATATCACACTGGGAGTCACTTTGCACAGTTCCAGTCTCCATATCACACTGGGAGTCACTCTGCACAGCTGTGGTCTCCATATCACACTAGGAGTTACTGTGCACACTTCCAGAATCCATATCACACTGGGAGTCAGTGTGCAGAGTTCCTGTCTCCGTATCCCTCAGGGAGTCAGTGTGCACAGTTCCGCTCTCCATATCACACTGGGAGTCAGTGTGCACAGTTGGGGTCTCCATATCACACTGGGAGTCAAAGTGCACAGTTCCAATCTCCATATCACACTGGGTGGCACTGTGCACAGTTCCCGTCACCGTATCACACTGTGAGTCACTGTGCACAGTTCTAGCCTCCATCTCATACTGGGAGTTTCAGTGCACAGTTCCGGTCTCCTTATCCCTCTGGGAGTTAGTGTGCACAATCCCAGTCTCCATACCACACTGGGAATCACTGTGCAGATTTCCAGCCTCCATATCACACTGGGAGTTACTGTGTACTGTTCTGGTCTCCATATCACACTTGGAATTAGTGTGTACATTTCCAGTCTCCAAATCACACTGGGAGTTACTGTGCAAAGTTCTAGTCTCCATATCACACTGCGAGTTTCTGCGCATAGATCCGCTCCCCCTATCACACTGTGAGTCACTGTGTACATTTCTGGTCTCTATATCGCACTTGGAGTCAGTGTGCAGAGTTCCAGTCTCCATGTAACACTGGATATCACTGTGTACAGTTGCTGTCTCCATATCACACTGGGAGTTGCTGTGTACATCTGTCTCCATATCACAATGGGAGTTACTCTGTACAGTTCTTGTCTCCATATCATGCTGGGAATCACCGTGCACAGTTCCAGTCTCCATATCAAAATGGGAGTTTCTCTGTACAGTTCTTGTCTTCATTTCATCCTGGGAGTTATTGTGCACAGTTCCAGTCTCCATTTCACACTGGGAGTTACTGTGCACAGTTCCAGTCTCCATTTCACACTGGGAGTTACTGTGCACAGTTCCAGTCTCCATTTCACACTGGGAGTCACTCTGCACAGTTCCAGTCTCCATATCACACTGAGAGTTACTGTGCACAGTTCCAGTCTCCATATCACACTGGGAGTTACTGTGCACAGTTCCAGTCTCCATTTCACACTGGGAGTTACTGTGCACAGTTCCAGTGTCCATTTCACACTGGGAGTCACTGTGCACAGTTCCAGTCTCCATATCACACTGGGAGTTACTGTGCACAGTTCCGGTCTCCATATCACACTGGGAGTCACTGTGCACAGTTCCAGTCTCCATATCACACTGGGAGTCACTGTGCACTTTTCTGGTCTCCATATCATACTGCGAGGTACTGTGCACAGTTCCATTCTCCATATCACACTGGGAGTCACTGTGCACAGTTCCAGTCTCCATATCACACTGGGAGTCAGTGTGCAGAGTTCCTGTCTCCGTATCCCTCAGGGAGTCAGTGTGCACAGTTCCGCTCTCCATATCACACTGGGAGTCAGTGTGCACAGTTGGGGTCTCCATATCACATTGGGAGTCAAAGTGCACAGTTCCATTCTCCATATCACACTGTGTGGCACTGTGCACAGTTCCCGTCACCGTATCACACTGTGAGTCACTGTGCACAGTTCTAGCCTCCATCTCATACTGGGAGTTTCAGTGCACAGTTCCGGTCTCCTTATCCCTCTGGGAGTTAGTGTGCACAATCCCAGTCTCCATACCACACTGGGAATCACTGTGCAGATTTCCAGCCTCCATATCACACTGGGAGTTACTGTGTACAGTTCTAGCCTCCATTTCATACTGGGAGTCACAGTGCACAGTTCCAGTCTCTGTATCCCTCTGGGAGTCAGTGTGCAGAGTTCCGGTCTCCATATCACACTGGGAGTCACGGTGGCCTGCTCTGTTCTCAATATCACACTGAGAGTCACTGTGCAAAGTTCTCGAATCCGTAGCACACTAGGAGTTGCTGTGCACAGATCCATTCCCCATATCGCACTGCGAGTCACTGTGTACCGTTCTGGTCTCTATGTTGCACTGGGAGTCAGTGTGCACAGTTCCAGTCTCCATATCACACGGGGAGTCACTGTGCACAGTTCCAATCTCTGTATCCCTCTGGGGGTCAGTGTGCACAGTTCCGGTCTCCATATCACACTGGGAATCACTGTGTACAGTTCTAGACTCCATATCACACGGGGAGTCACTGTGCACAGTTCCAATCTCTGTATCCCTCTGGGAGTCAGTGTGCACAGTTCCGGTCTCCATATCACACTGGGAATCACTGTGTACAGTTCTAGACTCCATATCACACTGGAAGTCACTGTGCAAAGTTCCAGTCTCCATATCACACTGGGAGTTAATGTGTACAGTTCTGGTCTCCATATCACACTGGGAGTTATTGTGTACTGTTCTGGTCTCCATATCACACTGGGAGTGACTGTGTACATTTCTAGTATCCATATCATACTGGGATTTGCTGTGCACAGATCCACACCCCATATCACACTGGGAGTCACTGTGTACAGTTCTGGCCTCTATATTGCACTGGGAGTCAGTATGCACAGTTCCAGCCTCCATATCACACTGGAAGTCACTGCGCAAAGTTGCTGTATCTATATCACACTGGGAGTTACTGTGTACAGTTCTTGTCTCCATATCACGCTGGGAGTCACTGTGCACAGTTCTGGTCTCTATATCACCAAGGGAATCAGTGTGCACAGTTCCTGTCGCCATATCACACTGGGAATCACTGTGCACAGTTGCTGTCTCCATATCACGCTGGGAGTCGCTGTGCACACTTCCAGTCTCCATAACACACTGGGCATTGCTGTGTACTTCTCCTGTCACCATATGACACTGGGAGTTACTGTGGACTGTTCTGGTCTACATATCTCACTGGTAGTTACTGTGCACAGTTCTGGTCTACAGATCAAACTGGGATTTGCTGTGCACAGTTCCAGACTCCATATCACACTGGGAGTCACTGTGCACAGTTCCAGTCTCCATATGACACTGGGACTCACTGTGCACAGTTCCAATCTCCATATCACACTGGGAGTCACTGTGCACTTTTCTGGTCTCCATATCACACTGGGAGGTACTGTGTACAGTTCCAGTCTCCATATCACACTGGGAGTCACTGTGCACTTTTCTGGTCTCCATATCACACTGGGAGGTACTGTGTACAGTTCCAGTCTCCATATCACACTGGGAGTTACTGTGCACAGTTCCAGTCTCCATATCACACTGGGAGTCACTGTGTACAGTTCTGGTCCCTATATCACACTGGGAGTCACTTTGCACAGTTCCAGTCTCCATATCACACTGGGAGTCACTCTGCACAGCTGTGGTCTCCAAATCACACTAGGAGTTACTGTGCACACTTCCAGAATCCATATCACACTGGGAGTCAGTGTGCAGAGTTCCTGTCTCCGTATCCCTCAGGGAGTCAGTGCGCACAGTTCCACTCTCCATATCACACTGGGAGTCAGTGTGCACAGTTGGGGTCTCCATATCACATTGGGAGTCAAAGTGCACAGTTCTAGTCTCCATATCACACTGGGTGGCACTGTGCACATTTCCCGTCACCGTATCACACTGTGAGTCACTGTGCACAGTTCTAGCCTCCATCTCATACTGGGAGTTTCAGTGCACAGTTCCGGTCTCCTTATCCCTCTGGGAGTTAATGTGCACAATCCCAGTCTCCATACCACACTGGGAATCACTGTGCAGATTTCCAGTCTCCATGTCACACTGGGAGTTACTGTGTACTGTTCTGGTCTCCATATCACACTTGGAATTAGTGTGTACATTTCCAATCTCCAAATCACACTGGGAGTTACTGTGCAAAGTTCTAGTCTCCATATCACACTGCGAGTTTCTGCGCATAGATCCGCTTCCCCTATCACACTGTGAGTCACTGTGTACATTTCTGGTCTCTATATCGCACTTGGAATCAGTGTGCAGAGTTCCAGTCTCCATGTAACACTGGATAGCACTGTGTACAGTTGCTGTCTCCATATCACACTGGGAGTCACTGTGCACAGTTGGGGTCTCCATACCACACTGGGAGTCACTGTGCACAGTTCCAGTCTCCATTTCACACTAGGAGTCACTGTGCACAGTTCCAGTCTCCATATCACACTGGGAGTCACTGTGCACTTTTCTGGTCTCCATATCACACTGGGAGGTACTGTGCACAGTTCCATTCTCCATATCACACTGGGACTCACTGTGCACAGTTCCAGTCTCCATATCACACTGGGAGTCACTGTGCACTTTTCTGGTCTCCATATCACACTGGGAGGTACTGTGTACAGTTCCAGTCTCCATATCACACAGGGAGTTACTGTGCACATTTCTGGGCGACATATCACACTGGGAGTCAGTGTGTACAGTTCTGGTCCCTATATCACACTGGGAGTCACTTTGCACAGTTCCAGTCTCCATATCACACTGGGAGTCACTCTGCACAGCTGTGGTCTCCATATCACACTAGGAGTTACTGTGCACACTTCCAGAATCCATATCACACTGGGAGTCAGTGTGCAGAGTTCCTGTCTCCGTATCCCTCAGGGAGTCAGTGTGCACAGTTCCGCTCTCCATATCACACTGGGAGTCAGTGTGCACAGTTGGGGTCTCCATATCACACTGGGAGTCAAAGTGCACAGTTCCAATCTCCATATCACACTGGGAGTCAGTGTGCAGAGTTCCTGTCTCCGTATCCCTCAGGGAGTCAGTGTGCACAGTTCCGCTCTCCATATCACACTGGGAGTCAGTGTGCACAGTTGGGGTCTCCATATCACACTGGGAGTAAAAGTGCACAGTTCCATTCTCCATATCACACTGGGTGGCACTGTGCACAGTTCCCGTCACCGTATCACACTGTGAGTCACTGTGCACAGTTCTAGCCTCCATCTCATACTGGGAGTTTCAGTGCACAGTTCCGGTCTCCTTAGCCCTCTGGGAGTTAGTGTGCACAATCCCAGTCTCCATACCACACTGGGAATCACTGTGCAGATTTCCAGCCTCCATATCACACTGGGAGTTACTGTGTACTGTTCTGGTCTCCATATCACACTTGGAATTAGTGTGTACATTTCCAGTCTCCAAATCACACTGGGAGTTACTGTGCAAAGTTCTAGTCTCCATATCACACTGCGAGTTTCTGCGCATAGATCCGCTCCCCCTATCACACTGTGAGTCACTGTGTACATTTCTGGTCTCTATATCGCACTTGGAGTCAGTGTGCAGAGTTCCAGTCTCCATGTAACACTGGATATCACTGTGTACAGTTGCTGTCTCCATATCACACTGGGAGTTGCTGTGTACATCTGTCTCCATATCACAATGGGAGTTACTCTGTACAGTTCTTGTCTCCATATCATGCTGGGAATCACCGTGCACAGTTCCAGTCTCCATATCAAAATGGGAGTTTCTCTGTACAGTTCTTGTCTTCATTTCATCCTGGGAGTTATTGTGCACAGTTCCAGTCTCCATTTCACACTGGGAGTTACTGTGCACAGTTCCAGTCTCCATTTCACACTGGGAGTTACTGTGCACAGTTCCAGTCTCCATTTCACACTGGGAGTCACTCTGCACAGTTCCAGTCTACATATCACACTGGGAGTTGCTGTGCACAGTTCCGGTCTCTGTATCACACTGAGAGTAACTGTGCACAGTTCCAGTCTCCATATCACACTGGGAGTCACTGTGCACAGTTCCAGTCTCCATATCACACTGGGAGTTACTGTGCACAGTTCCAGTCTCCATTTCACACTGGGAGTCACTGTGCACAGTTCCAGTCTCCATATCACACTGGGAGTCACTGTGCACTTTTCTGGTCTCCATATCATACTGCGAGGTACTGTGTACAGTTCCCTTCTCCATATCACACTGGGAGTCACTGTGCACACTTCCAGAATCCATATCACACTGGGAGTCAGTGTGCAGAGTTCCTGTCTCCGTATCCCTCAGGGAGTCAGTGTGCACAGTTCCGCTCTCCATATCACACTGGGAGTCAGTGTGCACAGTTGGGGTCTCCATATCACACTGGGAGTCAAAGTGCACAGTTCCATTCTCCATATCACACTGTGTGGCACTGTGCACAGTTCCCGTCACCGTATCACACTGTGAGTCACTGTGCACAGTTCTAGCCTCCATCTCATACTGGGAGTTTCAGTGCACAGTTCCGGTCTCCTTATCCCTCTGGGAGTTAGTGTGCACAATCCCAGTCTCCATACCACACTGGGAATCACTGTGCAGATTTCCAGCCTCCATATCACACTGGGAGTTACTGTGTACTGTTCTGGTCTCCATATCACACTTGGAATTAGTGTGTACATTTCCAGTCTCCAAATCACACTGGGAGTTACTGTGCAAAGTTCTAGTCTCCATATTACACTGCGAGTTTCTGCGCATAGATCCGCTCCCCCTATCACACTGTGAGTCACTGTGTACATTTCTGGTCTCTATATCGCACTTGGAGTCAGTGTGCAGAGTTCCAGTCTCCATGTAACACTGGATATCACTGTGTACAGTTGCTGTCTCCATATCACACTGGGAGTTGCTGTGTACATCTGTCTCCATATCACAATGGGAGTTATTCTGTACAGTTCTTGTCTACATATCATGCTGGGAATCACCGTGCACAGTTCCAGTCTCCATATCAAAATGGGAGTTTCTCTGTACGGTTCTTGTCTTCATTTCATCCTGGGAGTTATTGTGCACAGTTCCAGTCTCCATTTCACACTGGGAGTTACTCTGAACAGTTCCAGTCTCCATATCACACTGGGAGTCACTGTGAACAGTTCCAGTCTCCATATCACACTGGGAGTCACTGTGCACAGTTCCTGCCTCCATATCACACTGGGAGTCACTGTGAACAGTTCCAGTCTCCATATCACACTGGGAGTTACTGTGAACAGTTCCAGTCTCCATATCACACTGGGAGTCACTGTGAACAGTTCCAGTCTCCATATCACACTGGGAGTTACTGTGCACAGTTCCAGTCTCCATTTCACACTGGGAGTTACTGTGCACAGTTCCAGTCTCCATTTCACACTGGGAGTCACTGTGAACAGTTCCAGTCTCTATATCACACTGGGAGTTACTGTGCACAGTTCCAGTCTCCATTTCACACTGGGAGTCACTGTGCACAGTTCCGGTCTCCATATCACACTGGGAGTCACTGTGCATAGTTCCAGTCTCCATTTCACACTGGGAGTCAAATGCACAGTTCCAGTCTCCATTTCACACTGGGAGTCACTGTGCACAGTTCCAGTCTCCATATCGCACTGGGAATCACTGTGCACAGTTCCAGTCTCCATTTCACACTGGGAGTCACTGTGCACAGTTCCGGTCTCCATATCACACTGGGAGTCATTGTGCACAGTTCTGGACTCCATATCACACTGGGAGTCACTGTGCATAGCTCTGGTCGCAATATCACACTGGGAGTCACTGTGCAATGTTCTGGTCTACATATCACACTGGGAGTCAGTGTGTACAGATCTGGTCTCTATATCACACTGGGAGGCAGTCTGCACAGATCCAGTCTCCATATCACACTGGAAGTCAGTGCGCACAGTTGCCATCTCCATATCACACTGGGAGTTGCTGTGTACATCTCCTGTCACCATATCACACTGGGAGTTACTCTGTACAGTTCTTGTCTCCATATCACACTGGGAGTTACTGTGCACAGTTCTGGTCTCCATATCACACTGGGAGTCACTGTTCACTGTTCTGGTCTCCATACCACACTTGGAGATACTGTGCACAGTTCCAGTCTCCATATTCCACTGGGAGTCACTGTGCACAGTTCCACTCTCCATATCTCACTGGGAGTCACTGTGCACAGTTCCAGTCTCCATACAACACTGGGAGTCACTGTGCACTGCTAGGGTCACAATATCACACTGGGACATAGTGTACATTTCCAGTCTCCAGATCAAACTGGGAGTCACTGTGCAAAGTTCTCGAATCCATCTCACACTAGGAGTTGCTGTGCACAGATCCACTCCCCATATTGCACTGGGAGTCACTGTGTACAGTTCCGGTCTCTATGTTGCACTGGGAGTCAGTGTGCACACGTCCAGTCTCCATATCACACTGGAAGACACTGCGCACAATTGATGTCTCCATATCACACTGGGAGTTGCTGTGTACTTCTCCTGTATCCATATCACAATGGGAGTTACTCTGTTCAGTTCTTGTCTCCATATCACGCTGGGTGTTACAATGCACTGTTCTGGTTTACATATCGCACAGGGAGTTACTGTGCACAGTTCCACTCTCCATATCACACTGGGAGTCATTGTGCACAGTTCCGGTCTCCATATCACACTGAGAGTCACTGTGCACAGTTCCAGTCTCCATTTCACTCTGGGAGTCACTGTGCATGGTTCCGGTCTCCATATCACACTGGGAGTCACTGTGCACAGTTGGGGTCTCCATACCACACTGGGAGTCACTGTGCACAGTTCCAGTCTCCATTTCACACTAGGAGTCACTGTGCACAGTTCAGGTCTCCATATTACACTGGGAGTCATTGTGCACAGTTCTGGACTCCATATCACACTGGGAGTCATGTGCATAGCTCTGGTCGCAATATCGCACTGGGAGTCACTGTGCAATGTTCTGGTCTACATATCACACTGGGAGGTATTGTGTACACTTCCATTCTCCATATCACACAGGGAGCCACTGTGCACATTTCTGGTCGACATATCACACTGGGAGTCAGTGTGTACAGATCTGGTCTCTATATCACACTGGGAGGCAGTCTGCACAGATCCAGTCTCCATATCACACTGGAAGTCAGTGCGCACAGTTGCCATCTCCATATCACACTGGGAGTTACTCTGTACAGTTCTTGTCTCCATATCACACTGGGAGTTACTGTGCACAGTTCTGGTCTCCATATCACACTGGGAGTCACTGTTCACTGTTCTGGTCTCCATACCACACTTGGAGTTACTGTGCACAGTTCCAGTCTCCATATCACACTGGGATTCACTGTGCACAGTTCCACTCTCCATATCTCACTGGGAGTCATTGTGCACAGTTCTGGACTCCACATCACACTGGGAGTCACTGTGGCCTTCTCTGGTCTCAATATCACACTTGGAGTCACTGTGCACTGTTCTGGGCTTCATATCACTCTGGGAGATATTGTGTTCAGTTCCATTCTCCATATCTCACTGGGAGTCACTGTGCACAGTTCCGGTCTCCATATTACACTGGGAGTCATTGTGCACAGTTCTGGACTCCACATCACACTGGGAGTCACTGTGGCCTTCTCTGGTCTCAATATCACACTGGGAGTCACTGTGCACTGTTCTGGGCTTCATATCACACTGGGAGATATTGTGTTCAGTTCCATTCTCCATATCACACTGGGAGTCGCTATGCACAGTTCTGGTCTCCATATCACACTGGAATCACTGTGCACAGTTCTGGTCAAAATACCACACTGGGAGTCATTGTGCACAGTTCCAGTCTCCATATCACCCTGGGAGTCACTGCGCACTGCTCTGGTCTCAATATCACACTGGGAATCATTGTAAACTGTTCTGGTCTTCATATCTCACTGGGAGGTATTGTGTACAGTTCCATTCTCCATATCACATGGGAGTCACTGTGTACAGTTCTGGTCTCTATATCGCATTGGGAGTCAGTGTGCACAGTTCCAGTCTCCACATTACACTGGAAGTCACTGCGCACAGTTGCTGTCTCCATATCACACTGGTAGTTGCTCTGTACATCTGCTGTCTCCATATCACATTGGGAGTTACTGAGCACGGATGTGGTCTCGATATCACACTGGAATCAGTGTGCACAGTTCCTGTCTCCATACCACACTGGGAGTCATTGTGCACAGTTCCGGTCTCCATATCACACTGGGACTTACTGTGTACATTTCCAGTCTCCAAATCGCACTGGGAGTCACTGTGCAAAGTTCTCGAATCCATCTCACACTAGGAATTGCTGTGCACAGATCCACTCCCCATATTGCACTGGGAGTCACTGTGTACAGTTCTGGTCTCTATGTTGCACTGGGAGTCAGTGTGCACACGTCCAGTCTCCATATCACACTGGAAGACACTGCGCACAATTGATGTCTCCATATCACACTGGGAGTTGCTGTGTACATCTCCTGTATCCATATCACAATGGGAGTTACTCTGTTCAGTTCTTGTCTCCATATCACGCTGGGTGTTACAATGCACTGTTCTGGTTTACATATCGCACAGGGAGTTACTGTGCACAGTTCTGGTCTCCATATCACACTGGGAGTCCCTGTGCACAGTTCCGGAATCCATATCACACTGGGAGTCACTGTGCACAGTTCCAGTCTCCGTATCTCTCTGGGAGTCAGTGTGCACAGTTCCAGTCTCCGTATCTCTCTGGGAGTAAGTGTGCACAGTTCCGGTCTCCATATCACACTGGAAGGCACTGTGCAAAGTTGGGGTCTCCATATCACACTGGGAGTCACCGTGCACAGTTCTGGCCTCCATCTCATACTGGGAGTCACAGTGCACAGTTCCAGTCTCTGTATCCCTCTGGGAGTCAGTGTGCACAGTTCCGGTCTCCATATCACACTGGGAGTCACGGTGGTCTGCTCTGTTCTCAATATCACACTGGGAGTCACTGTGCAAAGTTCTCGAATCCATCTCACACTAGGAGTTGCTGTGCACAGATCGATTCCCCATATCGCACTGCGAGTCACCGTGTACCGTTCTGGTCTCTATGTTGCACTGGGAGTCAGTGTGCACAGTTCCAGTCTCCATATCACACGGGGAGTCACTGTGCACAGTTCCAATCTCTGTATCCCTCTGGGAGTCAGTGTGCACAGTTCCGGTCTCCATATCACACTGGGAATCACTGTGTACAGTTCTAGACTCCATATCACACTGGGAGTCACTGTGCAAAGTTCCAGTCTCCATATCACACTGGGAGTTAATGTGTACTGTTCTGGTCTCCATATCACACTGGGAGTTACTGTGTACATTTCTAGTATCCATATCACACTGGGATTTGTTGTGCACAGATCCGCACCCCATATCACACTGGGAGTCACTGTGTACAGTTCTTGTCTCCATATCATGCTGGGAGTCACTGTGCACAGTTCTGGTCTCTATATCACCAAGGGAATCAGTGTGCACAGTTCCTGTCGCCATATCACACTGCACACAGTTGCTGTCTCCATATCATGCTGGGAGTCGCTGTGCACACTTCCAGTCTCCATTACACACTGGGCATTGCTGTGTACTTCTCCTGTCACCATATCACACTGGGAGTTACTGTGGACTGTTCTGGTCTACATATCTCACTGGGATTTGCTGTGCACAGTTCCAGACTCCATATCACACTGGGAGTCACTGTGCACAGTTCCAGTCTCCATATCACACTGGGAGTCACTGTGCACATTTCTGGTCTCCATTTCACACTGGGAGGTACTGTGTACAGTTCCTGTCTCCATATCACACTGGGAGTCACTGTGCACATTTCTGGTCTCCATATCACACTGGGAGTCACTGTGTACAGTTCCATTTTCCATATCACACTGGGAGTCACTGTGCACAGTTCCAGTCTCCATATCACACTGGGAGTCACTGTGCACTTTTCTGGTCTCCATATCACACTGGGAGTCACTGTGCTCAGTTCCATTCTCCATATCACACTGGGAGTCACTGTGCACTTTTCTGGTCTCCATATCACACTGGGAGGTACTGTGTACTGTTCCATTCTCCATATCACACAGGGAGCCACTGTGCACATTTCTGGTCGACATATTACACTGGGAGTCAGTGTGTCCAGTTCTGGTCCCTATATCACACTGGGAGTCACTTTGCACAGTTCCAGTCTCCATATCACACTGGGAGTCATTGTGCACACTTCCAGAATCCATATCACACTGGGAGTCAGTGTGCAGAGTTCCAGACTCGGTATCCCTCAGGGAGTCAGTGTGCACAGTTCTAGTCTCCATATCACACTGGGTGGCACTGTGCACAGTTCCCGTCACCGTATCACACTGGGAGTCACTGTGCACAGTTCTAGCCTCCATCTCATACTGGGAGTTTCAGTGCACAGTTCCGGTCTCCTTATCCCTCTGGGAGTTAGTGTGCACAATCCCAGTCTCCATACCACACTGGGAATCACTGTGCAGATTTCCAGCCTCCATATCACACTGGGAGTTACTGTGTACTGTTCTGGTCTCCATATCACACTTGGAATTAGTGTGTACATTTCCAGTCTCCAAATCACACTGGGAGTTACTGTGCAAAGTTCTAGTCTCCATATCGCACTGCGAGTTTCTGCGCATAGATCCGCTCCCCCTATCACACTGTGAGTCACTGTGTACATTTCTGGTCTCTATATCGCACTTGGAGTCAGTGTGCAGAGTTCCAGTCTCCATGTAACACTGGATATCACTGTGTACAGTTGCTGTCTCCATATCACACTGGGAGTTGCTGTGTACAACTGTCTCCATATCACAATGGGAGTTACTCTGTACAGTTCTTGTCTCCATATCATGCTGGGAATCACCGTGCACAGTTCCAGTCTCCATATCAAAATGGGAGTTACTGTGTACAGTTCTTGTCTTCATTTCATCCTGGGAGTTATTGTGCACAGTTCCAGTCTCCATTTCACACTGGGAGTTACTCTGAACAGTTCCAGTCTCCATATCACACTGGGAGTCACTGTGCACAGTTCCAGTCTCCATATCACTCTGGGAGTTACTGTGCACAGTTCCAGTCTCCATTTCACACTGGGAGTCACTGTGCACAGTTCCGGAATCCATATCACACTGGGAGTCACTGTGCACAGTTCCAGTCTCCATATCACACTGGGAGTTACTGTGCACAGTTCCCGTCTCCATTTCACACTGGGAGTTACTGTGCACAGTTCCAGTCTCCATTTCACACTGGGAGTCACTGTGCACAGTTCCGGAATCCATATCACACTGGGAGTCACTGTGCACAGTTCCAGTCTCCATATCACACTGGGAGTTACTGTGCACAGTTCCCGTCTCCATTTCACACTGGGAGTTACTGTGCACAGTTCCGGAATCCATATCACACTGGGAGTCACTGTGCACAGTTCCAGTCTCCATATCACACTGGGAGTTACTGTGCACAGTTCCAGTCTCCATTTCACACTGGGAGTCACTGTGCACAGTTCCGGTCTCCATATCACACTGGGAGTCACTGTGCACAGTTCCAGTCTCCATTTCACACTGGGAGTCAAATGCACAGTTCCGGTCTCCATATCACACTGGGAGTCACTGTGTACAGTTCCATTCTCCATATCACACTGGGAGTCACTGTGCACAGTTCCAGTCTCCATATCACACAGGGAGTCACTGTGCACAGTTCCAGTCTCCATATCACACTGGGAGTCACTGTGCACAGTTCCAGTCTCCATATCACACTGGGAGTCACTGTGCACAGTTCCAGTCTCCATATCACACGGGGAGTTACTGTGTACAGTTCCAGTCTCCATATCACACTGGGAGTCATCGTGTACAGTTCCAGTCTCCATATCACACTGGGAGTCACTGTGTACAGTTCCATTCTCCATATCACACTGGGAGTCACTGTGCACAGTTCCAGTCTCCATATCACACAGGGAGTCACTGTGCACAGTTCCAGTCTCCATATCACACTGGGAGTCACTGTGCACAGTTCCAGTCTCCATATCACACTGGGAGTCACTGTGCACAGTTCCAGAATCCATATCACACTGGGAGTCACTGTGCACACTTCCAGAATCCATATCACACTGGGAGTCAGTGTGCAGAGTTCCTGTCTCCGTATCCCTCAGGGAGTCAGTGTGCACAGTTCCGCTCTCCATATCACACTGGGAGTCAGTGTGTACAGTTCTGGTCCCTATATCACACTGGGAGTCACTCTGCACAGCTGTGGTCTCCATATCACACTGGGAGTCACTCTGCACAGCTGTGGTCTCCATATCACACTTGGAGTCAGTGTGCAGAGTTCCTGTCTCCGTGTCACTCAGGGAGTCAGTGTGCACAGTTCCACTCTCCATATCACACTGGGAGTCAGTGTGCACAGTTGGGGTCTCCATATCACACTGGGAGTTACTGTGCACAGTTCCAGTCTACATATCACACTGGGAGTTACTGTGCACAGTTCCAGTCTCCATATCACACTGGGAGTTACTGTGCACAGTTCCAGTCTCCATTTCACACTGGGAGTCACTGTGCACAGTTCCGGTCTCCATATCACACTGGGAGTCACTGTGCACAGTTCCAGTCTCCATATCACACTGGGAGTCACTGTGCACAGTTCCAGTCTCCATATCACACTGGGAGTCACTGTGCACAGTTCCAGTCTCCATATCACACTGGGAGTTACTGTGCACAGTTCCAGTCTCCATTTCACACTGGGAGTCACTGTGCACAGTTCCGGTCTCCATATCACACTGGGAGTCACTGTGCACAGTTCCAGTCTCCATTTCACACTGGGAGTCAAATGCACAGTTCCAGTCTCCATTTCACACTGGGAGTCACTGTGCACAGTTCCAGTCTCCATATCACACTGGGAGTCACTGTGCACAGTTCCGGTCTCCATATCACACTGGGAGTCACTGTGCACTTTTCTGGTCTCCATATCATACTGCGAGGTACTGTGTACAGTTCCATTCTCCATATCACACTGGGACTCACTGTGCACACTTCCAGAATCCATATCACACTGGGAGTCAGTGTGCAGAGTTCCTGTCTCCGTATCCCTCAGGGAGTCAGTGTGCACAGTTCCGCTCTCCATATCACACTGGGAGTCAGTGTGCACAGTTGGGGTCTCCATATCACACTGGGAGTCAAAGTGCACAGTTCCAATCTCCATATCACACTGTGTGGCACTGTGCACAGTTCCCGTCACCGTATCACACTGTGAGTCACTGTGCACAGTTCTAGCCTCCATCTCATACTGGGAGTTTCAGTGCACAGTTCCGGTCTCCTTATCCCTCTGGGAGTTAGTGTGCACAATCCCAGTCTCCATACCACACTGGGAATCACTGTGCAGATTTCCAGCCTCCATATCACACTGGGAGTTACTGTGTACTGTTCTGGTCTCCATATCACACTTGGAATTAGTGTGTACATTTCCAGTCTCCAAATCACACTGGGAGTTACTGTGCAAAGTTCTAGTCTCCATATTACACTGCGAGTTTCTGCGCATAGATCCGCTCCCCCTATCACACTGTGAGTCACTGTGTACATTTCTGGTCTCTATATCGCACTTGGAGTCAGTGTGCACAGTTCCAGTCTCCACGTAACACTGGATATCACTGTGTACAGTTGCTGTCTCCATATCACACTGGGAGTTGCTGTGTACATCTGTCTCCATATCACAATGGGAGTTATTCTGTACAGTTCTTGTCTCCATATCATGCTGGGAATCACCGTGCACAGTTCCAGTCTCCATATCAAAATGGGAGTTTCTCTGTACAGTTCGTGTCTCCATTTCATCCTGGGAGTTACTGTGCACAGTTCCAGTCTCCATTTCACACTGGGAGTCACTGTGCACAGTTCCGGTCTCCATATCACACTGGGAGTCACTGTGCATAGTTCCAGTCTCCATTTCACACTGGGAGTCAAATGCACAGTTCCAGTCTCCATTTCACACTGGGAGTCACTGTGCACGGTTCCGGTCTCCATATCACACTGGGAGTTACTGTGCACAGTTCCAGTCTCCATATCGCACTGGGAATCCCTGTGCACAGTTCCAGTCTCCATTTCACACTGGGAGTCACTGTGCACAGTTCCGGTCTCCATATCACACTGGGAGTCATTGTGCACAGTTCTGGACTCCATATCACACTGGGAGTCACTGTGCATAGCTCTGGTCGCAATATCACACTGGGAGTCACTGTGCAATGTTCTGGTCTACATATCACACTGGGAGTCAGTGTGTACAGATCTGGTCTGTATATCACACTGGGAGGCAGTCTGCACAGATCCAGTCTCCATATCACACTGGAAGTCAGTGCGCACAGTTGCCATCTCCATATCACACTGGGAGTTGCTGTGTACATCTCCTGTCACCATATCACACTGGGAGTTACTCTGTACAGTTCTTGTCTCCATATCACACTGGGAGTTACTGTGCACAGTTCTGGTCTCCATATCACACTGGGAGTCACTGTTCACTGTTCTGGTCTCCATACCACACTTGGAGTTACTGTGCAGAGTTCCAGTCTCCATATTCTACTGGGAGTCACTGTGCATAGTTCCACTCTCCATATCTCACTGGGAGTCACTGTGCACAGTTCCAGTCTCCATACCACACTGGGAGTCACTGTGCACTGCTAGGGTCACAATATCACACTTTGACATAGTGTACATTTCCAGTCTCCAGATCAAACTGGGAGTCACTGTGCAAAGTTCTCGAATCCATATCACACTAGGAGTTGCTGTGCACAGATCCACTCCCCATATCGCACTGGGAGTCACTGTGTACAGTTCCGGTCTCTATGTTGCACTGGGAGTCAGTGTGCACACGTCCAGTCTCCATATCACACTGGAAGACACTGCGCACAATTGATGTCTCCATATCACACTGGGAGTTGCTGTGTACTTCTCCTGTATCCATATCACAATGGGAGTTACTCTGTTCAGTTCTTGTCTCCATATCACGCTGGGTGTTACAATGCACTGTTCTGATTTACATATCGCACAGGGAGTTACTGTGCACAGTTCCACTCTCCATATCACACTGGGAGTCACTGTGCACAGTTGGGGTCTCCATATCACACTGAGAGACACTGTGCACAGTTCCAGTCTCCATTTCACTCTGGGAGTCACTGTGCATGGTTCTGGTCTCCATATCACACTGGGAGTCACTGTGCACAGTTGGGGTCTCCATACCACACTGGGAGTCACTGTGCACAGTTCCAGTCTCCATTTCACACTAGGAGTCACTGTGCACAGTTCAGGTCTCCATATTACACTGGGAGTCATTGTGCACAGTTCTGGACTCCATATCACACTGGGAGTCATGTGCATAGCTCTGGTCGCAATATCGCACTGGGAGTCACTGTGCAATGTTCTGGTCTACATATCACACTGGGAGGTATTGTGTACACTTCCATTCTCCATATCACACAGGGAGCCACTGTGCACATTTCTGGTCGACATATCACACTGGGAGTCAGTGTGTACAGATCTGGTCTCTATATCACACTGGGAGGCAGTCTGCACAGATCCAGTCTCCATATCACACTGGAAGTCAGTGCGCACAGTTGCCATCTCCATATCACACTGGGAGTTACTCTGTACAGTTCTTGTCTCCATATCACACTGGGAGTTACTGTGCACAGTTCTGGTCTCCATATCACACTGGGAGTCACTGTTCACTGTTCTGGTCTCCATACCACACTTGGAGTTACTGTGCACAGTTCCAGTCTCCATATCACACTGGGATTCACTGTGCACAGTTCCACTCTCCATATCTCACTGGGATTCACTGTGCACAGTTCCGGTCTCCATATTACACTGGGAGTCATTGTGCACAGTTCTGGACTCCACATCACACTGGGAGTCTCTGTGGCCTTCTCTGGTCTCAATATCACACTTGGAGTCACTGTGCACTGTTCTGGGCTTCATATCACTCTGGGAGATATTGTGTTCAGTTCCATTCTCCATATCTCACTGGGAGTCACTGTGCACAGTTCCGGTCTCCATATTACACTGGGAGTCATTGTGCACAGTTCTGGACTCCACATCACACTGGGAGTCACTGTGGCCTTCTCTGGTCTCAATATCACACTGGGAGTCACTGTGCACTGTTCTGGGCTTCATATCACACTGGGAGATATTGTGTTCAGTTCCATTCTCCATATCACACTGGGAGTCGCTGTGCACAGTTCTGGTCTCTATATCACACTGGAATCACTGTGCACAGTTCTGGTCTACATACCATGCTGGGAGTCATTGTGCACAGTTCCAGTCTCCATATCACACTGGGAGTCACTGCGCACTGCTCTGGTCTCAATATCACACTGGGAATCATTGTAAACTGTTCTGGTCTTCATATCTCACTGGGAGGTATTGTGTACAGTTCCATTCTCCATATCACATGGGAGTCACTGTGTACAGTTCTGGTCTCTATATCGCATTGGGAGTCAGTGTGCACAGTTCCAGTCTCCACATTACACTGGAAGTCACTGCGCACAGTTGTTGTCTCCATATCACACTGGTAGTTGCTCTGTACATCTGCTGTCTCCATATCACATTGGGAGTTACTGAGCACGGTTGTGGTCTCGATATCACACTGGAATCAGTGTGCACAGTTCCTGTCTCCATACCACACTGGGAGTCATTGTGCACAGTTCCGGTCTCCATATCACACTGGGACTTACTGTGTACATTTCCAGTCTCCAAATCGCACTGGGAGTCACTGTGCAAAGTTCTCGAATCCATCTCACACTAGGAGTTGCTGTGCACAGATCCACTCCCCATATTGCACTGGGAGTCACTGTGTACAGTTCTGGTCTCTATGTTGCACTGGGAGTCAGTGTGCACACGTCCAGTCTCCATATCACACTGGAAGACACTGCGCACAATTGATGTCTCCATATCACACTGGGAGTTGCTGTGTACATCTCCTGTATCCATATCACAATGGGAGTTACTCTGTTCAGTTCTTGTCTCCATATCACGCTGGGTGTTACAATGCACTGTTCTGGTTTACATATCGCACAGGGAGTTACTGTGCACAGTTCTGGTCTCCATATCACACTGGGAGTCCCTGTGCACAGTTCCGGAATCCATATCACACTGGGAGTCACTGTGCATAGTTCCAGTCTCCGTATCTCTCTGGGAGTCAGTGTGCACAGTTCCAGTCTCCGTATCTCTCCGGGAGTCAGTGTACACAGTTCCGGTCTCCATATCACACTGGAAGGCACTGTGCAAAGTTGGGGTCTCCATATCACACTGGGAGTCACCGTGCACAGTTCTGGCCTCCATCTCATACTGGGAGTCACAGTGCACAGTTCCAGTCTCTGTATCCCTCTGGGAGTCAGTGTGCAGAGTTCCGGTCTCCATATCACACTGGGAGTCACGGTGGTCTGCTCTGTTCTCAATATCACACTGGGAGTCACTGTGCAAAGTTCTCGAATCCATCTCACACTAGGAGTTGCTGTGCACAGATCCATTCCCCATATCGCACTGCGAGTTACTGTGTACCGTTCTGGTCTCTATGTTGCACTGGGAGTCAGTGTGCACAGTTCCAGTCTCCATATCACACGGGGAGTCACTGTGCACAGTTCCAATCTCTGTATCCCTCTGGGAGTCAGTGTGCACAGTTCCGGTCTCCATATCACACTGGGAATCACTGTGTACAGTTCTAGACTCCATATCACACTGGGAGTCACTGTGCAAAGTTCCAGTCTCCATATCACACTGGGAGTTAATGTGTACTGTTCTGGTCTCCATATCACACTGGGAGTTACTGTGTACATTTCTAGTATCCATATCACACTGGGATTTGCTGTGCACAGTTCTGGTCTCTATATCACCAAGGGAATCAGTGTGCACAGTTCCTGTCGCCATATCACACTGGAAGATACTGCACACAGTTGCTGTCTCCATATCACGCTGGGAGTCGCTGTGCACACTTCCAGTCTCCATTACACACTGGGCATTGCTGTGTACTTCTCCTGTCACCATATCACACTGGGAGTTACTGTGGACTGTTCTGGTCTACATATCTCACTGGGATTTGCTGTGCACAGTTCCAGACTCCATATCACACTGGGAGTCACTGTGCACAGTTCCAGTCTCCATATCACACTGGGAGTCACTGTGCACAGTTCTGGTCTCCATTTCACACTGGGAGGTACTGTGTACAGTTCCATTCTCCATATCACACTGGGAGTCACTGTGCACATTTCTGGTCGACATATCACACTGGGAGTCACTGTGTACAGTTCCATTCTCCATATCACACTGGGAGTCACTGTGCACAGTTCCAGTCTCCATATCACACTGGGAGTCACTGTGCACTTTTCTGGTCTCCATATCACACTGGGAGGTACTGTGTACTGTTCCATTCTCCATATCACACAGGGAGCCACTGTGCACATTTCTGGTCGACATATCACACTGGGAGTCAGTGTGTCCAGTTCTGGTCCCTATATCACACTGGGAGTCACTTTGCACAGTTCCAGTCTCCATATCACACTGGGAGACACTGTGCACACTTCCAGAATCCATATCACACTGGGAGTCAGTGTGCAGAGTTCCTGTCTCCGTATCCCTCAGGGAGTCAGTGTGCAAAGTTCTAGTCTCCATATCACACTGGGTGGCACTGTGCACAGTTGGGGTCTCCATATCACACTGGGAGTCAAAGTGCACAGTTCTAGTCTCCATATCACACTGGGTGGCACTGTGCACAGTTGGGGTCTCCATATCACACTGGGAGTCAAAGTGCACAGTTCTAGTCTCCATATCACACTGGGTGGCACTGTGCACATTTCCCGTCACCGTATCACACTGTGAGTCACTGTGCACAGTTCTAGCCTCCATCTCATACTGGGAGTTTCAGTGCACAGTTCCGGTCTCCTTATCCCTCTGGGAGTTAGTGTGCACAATCCCAGTCTCCATACACTGGGAATCACTGTGCAGATTTCAAGCCTCCATATCACACTGGGAGTTACTGTGTACTGTTCTGGTCTCCATGTCACACTTGGAATTAGTGTGTACATTTCCAGTCTCCAAATCACACTGGGAGTTACTGTGCAAAGTTCTAGTCTCCATATCACACTGCGAGTTTCTGCGCATATATCTGCTCCCCCTATCACACTGTGAGTCACTGTGTACATTTCTGGTCTCTATATCGCACTTGGAGTCAGTGTGCAGAGTTCCAGTCTCCATGTAACACTGGATATCACTGTGTACAGTTGCTGTCTCCATATCACACTGGGAGTTGCTGTGTACATCTGTCTCCATATCACAATGGGAGTTATCCTGTACAGTTCTTGTCTCCATATCATGCTGGGAATCACCGTGCACAGTTCCAGTCTCCATATCAAAATGGGAGTTTCTCTGTACAGTTCGTGTCTCCATTTCATCCTGGGAGTTACTGTGCACAGTTCCAGTCTCCATTTCATCCTGGGAGTTACTGTGCACAGTTCCAGTCTCCATTTCAGACTGGGAGTTACTGTGCACAGTTCCGGTCTCCATATCACATTGGGAGTCACTGTGCACAGTTCCAGTCTCCATATCACACTGGGTGTCACTGTGCACAGTTCCAGTCTCCATATCACACTGGGAGTTACTGTGCACAGTTCCAGTCTCCATATCACACTGGGAGTTACTGTGCACAGTTCCAGTCTCCATATCACACTGGGAGTTACTGTGCACAGTTCCAGTCTCCATATCACACTGGGAGTCACTGTGCACAGTTCCAGTCTCCATATCACACTGGGAGTTACTGTGCACAGTTCCAGTCTCCATTTCACACTGGGAGTCACTGTGCACAGTTCCAGTCTCCATATCACACTGGGAGTCACTGTGCACAGTTCCAGTCTCCATATCACACTGGGAGTTACTGTGCACAGTTCCAGTCTCCATTTCACACTGGGTGTCACTGTGCACGGTTCCGGTCTCCATATCACACTGGGAGTTACTGTGCACAGTTCCAGTCTCCATATCGCACTGGGAGTTACTGTGCACAGTTCCAGTCTCCATTTCACACTGGGAGTCACTGTGCACAGTTCCGGTCTCCATATCACACTGGGAGTCACTGTGCACAGTTCCAGTCTCCATATCACACTGGGAGTTACTGTGCACAGTTCCAGTCTCCATTTCACACTGGGAGTCACTGTGCACGGTTCCGGTCTCCATATCACACTGGGAGTTACTGTGCACAGTTCCAGTCTCCATATCACACTGGGAGTCACTGTGCACAGTTCCGGTCTCCATATCACACTGGGAGTCACTGTGCACAGTTCCAGTCTCCATTTCACACTGGGAGTCACTCTGCACAGTTCCAGTCTCCATTTCACACTGGGAGTCACTGTGCACAGTTCCAGTCTCCATTTCACACTGGGAGTCACTCTGCACAGTTCCAGTCTCCATATCACACTGGGAGTCACTGTGCACAGTTCCAGTCTCCATTTCACACTGGGAGTCACTGTGCACAGTTCCAGTCTCCATATCACACTGGGAGTCATTGTGCACAGTTCCAGTCTCCATATCGCACTGGGAGTCACTGTGCACAGTTCCAGTCTCCATTTCACACTGGGATTCACTGTGCACAGTTCCGGTCTCCATATCACACTGGGAGTCATTGTGCACAGTTCTGGACTCCATATCACACTGGGAGTCACTGTGCATAGCTCTGGTCGCAATATCACACTGGGAGTCACTGTGTACAGTTCTGGTCTCTATGTTGCACTGGGAGTCAGTGTGCACACGTCCAGTCTCCATATCACACTGGAAGACACTGCGCACAATTGATGTCTCCATATCACACTGGGAGTTGCTGTGTATATCTCCTGTATCCATATCACAATGGGAGTTACTCTGTTCAGTTCTTGTCTCCGTATCACGCTGGGTGTTACAATGCACTGTTCTGGTTTACATATCGCACAGGGAGTCAATGTGCACAGTTCCAGTCTCCATATCACACTGGGAGTCACTGTGCACAGTTCCAGTCTCCATATCACACTGGGAGTTACTGTGCACAGTTCCAGTCTACATTTCACACTGGGTGTCACTGTGCACGGTTCCGGTCTCCATATCACACTGGGAGTTACTGTGCACAGTTCCAGTCTCCATATCACACTGGGAGTTACTGTGCACAGTTCCAGTCTCCATTTCACACTGGGAGTCACTGTGCACAGTTCCGGTCTCCATATCACACTGGGAGTCACTGTGCACAGTTCCAGTCTCCATATCACACTGGGAGTTACTGTGCACAGTTCCAGTCTCCATTTCACACTGGGAGTCACTGTGCACGGTTCCGGTCTCCATATCACACTGGGAGTTACTGTGCACAGTTCCAGTCTCCATATCACACTGGGAGTTACTGTGCACAGTTCCAGTCTCCATTTCACACTGGGAGTCACTGTGCACAGTTCCGGTCTCCATATCACACTGGGAGTCACTGTGCACAGTTCCAGTCTCCATTTCACACTGGGAGTCACAGTGCACAGTTCCAGTCTCCATTTCACACTGGGAGTCACTGTGCACAGTTCCAGTCTCCATTTCACACTGGGAGTCACTCTGCACAGTTCCAGTCTCCATATCACACTGGGAGTCACTGTGCACAGTTCCAGTCTCCATTTCACACTGGGAGTCACTGTGCACGGTTCCGGTCTCCATATCACACTGGGAGTCATTGTGCACAGTTCCAGTCTCCATATCGCACTGGGAGTCACTGTGCACAGTTCCAGTCTCCATTTCACACTGGGATTCACTGTGCACAGTTCCGGTCTCCATATCACACTGGGAGTCATTGTGCACAGTTCTGGACTCCATATCACACTGGGAGTCACTGTGCATAGCTCTTGTCGCAATATCACACTGGGAGTCACTGTGTACAGTTCTGGTCTCTATGTTGCACTGGGAGTCAGTGTGCACACGTCCAGTCTCCATATCACACTGGAAGACACTGCGCACAATTGATGTCTCCATATCACACTGGGAGTTGCTGCGTATATCTCCTGTATCCATATCACAATGGGAGTTACTCTGTTCAGTTCTTGTCTCCATATCACGCTGGGTGTTACAATGCACTGTTCTGGTTTACATATCGCACAGGGAGTTACTGTGCACAGTTCTGGTCTCCATATCACACTGGGAGTCCCTGTGCACAGTTCCGGAATCCATATCACACTGGGAGTCACTGTGCACAGTTCCAGTCTCCGTATCTCTCTGGGAGTCAGTGTGCACAGTTCCAGTCTCCGTATCTCTCTGGGAGTCAGTGTGCACAGTTCCGGTCTCCATATCACACTGGAACGCACTGTGCACAGTTGGGGTCTCCATATCACACTGGGAGTCACCGTGCACAGTTCTGGCCTCCATCTCATACTGGGAGTCACAGTGCACAGTTCCAGTCTCTGTATCCCTCTGGGAGTCAGTGCGCACAGTTCCGGTCTCCATATCACACTGGGAGTCACGGTGGTCTGCTCTGTTCTCAATATCACACTGGGAGTCACTGTGCAAAGTTCTCGAATCCATCTCACACTAGGAGTTGCTGTGCACAGATCCATTCCCCATATCGCACTGCGAGTCACTGTGTACAGTTCTGGTCTCCATATCACACTGGGAGTTACTGTGTACAGTTCTCGAATCCGTAGCAGTCTAGGAGTTGCTGTGCACAGATCCATTCCCCATATCGCACTGCGAGTCACTGTGTACAGTTCTGGTCTCTATGTTGCACTGGGAGTCAGTGTGCACAGTTCCAGTCTCCATATCACACGGGGAGTCACTGTGGACAGTTCCAATCTCTGTATCCCTCTGGGAGTCAGTGTGCACAGTTCCGGTCTCCATATCACACTGGGAATCACTGTGTACAGTTCTAGACTCCATATCACACTGGGAGTCACTGTGCAAAGTTCCAGTCTTCATATCACACTGGGAGTTAATGTGTACTGTTCTGGTCTCCATATCACACTGGGAGTTACTGTGTACATTTCTAGTATCCATATCACACTGGGATTTGTTGTGCACAGATCCGCACCCCATATCACACTGGGAGTCACTGTGTACAGTTCTTGTCTCCATATCACGCTGGGAGTCACTGTGCACAGTTCTGGCCTCTATATCACCAAGGGAATCAGTGTGCACAGTTCCTGTCGCCATATCACACTAGAAGATACTGCACACAGTTGCTGTCTCCATATCACGCTGGGAGTCGCTGTTCACAGTTCCAGTCTCCATTACACACTGGGCATTGCTGTGTACTTCTCCTGTCACCATATCACACTGGGAGTTACTGTGGACTGTTCTGGTCTACATATCTCACTGGGATTTGCTGTGCACAGTTCCAGACTCCATATCACACTGGGAGTCACTGTGCACAGTTCCAGTCTCCATATCACACTGGGATTTACTGTGCACAGTTCCAGTCTCCATATCACACTGGGAGTCACTGTGCACAGTTCTGGTCTCCATTTCACACTGGGAGGTACTGTGTACAGTTCCATTCTCCATATCACACTGGGAGTCACTGTGCACAGTTCTGGTCGACATATCACACTGGGAGTCACTGTGCACTTTTCTGGTCTCCATATCACACTGGGTGTCAAAGTGCACAGTTCTAGTCTCCATATCACACTGGGATCCACTGTGCACATTTCTGGTCGACATATTACACTGGGAGTCAGTGTGTACAGTTCTGGTCCCTATATCACACTGGGAGTCACTTTGCACAGTTCCAGTCTCCATATCACACTGGGAGTCACTGTGCACACTTCCAGAATCCATATCACACTGGGAGTCAGTGTGCAGAGTTCCTGTCTCCGTATCCCTCAGGGAGTCAGTGTGCACAGTTCCGCTCTCCATATCACACTGGGAGTCAGTGTGCACAGTTGGGGTCTCCATATCACATTGGGAGTCAAAGTGCACAGTTCTAGTCTCCATATCACACTGGGTGGCACTGTGCACATTTCCCGTCACCGTATCACACTGTGAGTCACTGTGCACAGTTCTAGCCTCCATCTCATACTGGGAGTTTCAGTGCACAGTTCCGGTCTCCTTAGCCCTCTGGGAGTTAGTGTGCACAATCCCAGTCTCCATACACTGGGAATCACTGTGCAGATTTCCAGCCTCCATATCACACTGGGAGTTACTGTGTACTGTTCTGGTCTCCATATCACACTTGGAATTAGTGTGTACATTTCCAGTCTCCAAATCACACTGGGAGTTACTGTGCACAGTTCTAGTCTCCATATCACACTGCGAGTTTCTGCGCATAGATCCGCTCCCCCTATCACACTGTGAGTCACTGTGTACATTTCTGGTCTCTATATCGCACTTGGAGTCAGTGTGCAGAGTTCCAGTCTCCATGTAACACTGGATATCACTGTGTACAGTTGCTGTCTCCATATCACACTGGGAGTTGCTGTGTACATCTGTCTCCATATCACAATGGGAGTTACTCTGTACAGTTCTTGTCTCCATATCATGCTGGGAATCACCGTGCACAGTTCCAGTCTCCATATCAAAATGGGAGTTACTGTGTACAGTTCTTGTCTTCATTTCATCCTGGGAGTTATTGTGCACAGTTCCAGTCTACATTTCACACTGGGAGTCACTGTGCACAGTTCCAGTCTCCATTTCACACTGGGAGTCACTGTGCACAGTTCCAGTCTCCATTTCACACTGGGAGTCACTGTGCACGGTTCCGGTCTCCATATCACATTGGGAGTCACTGTGCACAGTTCCAGTCTCCATATCACACTGGGAGTCACTGTGCACAGTTCCAGTCTCCATTTCACACTGGGATTCACTGTGCACAGTTCCGGTCTCCATATCACACTGGGAGTCATTGTGCACAGTTCCAGTCTCCATATCACACTGGGAATTATTGTGTGCAGTTCTGGACTCCATATCACACTGGGAGTCACTGTGCATAGCTGTGGTCGCAATATCACACTGGGAGTCACTGTGTACAGTTCTGGTCTCTATGTTGCACTGGGAGTCAGTGTGCACACGTCCAGTCTCCATATCACACTGGAAGACACTGCGCACAATTGATGTCTCCATATCACACTGGGAGTTGCTGTGTATATCTCCTGTATCCATATCACACTGGGAGTTACTCTGTTCAGTTCTTGTCTCCATATCACGCTGGGTGTTACAATGCACTGTTCTGGTTTACATATCGCACAGGGAGTTACTGTGCACAGTTCTGGTCTCCATATCACACTGGGAGTCCCTGTGCACAGTTCCGGAATCCATATCACACTGGGAGTCACTGTGCACAGTTCCAGTCTCCGTATCTCTCTGGGAGTCAGTGTGCACAGTTCCAGTCACCGTATCTCTCTGGGAGTCAGTGTGCACAGTTCTCCATATCACACTGGAAGGCACTGTGCACAGTTGGGGTCTCCACATCACACTGGGAGTCACCGTGCACAGTTCTGGCCTCCATCTCATACTGGGAGTCACAGTGCACAGTTCCAGTCTCTGTATCCCTCTGGGAGTCAGTGTGCACAGTTCCGGTCTCCATATCACACTGGGAGTCACGGTGGTCTGCTCTGTTCTCAATATCACACTGGGAGTCACTGTGCAAAGTTCTCGAATCCATCTCACACTAGGAGTTGCTGTGCACAAATCCATTCCCCATATCGCACTGCGAGTCACTGTGTACCGTTCTGGTCTCTATGTTGCACTGGGAGTCAGTGTGCACAGTTCCAGTCTCCATATGACACGGGGAGTCACTGTGCACAGTTCCAATCTCTGTATCCCTCTGGGAGTCTGTGTGCACAGTTCCGGTCTCCATATCACACTGGGAATCACTGTGTACAGTTCTAGACTCCATATCACACTGGGAGTCACTGTGCACAGTTCCAATCTCTGTATCCCTCTGGGAGTCAGTGTGCACAGTTCCGGTCTCCATATCACACTGGGAATCACTGTGTACAGTTCTAGACTCCATATCACACTGGGAGTCATTGTGCATAGTTCCAGTCTCCATATCACACTGGGAGTTAATGTGTACTGTTCTGGTCTCCATATCACACTGGGAGTTACTGTGTACATTTCTAGTATCCATATCACACTGGGATTTGTTGTGCACAGATCCGCACCCCATATCACACTGGGAGTCACTGTGTACAGTTCTTGTCTCCATATCACGCTGGGAGTCACTGTGCACAGTTCTGGTCTCTATATCACCAAGGGAATCAGTGTGCACAGTTCCTGTCGCCATATCACACTTGGAAGATACTTCACACAGTTGCTGTCTCCATATCACGCTGGGAGTCGCTGTGCACAGTTCCAGTCTCCATTACACACTGGGCATTGCTGTGTACTTCTCCTGTCACCATATCACACTGGGAGTTACTGTGGACTGTTCTGGTCTACATATCTCACTGGTAGTTACTGTGCACAGTTCTGGTCTACATATCACACTGGGATTTGCTGTGCACAGTTCCAGACTCCATATCACACTGGGAGTCACTGTGCACAGTTCCAGTCTCCATATCACACTGGGATTTACTGTGCACAGTTCCAGTCTCCATATCACACTGGGAGTCACTGTGCACACTTCCAGAATCCATATCACACTGGGAGTCACTGTGTACAGTTCTGGTCCCTATATCACACTGGGAGTCACTTTGCACAGTTCCAGTCTCCATATCACACTGGGATTTACTGTGCACAGTTCCAGAATCCATATCACACTGGCAGTCACTGTGCACACTTCCAGAATCCATATCACACTGGGAGTCAGTGTGCAGAGTTCCTGTCTCTGTATCCCTCAGGGAGTCAGTGTGCACAGTTCCGCTCTCCATATCACACTGGGAGTCAGTGTGCAGAGTTCCTGTCTCCATATCACACTGGGAGTCACTGTGCACAGTTCCGCTCTCCATATCACACTGGGAGTCAGTGTGCACAGTTGGGGTCTCCATATCACACTGGGAGTCAAAGTGCACAGTTCTAGTCTCCATATCACACTGGGTGGCACTGTGCACATTTCCCGTCACCGTATCACACTGTGAGTCACTGTGCACAGTTCTAGCCTCCATCTCATACTGGGAGTTTCAGTGCACAGTTCCGGTCTCCTTATCCCTCTGGGAGTTAGTGTGCACAATCCCAGTCTCCATACCACACTGGGAATCACTGTGCAGATTTCCAGCCTCCATATCACACTGGGAGTTACTGTGTACTGTTCTGGTCTCCATGTCACACTTGGAATTAGTGTGTACATTTCCAGTCTCCAAATCACACTGGGAGTTACTGTGCAAAGTTCTAGTCTCCATATCACACTGCGAGTTTCTGCGCATAGATCCGCTCCCCCTATCACACTGTGAGTCACTGTGTACATTTCTGGTCTCTATATCACACTTGGAATCAGTGTGCACAGTTCCAGTCTCCATTTCACACTAGGAGTCACTGTGCACAGTTCCGGTCTCCATATCACACTGGGAGTCACTGTGCACAGTTCCAGTCTCCATTTCACACTGGGAGTCACTGTGCACAGTTCCAGTCTCCATTTCACACTGGGAGTCACTGTGCACGGTTCCGGTCTCCATATCACACTGGGAGTCACTGTGCACAGTTCCAGTCTCCATATCGCACTGGGAGTCACTGTGCACAGTTCCAGTCTCCATTTCACACTGGGATTCACTGTGCACAGTTCCGGTCTCCATATCACACTGGGAGTCATTGTGCACAGTTCTGGACTCCATATCACACTGGGAGTCACTGTGCATAGCTCTGGTCGCAATATCACACTGGGAGTCACTGTGCAATGTTCTGGTCTACATATCACACTGGGAGGTATTGTGTACACTTCCATTCTCCTTATCACACAGGGAGCCACTGTCCACATTTCTGGTCGACATATCACACTGGGAGTCAGTGTGTACAGATCTGGTCTCTATATCACACTGGGAGGCAGTCTGCACAGATCCAGTCTCCATATCACACTGGAAGTCATTGCGCATAGTTGCTATCTCCATATCACACTGGGAGTGGCTGTGTACATCTCCTGTCACCATATCACACTGGGAGTTACTCTGTACAGTTCTTGTCTCCATATCACACTTGGAGTTACTGTGCACTGTTCTGGTCTACATATCACACTGGGAGTTACTGTGCACAGTTCTGGTCTCCATATCACATTGGGAGTCACTGTGCACAATTCCGGTCTCCATATCACACTGGGAGTCATTGTGCACAGTTCTGGACTCCATATCACACTGGGAGTTACTGTGCACATCTGTGGTCTCCATGTCACACTGGGAGATACTGTGCACAGTTCCAGTCTCCATATGACACTGGGAGTCACTCTGCACAGCTGTGGTCTCCATATCACACTGGGAGTTACTGTGCACACTTCCAGAATCCATATCACACTGGGAGTCACTGTGCACAGTTCCTGTCTCCGTATCCCTCAGGGAGTCAGTGTGCACTGTTCCGGTCTCCATATCACACTGGATGGCATTGTACACAGTTGTGTCTCCATCTCACACTGGGAATCATTGTGCACAGTTCTAGCCTCCATCACATACTGGGAGTCACAGTGCACAGTTCCGGTCTCCGTATCCCTCTGGGGGTCAGTTTGCACAATTCCAGTCTCCATATCACACTGGCAATCACTGTGCACAGTTCCTGTCTCCATATCACACTGGGAGTCACTGTGCACAGTTCCAGTCTCCATATCACACTGGGAGTCACTGTGCACAGTTCTGGTCTCTATACCACACTGGGAGTTACTGTGAACATTTCCAGTCTCCATATTACACTGGGAGTTACTGTGCAAAGTTCTAGTATCCATATCACACAGGGAGTCACTGTGCACAGTTCTAGCCTCCATCTCATACTGGGAGTCACAGTGCACAATTCCGGTCTCCGTATCCCTCTGGGAGTCAGTGTGCACAGATCCGCTCCCCATATCACACTGGGAATCACTGTGCACAGTTCCAGTCTCCGTATCACACTGGGAGTTACTGTGAACCTTTCCAGTCTCCACATTACACTGGGAGTTACTGTGCAACGTTCTAGTATCCATATCACACTGGGACTTGCTGTGCACAGATCCACTCCCCATATCACACAGGGAGTTACTGTGCACAGTTCTAGACTCCATGTCATACTGGGAGTCCCAGTGCACAGTTCCGGTCTCCGTATCCCTCTGGGAGTCAGTGTGCACAGATCCGCTCCCCATGTCACATTGGGAATCACTGTGCACAGTTCCAGTCTCCGTATCACACTGGGAGTTACTGTGAACCTTTCCAGTCTCCACATTACACTGGGAGTTACTGTGCAACGTTCTAGTATCCATATCACACTGGGAGTTCCTGTGCACAGATCCACTCTCCATATCACACAGGGAGTTACTGTGCACAGTTCTAGCCTCCATGTCATACTGGGAGTCCCAGTGCACAGTTCTGGTCTCCGTATCCCTCTGGGAGTCAGTGTGCACAGATCCGCTCCCCATATCACATTGGGGATCACTGTGCACAGTTCGTGTCTTCGTATCACACTGGGAGACACTGTGCACAGTTCTAGACTCCATCTCACACTGAGGGTCACAGTGCACAGTTCCAGTCTCCATATGCCTCTGGGAGTCAGTGTGCACAGTTCCAGTCTCCATATCACACTGGCAATCACTGTGTAAAGTTCTAGTCTCCATACCACACTGGGAATCACTGTGCAGAGTTCCAGTCTCCATATCACCCTGGAGTTACTGTGTACTGTTCTGGTCTCCAAATCACGCTGGGAGTTACTGTGCAAATTCTAGCCTCCATATCACACTGCGAGTTTCTGTGCATAGATCTGCTCCCCCTCTCACGCTGGGAGTCACTGTGTACATTTCTGGTCTCTAGTTCGCACTTGGAGTCAGTGTGCACAGTTCCAGTCTCCATGTCACACTGGATATCACTGTGTACAGTTGCTGTCTCCATATCACACTGGGAGTTGCTGTGTACATCTCCTGTCTCCATATCACAATGGGAGTTACTCTGTACAGTTCTTGTCTCCATTTCATGCTGGGAGTTACTGTGCACTGTTCTGGTCTACATATCACACTGGGAGTTACTGTGCACAGTTCTGGTCTCCATACCACACTGGGAGTTACTGTGCACAGTTCCACTCTCCATATCACATGGGAGTCACTGTGCACAGTTCCGGTCTCCATATCACACTGGGAGTCATTGTGCACAGTTCTGGTCTCCATTTCACACTGGGAGTCACTGTGCATAGCTCTGGTCTCCATATCACACTGGGAATCACTGTGCACAGTTCCGGTATCCAGAAAACACTGGGAGTCACTGTGCAATGTTCTGGTCTACATATCACACTGGGAGGTACAGTGTACACTTTTATTCTCCATATCACACAGAGAGCCTCTGTGCACATTTCTGGTCGACATATCACACTGGGAGTCAGTGTGTACATTTCTGGTCTCTATATCACACTGGGAGGCAGTGTGCACAGATCCAGTCTCCATATCACACTGGAAGTCACTGCACACAGTTGCCGTCTCCATATCACACTGGGAGGCAGTGTGCACAGTTCCAGTCTCCATATCACACTGGGAGTTGCTGTGTACATCTCCTGTCACCATATCACACTGGGAGTTACTCTGTACAGTTCTTGTCTCCATATCACACTGGGAGTTACTGTGCACTGTTCTGGTCCACATATCACACTGGGAATTACTGTGCACAGTTCTGGTTTCCATATCACACTGGATATCACTGTGTACAGTTGCTGACTCCATATCACACTGGGAGTTGCTGTGTACATCTCCTGTCTCCATATCACACTGGGAGTTACTCTGTACAGTTCTTGTCTCCATTTCATGCTGGGAGTCACTGTGCATAGCTCTGGTCTCCATATCACACTGGGAGTCACTGTGCAATGTTCTGGTCTACATATCACACTGGGAGGTATTGTGTACACTTCCATTCTCCATATCACACAGGGAGCCACTATGCACATTTCTGGTCGACATATCACACTGGGAGTCAGTGTGTACAGTTCTGGTCTCTATATCACACTGGGAGGAAGTGTGCACAGATCCAGTCTCCATATCACACTGGAAGTCACTGCCCACAGTTGCCGTCTCCATATCACACTGGGAGTTGCTGTGTACATCTCCTGTCACCATATCACACTGGGAGTTACTCTGTACAGTTCTTGTCTCCATATCACACTGGGAGTTACTGCACTCTTCTGGTCTACATATCACACTGGGAGTTACTGTGCACAGTTCTGGTCTCCATATCACACTGGGAGTCACTGTGCACAATTCCGGTCTCCATATCACACTGGGAGTCAGTGTGCAGAGTTCCGGTCTCCATATTACACTGGGTGGCACTGTGCACAGTTCCAGTCTCCGTACCTCACTGTGAGTCACTGTGCACAGTTCTAGCCTCCATCTCATACTGGGAGTCACAGTGCACAATTCCGGTCTCCGTATCCCTCTGGGAGTGGGTGTACACAGTTCCAGTCTCCATATCACTCTGGGAATCACTGTTCACAGTTCCTGTCTCCATGTCACACTGGGAGTTACTGTGTACTGTTCTGGTCTCCATATCACACTGGGTGTTACTGTGTACATTTCCAGTCTCCAAATCACACTGGGAGTTACTGTGCAAAGTTCCAGTCTCCATATCTCACTAGAAGTCACTGCGCACAGTTGCCATCTCCATATCACACTGGGAGTTGCTGTGTACATCTCCTGTCGCCAAATCACACTGGGAGTTACTGTGCACTGTTCTGGTCTACATATCACACTGGGAGTTACTGTGCACATTTCTGGTCACCATATCACACTGGGAGTTACTCTAAACAGTTCTTGTCTCCATATCACACTGGGAGTTACTGTGCACTTTTCTGGTCTACATATCACACTGGGAGTTACTGTGCACAGTTCTGGTCTCCATATCACACTGGGAGTCATTGTGCACAGTTCCGGTCTCCATATCACAATAGGAGTCACTGTGCACAGTTCCAGTCTCCATATCACACTGGGATTTACTGTGCAGAGTTCCAGTCTCCATATCACACTGGGAGTTATTGTGTACTGTTCTGGTCTCCATATCACACTTGAAGTTAGTGTGTACATTTCCAGTCTCCAAATCACACTGGACGTTACTGTGTCAAGTTCTAGTCTCCATATCACACTGCGAGTTTCTGCGCATAGATCCACTCCCCCTATCACACTGGGAGTCACTGTGTACATTTCTGGTCTCTATATCACACTGGGAGTCAGTGTGCACAGTTCCAGTCTCCATGTCACACTGGATGTCACTGTGCACAGCTGCTGTCTCTATATCATGCTGGGAGTTGCTGTGTACATCTCCTCGTTCCATATCACACTGGGAGTTACTCTGTACAGTTCTTGTCTGCATATCACACTGGGAGTTACTGTGCACTGCTCTGGTCTACATATCACACTGGGAGTTTCTGTGCACAGTTGCTGTCTCCATATCACACTGGGAGTTGCTGTGTACATCTCCTCGCTCCATATCACAATGGGAGTTACTCTGTACAGTTCTGGTCTCTGTACCACACTGGGAGTTACTGTGCACAGTTCCACTTTCCATATCACACTGGGAGTCACTGTGCACTGTTCTGGTCTCCATATCACACTGGGAGTACTGTGTACAGTTCCATTCTCCATATCACACAGGGAGCCAATGTGCACATTTCTGGTCTCTATATCACACTGGGAGGCAGTGTGCACAGATCCAGTCTCCATATCACACTGGAAGTCACTGCGCACAGTTGCCATCTCCATATCACACTGGGAGTTGCTGTGCAAATCTCCTGTCACCATATCATACTGGGAGTTACTCTGTACAGATCTTGTCTCCATATCACACTGGGAGTTACTGTGCACTGTTCTGGTTTACATATCACACTGGGAGTTACTGTGCACAGTTCTGGACTCCATATCTCACTGGGAGTTGCTGTGCACAGTTCTAGTCTCCATATCACACTGGGAGTTACTGTGCACAGTTCCTGTCTCTGTATCCCTCTGGGAGTCAGTGTGCACATTTCCAGTCTCCATATCTCACTGGGTGGCACTGTGCACAGTTCCGGTCTCCATATCACACTGGGCGGCACTGTGCACAGTTCTGGTCTCCATATCACACTAGGAGTCACTGTGCACAGTTCCAATCTCCATATCACACTGGGCGGCACTGTGCACAGTTTCTGTCTCCGTATCACACTGTGAGTCACTGTGCACAGTTCCGGTCTCCATATCACACTGGGAGTCACTGTGCACAGTTCCGGTCTCCATATCTCACTGGGCGGCACTGTGCACAGTTCCAGTCTTTGTATCGCACTGTGAGTCACTGTGCACAGTTCTAGCATCCGGCTCATACTGGGAGTCACTGTGCACATTTCTGGTCTCCATATCCCTCTGGGAGTGAGTGTGCACAGTTCCAGTCTCCATATCACACAGGGAGCCACTGTGCACATTTCTGGTCGACACATCACACTGGGAGTCAGCGTGTACAGTTCTGGTCTCTACATCACACTGGAAGTCACTGCGCACAGTTGCCGTCTCCATATCACACTGGGAGTTACTTTGTACAGATCTTGTCTCCATATCACACTGGGAGTTACTGTCTACTGTTCTGGTCTCCATATCACACTGGGTGTTACTGTGTACATTTCCAGTCTCCATATCACACAGGGAGCATCTGTGCACATTTCTGGTCGACATATCACACTGGGAGTCAGTGTGTATATTTCTGGTCTCTATATCACACTTGGAGTCAGTGTGCACAGCTCCAGTCTCTATATCACACTGGGAGTCAGTGCGCACAGATCCAGTCTCCATATCACACTGGAAGTCACTGCGCACAGTTGCCGTCTCCATATCACACTGGATGTCACTGCGCACAGTTGCCGTCTCCATATCACACTGGGAGTTACTCTGTACAGATCTTGTCTCCATATCACACTGGGAGTTACTGTATACATTTCCAGTCTCCAAATCACACGGGGAGTTACTGTGCAAAGTTCTAGTCTCCATATCACACTGGGAGTCACTGTGTATATTTCTGGTCTCTATATCACACTTGGAGTCAGTGTGCACAGTTCCAGTCTCTATATCACACTGCGAGTGACTGTGCACAGTTCCAGTCTCCATATCACACTGGGAGTGACTGTGCACAGTTCCTGTCTCCATATCACACTGGGAGTCACTCTGAACAGTTCCAGTCTCCATATCACACTGGGAGTCACTGTGAACAGTTCCAGTCTCCATATCACACTGGGAGTCACTGTGCACAGTTCCTGCCTCCATATCACACTGGGAGTCACTGTGAACAGTTCCAGTCTCCATATCACACTGGGAGTTACTGTGAACAGTTCCAGTCTCCATATCACACTGGGAGTCACTGTGAACAGTTCCAGTCTCCATATCACACTGGGAGTCACTGTGCACAGTTCCAGTCTCCATATCACACTGGGAGTCACTGTGCACAGTTCCAGTCTCCATATCACACTGGGAGTCACTGTATACATTTCCAGTCTCCAAATCACACGGGGAGTTACTGTGCAAAGTTCTAGTCTCCATATCACACTGGGAGTCACTGTGTATATTTCTGGTCTCTATATCACACTTGGAGTCAGTGTGCACAGTTCCAGTCTCTATGTCACACTGGGAGTGACTGTGCACAGTTCCAGTCTCCATATCACACTGGGAGTGACTGTGCACAGTTCCTGTCTCCATATCACACTGGGAGTCACTGTGAACAGTTCCAGTCTCCATATCACACTGGGAGTCACTGTGCACAGTTCCTGCCTCCATATCACACTGGGAGTCACTGTGAACAGTTCCAGTCTCCATATCACACTGGGAGTTACTGTGAACAGTTCCAGTCTCCATATCACACTGGGAGTCACTGTGCACAGTTCCAGTCTCCATATCACACTGGGAGTCACTGTGCACAGTTCCAGTCTCCATATCACACTGGGAGTCACTGTGCACAATTCCTGTCTCCAAATTACAAACCTATTGAGGCGCTGGCGAAAGTGCGAAAATTATTTTCAAGTGGAGCCCAAAATGGTGAGACTAAAACTCTCAAGAGAAAACTTGTGGTGTTCCCTTTGTCCAGATAAGAGGAGACTGATGGCAAGACTGGCTGAGATCTGTGAGATTATCGTAGGATTTGAGTATGACCCATGTCCGTAAGGTATTTTCAGCTGTGGGTGAGTCCAGAGCTGGGTGAATATCAATATAAGATGGTCACTAATAAACCTCAGCGGGATTTGGGGAGAATCCTCTCCGGATCCAGAGAGAGGTGAGAATGTGAAGGCACTCGGGTAGGTGGGCGAGGTGAATCCTGTCGAAGCGCTCGAGGGGAAGCTGGATAAACAGACCAGGGGGAGGGGGAATTGAAAGGGAGGTTGCCTGGTGTGGGACGGAGGGAGGGGTTGGCCGGAGGTGAGGGGGTTTAGAAACGCCAGTCCGTACCGGACGGGCCATGTTTTTCCAGTGCGGTCAATGCTTTGCCTCCCTTGGCAATCTGGGAGAATCTCAGATGCTCCGGACTGATTGTGACCTCCCTTTGAATCTTAGGTCGGTGTTGAGAGGCCGGGATGACCAGTGAGGCTAAATCGGAGGAAGCGGCGGGGTTCAGCCACGGTGTTCCACACAGCCGGCACGGCTTCAGCCACCTCCCAGGACCCGGCAAGGCAGAGGGCGAGTGGGCGAGCACCAGAGGCGCGGACGGAGTGATGAAGGCATTGGGCGTAAGCGTTGGAACCGCTTTCTGGAGGCCCTTCTGCTGTGGTTTGACCGTGCGGAGCGGGAGAGGGGGGTGAGGGGGGTGCAGTGGTGGTGTGTGTGGGGTTGGCGATGGCTGTCACCCAAGGCGGTATGGAACCGGACACCCAGTCCACGCCGGCTTTAACCCGCCGCCCGGTCAGGGAGGTCCCAGAGCGCCTCAGACACAGGATGCGGCCTTGACTCGGAAGGACATCCTGGGTGTGAAAGGTGGCAGCGGGATTGGG